>CM068306.1:85065729-85212281 GCA_034768735.1 Schistosoma mekongi | reverse complement strand
AACACGGCATTTATTCTGTATTGTATTAGTCAATTAATGGTCATCACACCGAACTATGATCTGTGATTGTGAAACGACAAAGGTGTTACTCATTCATGTTCACGGCGTTGACTCATTTGTAGTATACTACGCATAAGTAGAAACATATAGACACTTCTTCTTCAAGAGTATCAGATTGGTAGGTGACACAGATGATGATAGCAGTTGAATAGCTGATGAATAAACACAAATATATGAGTGAGCCGATTCATTGTGATTACTTCAGAGTTCACGTTCATTCGATTGAAAACATGATAGTTCGTTGAATCTGATTATCAAATGTTTCACAAAATGTTTCAGTTTAGGCAGAATGAGTGTGATTACTTGACTTAGATGAATAAATTTTGGAGAAGGAGCTCATTGAGAAACATGATACTTCGTTGTATCTGTATAACGACAGATAATAAATTTCATCAATTTGATGATGTAAGGTAATTTCGATGTGAATAATGTTGATTGCTACATGAGCTCATACAAATTTTTGCATGCGAAATGTATGATGAACATGTAAGTGAAATGTGTAGAAAACATGTTCCAGCTAATCGCTCTAGCATTTCAATGATTCCTCTAGTTTCAATTCCCGCAATATTTATGTTCCTAAAGCTTAAGTACAAATGAGATAATTCAATTGTATTATTATTCTCAAATCGAAATCGCTGTTTCCGATTGCATTAACCTGCACCATGTTTTAGAAATCATTTAGTAAATCAAATCGGTTGCTTAAGGATGAAGACGGAAGATCATTTATAGTAATAATCTGTTGGTAGCTATAAACAGTTACGAAGAAATAAAATGGAAATGAAAACCCAGATTATGTAATAGTGAGTGAAAAAACACATCTGAAATTCGGTAGTTAGTCGAGGCAGAGAAACAGTTTGTCCAAACGCTTTATGAATGCAACAATTGACTTCATTTATGTGAATGATTATGGCGTACACTGTTTGTAGATGACAACATCTCAGATACAAAGACATGCTGGTCGATATTTTGGATTTGACTTCAACAGTTGTGTTGACGTCTATCTAGTCACCTATGGGGATTAAGTGTGAGAGGATTGGATATTTTATTGTCTTTTTCTATCTTTTCATAAGCCAAAATCGAAGATGTTTAAAAATGCAATGATGAATTTGCCTAGTTGCACGACCGATGTAAGTTACTCGATATAACCAGGTGCACTGAAAAATACACATTGAGTCCAATTCACTCACATTTTGAAGATGTAGACCATGAGGTAGACGTTAATACTAATTGTAATAGTACATAAGTGATATCGACTAGCTCGCCTTTGACTCGAGGTGACACCACCTACAAACAATAGAAGAAATAGGCATCCACGTAAATGAACCGAATTTCTGTTTGCATAAAACGTTTTTACGGCATCTGTCTTCGCACTGGCTATCATTCTAATTTCAGGCGTACTCTCCATTTCGTACTCTTAATCTCACTCTCCAATCTATTATGATGTAAATACTCCTAATTTCACGTGTTCTTATAATTGAATATTTTCCGAATATGATGTTGTTCATTATATCCACAATTCGGAGTTAGTTATTTCTAGATAAACAACACAAAGTCTTCATTCTGATATTCATGTCAATTTTCACTCTTCAACATGGCTCATCTGACATGTCTGGACGGAGACATGTGATTGGCTAATATTGTGTGTCTGACATATGACATTGATCAGGCTTTATGTATATATATCTTGTGTATTATTTGTTATAATATATTCGTGTGAGTAACAAGTGGGCTTCTTGATAATCGGTCGGATCTTGTGTCTGTGCAATAGACTAAGGCAAGGCTGGGTATTAGCAATAGGCGATAGCTCGGCAGATGACAGAATCGATAATAATCGGCCGCCCCGGTGCGTTCAGATATAACATCATCTGCATCCATGATGAAGTTGATGATGTCTATGGAATTTTAAACTGTATCACTATTACAGATATCATTAATGCACTTTGTACATCGACACTGATATTACCTTGAATGTCTACTTTGCAATGTTAACTTGAATTGTCTAACTGAATGAGAACGTCGTCCATAAAGGATGTATCTTCCATAGAATAATTCTCGAGTAACCTATCAATCTTCATTTTCAATGTAACTGTTATTTCGAAAGTGTTCCACAATAGACTAAATTTTATCAAAGTGCAACTAACAATGATAATTTACAGAATAAGACAATTAACGAATACAACAGTATCATTTTAGATATGTCAGGGTTTACTGAAATTTAGAAGACTACAACATAATACCTACATTTAATTTATCTGACATCAGTTTATTTACAGATTCAATTTCGTGAAGCAATGAAATAGATCAAGCGGATGAAAATTGTGTTTCATGAGACAAATTCAGTCAAATAGTTAAATGAATCAATCCACTTTTATTGTCCCTTCCAGTTTTAACCAGTTGTGGTAAGTGTATATATATCTCTTTCGGTCTCACACTATCCAGTGTTCATCATTCTAGATTGGTAACGCTTTCAGGCCGACGATCCTCGTATTGATTATTATCTACCATCCGAATACCAATTCACTAAAGATTACCGGAAACGAGAAGATTGAATTGATGGAGGCCATGTTGACGGATGTCAATATCCAGAGTTAAGAGTGTTATTTTCTGTACTCATCAACTAGTGGTAATGAGCTCCAATCACACGATAGAAGACATACATCTACAACAGCCTGCTAACACTCAGCATAAGTGATTAATCGGACAGAACTGGTGATCGCCATCATACTCCTGATAATGTGCTACTTTCCTTAACAAACCTATATCTGAAGTAGAGATTGGTAAATGAGTCTACGTATTACAAGCATGAATTACATGTGAACGATATGTTTTGCATCGATTTCTCAGGCCAAGGCAAATATATTAGTGAACTATCTCTCATTAATCGTGTATTACTCATGAATGAACAACAGACTATTTGTTCTACTGATACTTTGATATTTCTCAGTGTGAGTATATCGAAGTATCGACGGTGGTGCAATCATCTCCACCTCCTAATCACACTAAAACATAATGTTGCTAATTTCCATAATGCTAACGATGAAATCACTAAAATATCTGACGAGATTCAGTGTATGCTTAAATCAGTGTTATCCGAATGTAGTCAATGCCCATTTCACGTGAATCAGACAAACACAATCAATATTAATGATAACGAAGAAAACAAATCAACACATGTATTTAGTTTCAACCGAATAAATTCCCGAAAATGCTAGATAACATTGGGAGAAGTACAGGAAGGAATCTTTTGTCTGTTGGTTCAATCTGAGCACGTTGATCATTCTGTGGTAATTTTGCCAACTCCTTGTTTATTTCTGGAGTAGAAATTATACAAATAAAATTAGGAGAAGATTATTTAATTCAACGAATTGTTGATTGAATGAAGAAGTAATGAATATGCTTGTAGAATGTGAGTGGGTGGGTAGGGGGCTGTGAGGGATGAGTTTTGATGTTGTATGGATCTATACTAATGTGTATTGTGTTATTATTGTACAAGCGAGTGAAGTATTTGAATACGATGGAGGAACGGAAGGGTGGAGTGAATGACAGGAGTTAGTTAATGTGACTACATTAACAATACAACCGTCTACACCTGATGTAGATGTATGCAATGTGACATCACGAAACAAGCGTCAAATCTAAAACATGAACTCACCATCAGCTAACACAGTCTTCAACAAGTCAATCTTCTCATCATCCGATATCGGTAGAGAATTAACATTTGGGATATCGAAGATAAGTATGAAGACGAATGTCGACATGACAGTGAAATGAATCTGGAATAATGAATAGGGTTGGGGTGAGATTGTTTGAGGTTGGATAATGTGAGACAGAGAGAGAGACGTGCACACTTACCATATCTAGTGAATATTGGATGGATTGGATGTCTGGTGTTGTGGGTAGTGTGGAGTATGTGTGAGACTGATTGTGCCTGTCTATTTATACACTGACTGCATGAGTATGCACACACTTAACAGTGTTTTCGAGTGACTAGTGTGTGATAATTGCAATGAAGTGTTTGGAGTGGGCGAATGAGTGGGTGAGTGAGTACGTTAGTCTCTCACTCTCTCTCTCTCTCTTTCTATGTGTGTGTGTGTGTGTGTGTGTGACCTGACAATGATGAGTTGAGTGTGAGTGATTGTGAAATTAATGAGAGTCTACGATGAGTTGTTAAGTAGATAGATGGGTTTTCTGTGTATATTGTGCTTAATGTTTGTAACTGTGATTTGAGTTGAGTTGAGGTGAGTTGAGTGGTTGCGATTTAGGAGGTGAAGTATGATGTGAGTATTAGTGAAGTGATTGATCTGTTTAACCTGTTGTTCTCTGTACATCAGTTTCAATGACTTCTTAAACGTCTAACTTGTTATTGAGCAAACAAATATCATTGGTGATATTTTCATGAATTGTATCACTTCCTTTCCCATCTCCTTGCACTACATCATTCTGTACATGGATTTGTTATGAAGATTTTTTAGTTTTAAGACTACACGACAAGTGATGTTCACTTTACCGACCATGAATATAAGTTAGAAGTTCCCCTGTTTCGTGTATGGGGGGGGCGTTCACTTACCGATAACACTAGTTTACATCTTGTAAATATATCGCCAGTCGACTAGAGTTGGCCATATCAATTGTTGGATGTCATTTCGTTAGTCTAAATGTTGATTATTTACCTCGAGACATGAAGACACTGGTTTTAATTCGTTGGTGTTGTCGTCAGTGTTCTATGTTTAGTAAATCCAGAGATGGACGGTACTGTTGTTCAGTATTTCCTGTATTTTAACATTTTGCTCATCCCAACAATTTATGATGTTGAATCCACATTCATCACTGTAGTTCTGATTCACCGCTGCTTCACCCTTTGCATCGCTTGCATCAAACAGTAATTGAATTAAGCATAAATTTCTGAATGAATGAATGAAATGAATGATGTACAAATGGTGAATTGATCAGTTCAATTCCGATGCACATATTTATAGACTGCAACCTGAGGGATCAATCTGATGAATGAATGAATGAATGAATGAATGAATGAATGAATGAATGAATGAATGAATGAATGAATGAATGAATGAATGAATGAATGAATGAATGAATGAATGAATGAATGAATGAATGAATGAATGAATGAATGAATGAATGAATGAATGAATGAATGAATGAATGAATGAATGAATGAATGAATGAATGAATGAATGAATGAATGAATGAATGAATGAATGAATGAATGAATGAATGAATGAATGAATGAATGAATGAATGAATGAATGAATGAATGAATGAATGAATGAATGAATGAATGAATGAATGAATGAATGAATGAATGAATGAATGAATGAATGAATGAATGAATGAATGAATGAATGAATGAATGAATGAATGAATGAATGAATGAATGAATGAATGAATGAATGAATGAATGAATGAATGAATGAATGAATGAATGAATGAATGAATGAATGAATGAATGAATGAATGAATGAATGAATGAATGAATGAATGAATGATGTACAAATGGTGAATTGATCAGTTCAATTCCGATGCACATATTTATAGACTGCAACCTGAGGGATCAATCTGCTCATGTTTCGCTTATAGAGTTACCTCCTATATCAGCCCTGCAGCATTCGCGTCCATAACAACAATCAATATACTCACATGAAATGTTCACTTGAAGAAACGAAAAGATACAACCTGAATAAACTTCGTATAATTAAAATTTATTGACTGCAGATTAGCTTCGAGGTAATTACTGCTGCACTCGGGCGATGAAGATGAAAATACCTGGCACACACAAGGGGTGGTACTGTTGTTGTCCTAATGAGCAAAGAATGCTATCATGGAATGTGAATCTCTGAGGCTGAGAATAGTCGAAGCTTCCTTCTAGACAAAGAAGGAGATGAATTAAACCAATTTTGTTCATTGCTATACTCCCACTGACGGTGGCAATGAAAACGATAAAGATCAGTTTAATTGGAGTCTGCCATCACGTATGTAGAAATGCACAGTGCAAGGACCTGACCATTATGATGGGAGATCGAATCGCCACGATTGGGATGGATAACGGGAGATATGAGGATGTCCTGAGTTGACATGGACTGGGATAAAGGAGCTTAAATGGTGAGAGATTTGTAAATGTTTGTGTCCTTAGCAAATTGATTATAGGTACAATCATATTCTTTCACAGCCACATGCACAAAACTAGATGTGTTTCACCGGACCACAATTCTTATAATCAAATTGATCACATCTGCACCAATAAGAAGTTCAGTAAGTTCATTATATGCGTGACAATACGGAAAGGATTTGATATGAATTCAGATCATAACCTGATTTTGGCCAAAATCATGTTGCCTTGTGGAATGGATTGACAAGAGTTTTTGAATGTTGATTTCAAATGATGGCTGTGATTTGTATACGATATTTCAATAACTATACTTTGTTACGCCATTCACTAACATCGACTAATCACATACCCTATTCATGTATATTAAAAGTCAGAACATAGAGTAGACGGAACATTTATTAACGAAACAACTAACGAACATGAGTTCGAGAGTTAAAAATAAAGTTTAAATGCAACAACCGAACAATGTATAATGTTCTGATAGCAGTTCGATACTTAAACACAGTAAATAGTCAAGTTGATATTTGTCATCAAATACGCAAACATTGTCACTACATTATCTTCCACCTAGAATGCGAATATAAAGTTATTACTGACATTTGTATTCGATTTTACAACAAAAGAGTAAATTATAAGAACCGAATTGAATAATTATAATCGTTACAATGCTACTGATATATACGTTACAAGAAATTACTGTGATAAGAATGAACATGTGGGGGAAAAATGTAAAACGAACTATTAATATTGTATAGTTTAATTATGATAGCAAATACAGTGCAAGCCTATGGCAAATAATAATGATAATAATGATAGCAGTATATAAATAATACGTATATTCAGTAAGTAGCAATAGTACCACAAGTATTGGTTTATGAATAAACTGACGAACATACGTGCATAACCGTAAAAGAAAAACATTATACAAAACACTTGATGTAGCCTGAATATGACGAAACATGTATGTAGGGATGAAAACAAGGAATAAGAAAAGTGTAGTTATGTGAAGAAAATAGTGTATTCACAAGATGCATATATATAACTTAAGAACAGTGAAACAGGTAGGCGCAGCACTTTTAGAAACTTGAATTGACTAGCCAGACTGAACTCACTGGTTATCCAATCAACCCCTACAATCCCTCCTATAAATGTCACCCTATCAACAATAGAAGAAACCAACAAGGCCATCCGACAAATCAAGATTTGCAAAGCAGTATGGCCAGACAACATACCATGTGAGTCAGTGAAGTCAGATGTAGAGGTATCCGCAAAGATGTTTCATGTTCTCTTCAGAAAGAATGTGAAGGAAGAAGAAGTGCCAATAGACTGGAAAGAATGATATCTTATTGAGTTATTAAAGAAAGGAGGTCTCAGCAAAAGTGAGAACTGTAGAGGCATCACACTACTTACAGTATCAAGAAAAGTCCTCAACAGAGTGTTATTGAAGCGAATGAAAGATTTATTAGAAGTCCAACCTCAATATCAACAGGCCGGATTCCGGAAGGATTAATCGTGTACCGACCAAATCACTTTTCTAACGGTTATTATTGACCAATCAATTGAATGGAACCTACCACTTTACATCAATTTCTTTGGCTATTAAGAGGCATTTGACAGCATGTATAGGAGAACGTTGTGGAGCCTTCTTCGACATTATGATATACCTGAGATGATGGATAGTCAATATCATACGAAATTCTTACGACGGACTACACTGTAAAATCATGCATACGGGACAGCTCACAGATTAATTCTGAGTAAGAACCTGTGTCAGACAGGGCTACATACTCTCCCCCTTTCTCTTCATGCTAGTGGTTGACTGGATTATTTAAACTACACGATCTCAAGGGAAGCACGTAATACAGTCGACAACATGGATTCAACTAGACAACTTCTACTGGGCAGATGACTTAGCTCTTCTATCCCACGCACAACAACAAATGCAGGTGAAGACAGACAGTGCAGCAATAGCCTGTGTAACAGATAGTAGGTCTCAACATACACAAGAAGAAAAGCAAGACCCTTAGATACAAAACAACGAGCACCAATATAATCACGTTTGAATGTGAAGCTCTGGAAGATGTGGTAACTTTGAAATTTCTAGGCAGCATCATTGGCAACACAAGGAGGAACTGATGCAGACAAGAAGGCACGGATTGACATGGAAAAAGCAGCATTTATTCAATTGAAAAAAACATATGGATCTCAAACTAGCTGCCAGCCAACTTCAAATTCATAATTTTGAACATTAACGTGAAGACGATTCTATTGTATGGAGCGTAAGCTTGCACAGAGAACTGTGAAAAGCATCATTTAAAAGATAATCTACAAAACGCTGCCTATGCAAAATACCTCGAATCTGTTGGCAAAATATCATCGGCAAGAATCTTCTGTGACAGAGAGAAAACCGATTTTCATCTGAGTAAGAAATTAGGAGAAAATGTTGGAGGTGGATAGGACACACATTGTGAAATTTTCTAAACTGAATCACAAGGCAAGATCTAATTTGAAATACTCAAAACAAAATGTAAAGACATAGACAGAGAGAATATTGCCCCAAGAAATATAGGTGAACGTGAGAAGATCGGACAGCAATCGGAAAGAATTGAAAATTAGAGCTCATGAGAAAGTTAGATGGAGAACGCTGATCAACTGCCCATGCGAATGGATGTGTAACAGAAGGAGAAATGAATGACCTCATGACACCAAAATGATAACATTAGTGTGACTGTGAATAGGATCGTGAAGTTTGAAGAAAAGCTCACTGATCACCGGTAGTGGCACAGTTTGTTGTCAATCAAATATTAACCTTCGGTCATCAAAATATTGAGATTGTTGCATAACAATGATGACATTACAATAAATCGAAACGTTCTATTTGTCAGTCAATGAAATGACAACGTGGCGCCACTGGTGTATGCGACTCAACATCCCACACAATATATTTCAATATAGGATGGTTGGATGTAGTAGGTAGAGAAGCCAACTGGATCAAGTTATTGGTCAGTGACTGTGATAGTGGGTGATGGATATTCGAATCGTACGATGAATGTTAATATTGCATTTATGTGTTACTGACACAAGTAAATCAACACGAAATCTGGATCTTTAAGTGTTTCCATCTCATCATTATTATTATTATTCCGACTACCAAGACTATTACTACTACTACTACTACTACTACTACTACTACTACTAATACTACTACTACTACGACTACTACTACTAATACTACTACTACTACTACACTACTACTACTAATACTACTACTACTAATACTACTACTACTACTAATACTACTACTACTACGACTACTACTACTACTACTACTACGACTACTACTACTATACTACTACTACTAATACTACTACTACTAATACTACTACTACTACGACTACTACTACTACGACTACTACTACTAATACTACTACTACTAATACTACTACTACTATACTACTACTACTATACTACTACTACTACACTACTACTACTAATACTACTACTACTACACTACTACTACTACGACTACTACTACTATACTACTACTACTAATACTACTACTACTACGACTACTACTACTACGACTACTACTACTATACTACTACTACTACGACTACTACTACTACTACGACTACTACTACTACTATACTACTACTACTAATACTACTACTACTAATACTACTACTACTACTACGACTACTACTACTAATACTACTACTACTACTATACTACTACTACTACGACTACTACTACTACTACTATACTACTACTACTACGACTACTACTACTATACTACTACTACTACACTACTACTACTACGACTACTACTACTACACTACTACTACTACTAATACTACTACTACTATACTACTACTACTACACTACTACTACTACTATACTACTACTACTACACTACTACTACTACACTACTACTACTAATACTACTACTACTACTAATACTACTACTACTAATACTACTACTACTACGACTACTACTACTATACTACTACTACTACGACTACTACTACTACTAATACTACTACTACTACTACACTACTACTACTACTACGACTACTACTACTATACTACTACTACTATACTACTACTACTAATACTACTACTACTACGACTACTACTACTACACTACTACTACTACTACGACTACTACTACTACTAATACTACTACATGTGAGCTATTGGAAACTAGTTGATCATTCTCTGAAACTCCATCTCATTATCATATGTTTCGCATAATTTAATTATGGACAAAATGAATCTGGTTACTTGACCAAGACGAATAAATGTTGGTGAATGAGTTAATTCATATATCTTCAGTAATTCCCCAAAACATATGTGAATTGTGTGGGTTTCAAATTTGTTCGGTCGAAGTCTCCTCTGACCGTATCACCTTTAGTACTGGAGTGATATTCCAAGTAGAATATTTCATGTAGATTAAATGGAAGGAGATTGAGAAATGAGATTGTCTCATGTCGAAGTATGGTCACATATATATATTGCATCAGTAATGTCCAAATGGATTACATACATAGACACAGAGATTTTGTTATTTATTTGTTAATGTTTTCAACGAAGTGAGTGAACACTGTAGAAGAAGTGGACGTCTACAATGTACTGACCTCATATATATACAACATGAGACAATTTTAATTAGACAGCCATTGGGAAGCAGGAAATGTTGGACAGCTGTTTTATCTGAGCGTGACACTCCTAAGCAGTATGTTTCATTGAGCCGGATAGGAAATATTCTATAGGCCTTCAGTTCATCCAGTGAGCATTCAGCACATAAACCAAATTGCCATCGTATAAATGTTTCTCACTTACAACGTGTGTAATTCCATGTTTCACCCTTACATTTGATCATAATGTAAACTCTATTAAGATAGTGATGAATTCAAAGAGAGTTCATTCTGTCAACTGGCATTTGGAAATATTATTTGATATTCTTCATTAGTGCAAAGTTTTCGTTCATCAGTGTCCCTCTTATAGATACATTGATTTCAGTATTCGAAATTCTGCACTACACAATAACGTAGGCACAGGCATCATCATTAATCTGATATGTGCACTGATGACACTCTGTCAAGCATTTAGTTACACAGTATTCAATCTCATTCAACTAACTGGTTTATCTCAATCCGATTATTCCACATAACTTTCTACGATTTCGATGTGTCACTTTTCAATGGAGCGTACTCTACTACATGGACAGTTACAATTTGAATTTCAGTCTAAACAAGTGAAGAATTCATGAAGTCTGATCATCTACCTACATCGAAACTACACCGAATAGGTTTCAATTTATGGTGAGTGCACCTGAACAGTACATTGTTCAATTAACTGACATATTACGAAAGACGATATTCAGCTTGAAGCTTGAAATTTCGAAAATTCTCAAAGTATTCTGTATTATGGATGATTAAATGTGCCACAAATGATGTTTATGATTATTTGAACAAATGACATTCATGTTACTGATAAGAATGTTTCTCGGTTGATTGCCTACATATCTCAATATCAATGCTTTACAAATTACAGAATTTCATAACTACACTTTTGAATATGTTCCATTCAGTAAATTGCATAATTTAATCATGAATCCTTCATGATTATTCTGGTCAAATTATTTTTCAGATGTTTTCGCTAAACACTCAAGTTTGTAGTAGACTGATGTTACTGTGTTTTATGAGTTATATAAATCTAATATGAGTTGAAACTATAAGTCATTATGACATGAAATTGGACAACATTCACTGCCATTTACTGAACATCCTTTTCAATGGTAAATTCAAATTAACAAATAGTCACCAGTCAGAATTATTGTCAGTTCCAATAATAATCTAACATACATTCTATTAAAAATAATCCCATGAATTATCAAAATTTGTTTATAATAACGAATTACAAGTATTAAATGCATCTGATCAACCCACTCATGCAAGATAGAGTGATTAATCAAAATATAATGTGGTGTGTGTCTGATAGTGAGAATTTAGTTTAGTAAACAAATCACCTTCAGAAGTATGATGGTGATCACTAGTTCTGTTCGATTAATCACTTCTGTTGAGTGATAGTAGGCTGTTGTAGATGTATATCTTCTGTCAATCGATTGGTACACATGCTCCCTAACTGATCAGCATTTCACACTTAACTCATCGTCATGTTGTGAATTCAAAATAAATCAGACCTCCGAAAACTAGTGATTGAATTGTGCCCAGTTATAATCAGGCATTGGAAAAATATGCTTATTATGAACATTTGTTTGTTTTAGTGTGTCAATGTAGTGTGTATTTAAAGTAGTAGGTATGTTGTGTAATGGTATTTTGTACGGCGATTCACTTAGTGTGGGTATGGAGATAAATAGGACATTTGGATGATGCATGATATCAACTAGGCATTAGGAGATAGAAAACTCCATTGATTCTAACAATACAACCATTGAGACAATCACTTGATACTCCTAATGCCTATAGGTGTATATTCTAACCAATCATATCCGCATATTTACTCTAGATACTTATCATGATTATCTACAATTAATAATTAAGTAACCACATTCTTCGGACATGAGTCCACACCCCATTGGATTTCTGTATCTCCTCCGAATAATTGAGAGCACACCTCAGTAATTTGAACATTTGCTGCCTGTGACTCCATACTCATGCCATCTGTTTGCTCTGCATAGTCTTCAATAGTAGAGAAAACATTATAATCGAAGTATTTTCTGGTGAGTACAGATGTCTATCTTTGCCTTTAGTTGAGTATTTAGGTTAGTTTAGTAGTGATATCTTTTACTACAAACTCCGCCTGTAGCTGTTCTAGGGTTACTGCCGGTCCTAAGTCCGGGTAAAGGAGGAGGGTTGGACATCGAGTTAGCATTCCCAACGATGTCTTCGAAACATTGCTTGCGTTAGCTGGGATCACCGAGTAAGCAATAACGAGGTGTGTTATTTCACAGCTTCCTTTCCACACTTCATTTCTTTGTCCCTGAACAGCATTCTAAATGTCCACTCTTCATCGCTTTTATTACTATTTTTATTACTATTACTATTACCGTTATTATTATTATTATTATTATCTACTTCTACCAATGTTGTGTTAATCTTACCGTGCTTTAGAGGTATGCAAACTGGGACCGATGTACACATGTGCTAGGTTCTGTTTTGTTCATGCATACACACATACATAAATATGTTGTGATGACGTCAAATGAAACAAATACACGTCTATATCAGACCTACCAGTTTAATTATTATCACATTAATTTGCTGCAAAATTTATCTATGAATGGCTTAATGGTGCTGTTAGAAACAACAACATAAAGGTTGTTAAAGGTTACGTTTCAAGTCCCAACTCCCTCAACACATGTGCTTTTCATTGTTGATCAATGGTATATTAGTATGCTCATAATAAACAGTCGCAGTTAGCTTTCAGATTAAAACCAAATTTCTTAATTACTTATACTGTAACATAAAAATCAAAATATTAATTACTAGAATGGTATAATCTACCTTAAAAATGCCAGCTTTACACCAAGCTATTTCACCAATTGTATCGCCTAGAATATTTGTATGTTCTAGTGCCAAGCTTGTAATGATAGTCACATAAGGATCTCTAAGAAATAAGTAAATTGTCACAAAGGTTACTTGTCTTTTAATTTAAAAATATTGTTTACTCACTATTATATACATCGCTACTATATTTAATTGATTCATACTCAGTTATACTAGTGATTATTATTTAATAGCTTACAATTTTGTCAACTCCGCCTGTATCTCTTCAACGGTTACTGCTGGTCCCAAATCCGGGTAAAGGAGGAGGGTTGGGCATGGGGCTAGCATTCCCATCCCGAAAAACACAAGCTTGCTGAAAAAAACGTTAACCACATTAAACAAACTAAACCATTTAAACTCTGCCATGGGAGTGAAAGGAATGAGAATGACGTCTCATGATGAAAGCCGAGATTCTCAGGAAAACAGGAGTCCGATGCCACTTCTAACAACTAGAGAAAAAGCATTTTTATAGGTACATGGAATGTTTGGACAATATGGAAGAGCGGGAAGACCAATCAAATAGCTGTCTCAATGAAGAGATACAACTTGACAACGCTCGGAATCAGCGAAACCCATTGGACTCAAGCTGGACAGAAAACATTGGCTACAAGAGAGAGATGTTACTATACTCCGGCCATGAAGAGGAAAGTGCTCCGCAAACCCAAGGAGATGTTCTGATACTGCCTAAGAATGCACGCACTGCACTCGTAAAATGGGAATCACATGAAATCACGATAATCAAAGCATCTTTCACAACAATGAAGAAGGGGATCACGATGAATATTATCCAATGTTATGCACCCAACAATGACGCTAACGATGCCAACGACAAGGACAAAGATCAGCGTTATGATAGGCTACAATCAATTATAGCAAAGTGTCCAGGAAAGGATCTGACAATCCTGATACTGGACCTAAACGCCAAAGTCGGAATGGACAACACCGGATATGAAGAAATCATGGGACAACAGGGACTGAGAGAAACAAATGACAATGGTGAAAGATATACAAATTTATGTGCTTTCAACAAAATGGTTATGGGGGTACAATATTCCATCCACAAACGCATACACAAGGCTACATGGGTCTCACTGGATCATACCACAGAGAATCAAACCGATCATATATGCACCAATAAAAATTTCAGACGATCAATAGAAGATATTAAAACCAGGAGGGGAGCTGACATAACTTCAGATCACCACCTGGTGGTTGCCAAAATGAAACCGAAGCTAAAGAAGCAATGGAAAACTGGAGTGACAGCATTACAACGGTTCAATACAGTCTTACTTCGAGTTACTGATAAACACAAGGACTCAGTAACAGCACTCAGTAGCACTAAGTAACAGGTCCCAAGCTTTACAAGATCTACCGAAAGAAAAAGAAATTACTATGGAGGACAACTGGAAAGGAATCAAAGAAGCACTAACTTCAACGTGTCACGAGGTTCTGGGCCGCAAGAAGCACCATTATAAGGAATGGATCTCCACTGATACCTTGAGCAAAATTTAAGTAAGAAGGAACAAGGAGACATAAACCAACAACAGCCGAACGAGAGCAGAGAAGGCAAGGCACAAACTGAATACGCAGAAGCAAATAAGCAAGTAAATAAGAGCATTAGGGCCGGCAAACGAAAATACATCAAAGGCCTTGCAACGACAGCGGAAAAAGCTGCAAGAGAAGGAAATATGAAGCAGCTATATGAAACAATTAAGAAACTGGCAGGCAAAGATAGTAAACCAGAGCGACCGGTTAAGAACAAAGAAGGCAAGCCAATGACTGAGATCCAAGAACAAAGGAACAGATGGGTAGAACACTTTTAGGAACTCTTGAATAGGTTAGCTCCACTGAACCCATTGGACGTCGAAGCAGCACCTACAGATCTTTCGATAGATGTCACTCCACCAACAATGGAAGAAATAAAAATGGCAATCAGACAATTCAAAATTGGAAAAGCAGCAGGACCTGACAATATACCAGCTGAGGCACTCAAGTCAGATATCGATCTAACAGCAAGGATGCCCCACTTTTATTCAGGAGGATCTGAAAGGAAGAACAACTGCCACCAGACTGGAAGGAAGAACACCTTATCAAGATACCATAAAAGGGGAGTTGAGAAAATGTGAGAACTACAGTAAGATCACACTACTGTCAGTAATAGGGAAAGTCTTCAACAGAGTGTTGTCGATCAGAATGAAAGATTCAGTGGATTCTCAACTTCGAGATCAACAGGCTGGTTTCTGTAAGGATCGCTCGTGTACAAACCAAATCGCAACACTACGAATCATCGTTGAACAATCAATTGAATGGAACTCGTCACTGTAAATCAACTTTATTGACTGTGAGAAGGCGTTCGAAAGTGTAGACAGAAGAACACTATGGAAACTTCTTCGACACTACGGCGTAACAGAGGAACTTTCCAATATCATCCAGAATTCTTACAACGGGTTACCGTGCAAAGTTGTGCATGGAAGACAGTTGGCAGAAGCATTTCCAGTAAGGACCGGAGTCAGATAAGGTTGCCTACTCTCGACTTTTTTCTTCCTCCTAGTGGTTGGCTAGATTATGAAGACCTCCACATCTGAGGAGAGACACGGAATTCAATGGACAAGTGGGATGCGACTTGATGATTTGAACTTCGCGGATGATCTAGCTCTTCTATCACATACACACAAACAAATGAAAGTGAAGATAACCAGCGTAGCAGCAACCTCAGCATCAGTAGGCCTGAACACATATAAGGAAAAGAGTACGATCCTCAAATACAACTCAGTGAGCACCAACCCAATTCAACTTGCTAAAGAAAATCTGGAAGAAGTGGATACTTTTGCGTACCTGGAAAGCATCATCAATGAACAAGGAGGATTCGATACAGATGTAAAGACAAGGATCGGCAAAACAAGGGCAGCATTCCTACAGTTGAAGAACATAAGGAACTCAAAACAACTGTCAACCAGCCTCAAAGTCAGACTTTCCAATTCAATCATCCATAGACAGTTCTGCTGTATGGAGCTGAAACTTGAAGAATTACTGCAAACATCATCAGAAGGGTAGAAGTATTTATAAACAACTGTCTACGCAAGATACTGAATGTCCGTTGGCCGGAAACCATCAGCAACAGCTTACTGTGGGAGAGGACAAACCAACTTCTAGCCGAAGAGGAAATTACGAAAAGCTGTTTGAAATGGATAAGGCATACATTGCGGGAATCATCAGACTATATCACGAGGAAAGTATTAAATTAGAATCCTGTTGGGAAAAGGGAAAATGGAAGGCCAAAGAACACACTGCATCGGGAATTGGAAGCAGAAATTAAAAGGATGAACAGCAACTGGAAACAGCTGGAAAGGATTGCTCAGGATAGAGTTGAATAGAGAATCCTGGTGAGCGGCCTATGCTCCTCTGTGAGGGGTAACGGGCGAAAGTAAGTAACTACTACTATAGACTGGAGGTTCCAATTATTAATTGCCTGATTCCCTACATAGTATATTAATGTGACAACTGCCAGTGAGTTGATAGTGAGACAATGTTTCTGAATTCGGCTCTGTTAAGCAGCTCAGGGGTATCAGAAATCATCGAATAATCTCATTCCAATTGTAGTAGGGTGTTAAGTTGAACAACATACTTACATGAAACTGAATATGGTGTTTACTTCATTGATAATGGCGTTTTTATTAGTTTAGTAATTTTAGTAATTGCACATGCATACTGGTGCATTTATTAGAGTAAACGCTGATGATGATATGAATGTAAACAATATTATTTGCCTAAATGTGGTCCGGTGAAAAGCATCTAGTTTTGTGTATGTGTCTGTGGGAGAATATGGTTACACCTCAAATTATTTACAAAAGGCACATAGATTTACAAATCTCTCACCATTTAAGCTCCTTTATCCCAGTCCATGTCAACTCAGGACATCCTCATATCTCCCGTTATCCATCCCAATCGTGGCGATTCGATCTCCCATCATAATGGTCAGGTCCTTGCACTGTGCATTTCTACATACGTGATGGCAGACTCCAATTAAACTGATCTTTATCGTTTTCATTGCCACCGTCAGTGGGAGTATAGCAATGAACAAAATTGGTTTAATTCATCTCCTTCTTTGTCTAGAAGGAAGCTTCGACTATTCTCAGCCTCAGAGATTCACATTCCATGATAGCATTCTTTGCTCATTAGGACAACAACAGTACCACCCCTTGTGTGTGCCAGGTATTTTCATCTTCATCGCCCGAGGGCAGCAGTAATTACCTCGAAGCTAATCTGCAGTCAATAAATTTTAATTATACGAAGTTTATTCAGGTTGTATCTTTTCGTTTCTTCAAGTGAACATTTCATGTGAGTATATTGATTGTTGTTATGGACGCGAATGCTGCAGGGCTGATATAGGAGGTAACTCTATAAGCGAAACATGAGCAGATTGATCCCTCAGGTTGCAGTCTATAAATATGTGCATCGGAATTGAACTGATCAATTCACCATTTGTACATTCATTCATTCATTCATTCATTCATTCAGAAATTTATGCTTAATTCAATTACTGTTTGATGCAAGCGATGCAAAGGGTGAAGCAGCGGTGAATCAGAACTACAGTGATGAATGTGGATTCAACATCATAAATTGTTGGGATGAGCAAAATGTTAAAATACAGGAAATACTGAACAACAGTACCGTCCATCTCTGGATTTACTAAACATAGAACACTGACGACAACACCAACGAATTAAAACCAGTGTCTTCATGTCTCGAGGTAAATAATCAACATTTAGACTAACGAAATGACATCCAACAATTGATATGGCCAACTCTAGTCGACTGGCGATATATTTACAAGATGTAAACTAGTGTTATCGGTAAGTGAACGCCCCCCATACACGAAACGGGTGAACTTCTAACTTATATTCATGGTCGGTAAAGTGAACATCACTTGTCGTGTAGTCTTAAAACTAAAAAATCTTCATAACAAATCCATGTACAGAATGATGTAGTGCAAGGAGATGGGAAAGGAAGTGATACAATTCATGAAAATATCACCAATGATATTTATTTGCTCAATAACAAGTTAGACGTTTAAGAAGTCATTGAAACTGATGTACAGAGAACAACAGGTTAAACAGATCAATCACTTCACTAATACTCACATCATACTTCACCTCCTAAATCGCAACCACTCAACTCACCTCAACTCAACTCAAATCACAGTTACAAACATTAAGCACAATATACACAGAAAACCCATCTATCTACTTAACAACTCATCGTAGACTCTCATTAATTTCACAATCACTCCCACTCAACTCATCATTGTCAGGTCACACACACACACACACATAGAAAAGAGAGAGAGAGAGTGAGAGACTAACGTACTCACTCACCCACTCATTCGCCCACTCCAAACACTTCATTGCAATTATCACACACTATTCACTCGAAAACACTGTTAAGTGTGTGCATACTCATGCAGTCAGTGTATAAATAGACAGGCACAATCAGTCTCACACATAATCCACACTATCCACAACACCAGACATCCAATCCATCCAATATTCACTAGATATGGTAAGTGTGCACGTCTCTCTCTCTGTCTCACATTATCCAACCTCAAACAATCCCACCCCAACCCTATTCATTATTCCAGATTCATTTCACTGTCATGTCGACATTCGTCTTCATACTTATCTTCGATATCCCAAATGTTAATTCACTACCGACATCGGATGATGAGAAGATTGACTTGTTGAAGACTGTGTTAGCTGATGGTGAGTTCATGTTTTAGATTTGACGCTTGTTTCGTGATGTCACATTGCATACATCTACATCAGGTGTAGACGGTTGTATTGTTGATGTAGTCACATTAACTAACTCTTGTCATTCACTCCACCCTTCCGTTCCGTCATCGTACCCAAATACTTCACTCGCTTTTACAATAATAACACAATACACATTAGCATAGATTCATACAACACCCCTCCTCCCCCTTCCCCCCTCACCCTCATATACTACGAGCATATTCATTACTTCTTCATTCAATCAACAATTCGTTGAATTAAATAATCTTCTCCTAATTCTATTTGTATAATTTCTATTCTAGAAATAAACAAGGAGTTGGCAAAATTACCACAGAATGATCAACGTGTTCAAATTGAATCCAGAGAAAATTCTTTTGGTAAAAAGTTATTGAGCGCTTTATGTTCAGTTGCTTGTGAATAAATGGCTTATGAATTTTAACACGAAATATGTCTTTTCTTTTTCTTTATCATCGATGTCGATTGCGTTATTCTTATTCAAGTGAAATTGGCATTAATTACATTCGGATAACCCTCATTGAATTAATAGTTAGAGTAATGCGTGTTAATCGTTGTTAATGATGATAAGCTGCAGAAGGAAAGTTATCAGTGATTAATAGTCTGTACAGTTAACTGAACGATTATTTGAATGGTACTGGATGTTGTTGGGATGAAGTCGAATAATAAGCGGAAGCAGCAGAATTAGGAAATTCATCAACTAATGTTTATCACCCAAACAATGATCATTGTAACAGATACTCACAGTTTATCTCTATGTGTAATAATCACACGAGGCATTCGTTTTAATGTCGACTATTCATTAATTCAATCGACAGTTCATTCTCCTTCTCCTCCTTTACAGTTACTCAACTATCTGTGCATGCCCACTTATTTGATTGATCTGTCTCAAACACTTCATTATTCTGTATTGTATTAGTCAATTAATGGTCATCACACCGAACTATGATCTGTGATTGTGAAACGACAAAGGTGTTACTCATTCATGTTCACGGCGTTGACTCATTTGTAGTATACTACGCATAAGTAGAAACATATAGACACTTCTTCTTCAAGAGTATCAGATTGGTAGGTGACACAGATGATGATAGCAGTTGAATAGCTGATGAATAAACACAAATATATGAGTGAGCCGATTCATTGTGATTACTTCAGAGTTCACGTTCATTCGATTGAAAACATGATAGTTCGTTGAATCTGATTATCAAATGTTTCACAAAATGTTTCAGTTTAGGCAGAATGAGTGTGATTACTTGACTTGGATGAATAAATATCGGAGAAGGAGCTCATTGAGAAACATGATACTTCGTTGTATCTGTATAACGACAGATAATAAATTTCATCAACTTGATGATGTAAGGTAATTTCGATGTAAATAGTAAACTAACGAATCATCATTGAAAAGAATACAGTGTGTTCGTCGTATTCACCAATAAACTGATCATTTATTGACAACTGACACTGTCTAATGAAAACTTTGTTGAGTACATGGTTGTTATGCATTATTAATTAATAAGATCAAGGTTTTGCATACATTGCTTTAATTTGCTGTATAGCAATATCAATTGGGAGATGATTAATGGCATGAGACAACTATCAGGCAATAAATGTAATCTCATTAATGAGCTATATGTTAAGGGAAGAAGTACATTCTCAGCAGCCTACAATCAACATAGACAAATTCAAAGAACTTGGAAATAGATAATAAAAAGTAATATTTATATTATTTATGATGTTCTCTCACAATGTTATAATTAATATTTGCGTATACACTCTGATGGGACTATGTGATTCCTATTCAAGTTCATTCATAGAATATTTTGTGTCTAATGGTCATAATTAGTAAAATAAGTGATATATATTTGTAAAATCTTAATCAGTAGAAATTAAGATTTCTGACGTTTTGCGGCTTAGTGCAAGTCGCTTCTTCAGAGAAATGAATAACCGAATTGAATTAACACAAGATTAAATAATCCACAATGGAACAAATCAAAAACAAAATAAACTCGTACAATCAAAATGCGAGTTTGATTGTGTTATGATGTCAAGTCATATGCGTCAAGGTGGTTTGAAATGAGACATGTATGTAAATGTTGGTGTGATGTGACAGGAAAATATGTGAATATGTGAAAATAAAATTGTATGTATGTTCATGTCTATGAAATTTGATGTACTTTAATTGCAGCTAGTTGAATAGAAAATTCATGGTGGGTGAATAGAAAGACCTTCCCTTTTGTTAAGTGCAGTTGGATTTTACAAAATGTGAAGCGCCTCAGCTATCCCGTCTTTCCTTATAATTGGTAAAACCTTTTTGAATAATTCAGATATTTTTAATATTGATTTTATCGTTGTGATTGATAGCATGTACTGCTACTACTGATTTAATTTGTATTTTTTCAAGCTCAACAGAATTATAAGGAGGTCGTTTAGTGTAGCTTTCATGTTCCTTGGCACGAGTTTTGATTTCTCGTGAAGACTCTCCAATATAAAGAGCATCACAATCAACACAACCTACTCTGTTGACACAATACTGTGTAGAGGTGAAAGGGATCTTGTCCTTTATATTAACAAATGCACTTCGAATAGTGTTGGTAGTTTTGTAGAAAGTTTGGATTCCGTGTTGTTTTAGAATTCTTTGTAATTCATCTGTTGTGTCTTGGCGGTAAGGTAGGACGGCTGTACCAATCGGAGATGTTTTGATTAATTTACTATTAGTCATTTCGTTTTTGCAAATTTTTAATAATATTCATTGGAAAATTATAAAGCCGTAGGATATTGATTATATTTTTGTATTCGTATTGTTTGTCGTCTTCAGATGCAATGAGTCGACTGGCTCTTCTGAATAAGTTTAGAGCCAGCGATATCTTTGCACTGAATAGATGTGCTGAGTTGAAATCGACAAATAGATTTGAATGAGTGGGTTTGCGATAAATTATCAGATTAAGAGTTACATTTAAATTTCTTTTAACTAGGCAGTCTAGTAAGTAAAAAAATAGTTGGTCGTTGCCTATAAGCGACAGTATTCCTTTCAGGTAAGTTTGGTGGAATATGAATAGTTATTAATTGTTTCTACTAGATTACGTTCTAACTGTGTTGCGTAATAATTATATATATATGCAAATTAAATGTCAGTAACAATGAATATAGAAGAACAATATTTGGAATGGACAAGCAAAAAATCAAAACAACTGGGTAAGTAAGATAATACCAATTTCCGCTTTCAATAGTGTTACAGCATCTGAACAGTAAATAATAAATGTATAACCAATAAAACTCATTAGTACGTTCGTTGAAGATGGGAAAAGGTGAGGGGGGTATTATTGATTGATACGAAAGCTTATAAAAGTCGATGCATGCGAAATATGTGATGAACATGTAAGTGAAATGTGTAGAAAACATGTTCCAGCTAATCGCTCTAGCATTTCAATGATTCCTCTAGTTTCAATTCCCGCAATATTTATGTTCCTAAAGCCTAAGTACAATTGAGATAATTGAATTGTATTATTATTCTCAAATCGAAATCGCTGTTTCCGATTGCATTAACCTGCACCATGTTTTAGAAATCATTTAGTAAATCAAATCGGTTGCTTAAGGATGAAGACGGAAGATCATTTATAGTAATAATCTGTTGGTAGCTATAAACAGTTACGAAGAAATAAAATGGAAATGAAAACCCAGATTATGTAATAGTGAGTGAAAAAACACATCTGAAATTCGGTAGTTAGTCGAGGCAGAGAAATGGTCTGTACAAACGCTTTATGAATGCAACAATTGACTTCATTTATGTGAATGATTATAGTGTACACTGTAAGTAACTTGATATAATCAGGTGCACTGGAAAATACACATTGAGTTCAATTCACTCACATTTTGAACCATGAGGTAGACGTTAATACTAATTGTAAAAGTGCATAAGTGATATCGACTAGCTCGTCTTTGAATCTACGTGACGCCACATACAAACAGTATAAGAAATAAGCATCCACGTAAATGAGCCAAATTTCTGTTTGCATAAAAACGTTTGTACTGCCTTCCTCTCTTCGCACTGGCTATCATTCTAATTTCAGGCGTACTCTCCATTTCGTACTCTTAATCTCACTCTCCAATCTATTATGATGTAAATACTCCTAATTTCACGTGTTCTTATAATTGAATATTTTCCGAATATGATGTTGTTCATTATATTCACAATTCGGAGTTAGTTATTTCTAGATAAACAACACAAAGTCTTCATTCTGATATTCATGTCAATTTTCACTCTTCAACATGGCTCATCTGACATGTCTGGACGGAGACATGTGATTGGCTAATATTGTGTGTCTGACATATGACATTGATCAGGCTTTATGTATATATATCTTGTGTATTATTTGTTATAATATATTCGTGTGAGTAACAAGTGGGCTTCTTGATAATCGGTCGGATCTTGTGTCTGTGCAATAGACTAAGGCAAGGCTGGGTATTAGCAATAGGCGATAGCTCGGCAGATGACAGAATCGATAATAATCGGCCGCCCCGGTGCGTTCAGATATAACATCATCTGCATCCATGATGAAGTTGATGATGTCTATGGAATTTTAAACTGTATCACTATTACAGATATCATTAATGCACTTTGTACATCGACACTGATATTACCTTGAATGTCTACTTTGCAATGTTAACTTGAATTGTCTAACTGAATGAGAACGTCGTCCATAAAGGATGTATCTTCCATAGAATAATTCTCGAGTAACCTATCAATCTTCATTTTCAATGTAACTGTTATTTCGAAAGTGTTCCACAATAGACTAAATTTTATCAAAGTGCAACTAACAATGATAATTTACAGAATAAGACAATTAACGAATACAACAGTATCATTTTAGATATGTCAGGGTTTACTGAAATTTAGAAGACTACAACATAATACCTACATTTAATATATCTGACATCAGTTTATTTACAGATTCAATTTCGTGAAGCAATGAAATAGATCAAGCGGATGAAAATTGTGTTTCATGAGACAAATTAAGTAAAATAGTTAAATGAATCAATCCACTTTTATTGTCCCTTCCAGTTTTAACCAGTTGTGGTAAGTGTATATATATCTCTTTGTTAGGGATTCGAAATCCCTAGAAATACAATTGTCATTTTATCAAGTTGTATTGATTTTTTGTTAACATGATTTGCAAACCTTCATCACTTTATGTGAGCACATTTGACAACATTTAATTGTATTATTAATAGTGTTGATAATTTTATTTGATGAATAATCATCATGATTATTTTGTATATATATAAGCGAATGTGTAAAATATAATCCGACTCCGAATCTTATTCCGTCCTGTCTGGTTAATCTATTCCGATCTTATTCTTCTATCTCCGGCTTGGGACTGAGTGGGCTTAAGCAAGTCGCGTATTATCAACTAGGCACATTTCAACAGGCGTCTGCTACAACCAGCCGATCAACAGGCGACGAGGCACACTTCAATAAAGCGTCCGCGCACAACCAACCGATTAACAGGCCAACTTTTCACACGTTATAACAGCGGCGACGGGGGTAAACTCATCAAAATGTCATTTACCTTTGAACAAGTTGAAGCCTTGCTGGAACGCCAAGAAAAACGTTATGAACAGTTCCAGATGCGCGTACTAGAAATCTTAACCCGGCAAATGAATCTTACACAGAAGCGGCTATCAGAAAACACATGCACATCCCATGCCGATTCCCTCATCGATTCTATCAATCAATTTCATTTCGAGTATTTGGCTGGTAGTAAATCTGATTCCTTGTGTAAGAAATACAAAGACTTGTTCAAGGTTGATCCTGAAAGAAGTGATGACGCAGTTCCTATCATAGTTCCCCAGGTAGCAGTAACAGTGCCGGGGCTTAATGCCATTGAATCGCCTTGCTTGACAGAAGTATCTCTGTCCCATATGCCTAGTATTGCTGTGCCGGAGAAACAAGTCTCACTGGAGACATTTGCCCAAATCATTCCAGAGGTGGAACAATCATTGGGTGATAAATCAGCAGCGGCAACAGAATTATTCACAAAATCTCACAGTGCTTATCCCAACGGACGTGAGGGGAGCATAGCCGCCAGCCCAGGTCAGAAAGTCATCTCGAGAACCGTGTTCAGATCGTCTGTTGAGCCCAACAAGTCACATTATTCAGCCGGGAGATGCATTAAATATAAGAAAGCTACTACTGTTGTCAATGTACGCTCCAGACGTGGTCAGTTATTTACCTTCCCAACTCATCCTCAAAGTCTCAACAATACCGGTTTGAAGACCATGCATCTTCAATACAGTGTAGTATTGTTACTGCCACTACATAAAGATCCCACTACATTCCGTGGAGGAGGAGATTAGCGGTAGATAGTGGTTGTTTACGTAATTCGAAATTAATCATGTTTCCTTTTCTCTCTGAGTTTACATTTTAGTTGTACACAACCACACTCAGAATTACGTAAACCATGGGACCAGGTCATTATCCTCATTTTTTCAAAAAGGGGAGGTGTTAGGGATTCGAAATCCCTAGAAATACAATTGTCATTTTATCAAGTTGTATTGATTTTTTGTTAACATGATTTGCAAACCTTCATCACTTTATGTGAGCACATTTGACAACATTTAATTGTATTATTAAAAGTGTTGATAATTTTATTTGATGAATAATCATCATGATTATTTTGTATATATAAGCGAATGTGTAAAATATAATCCGACTCCGAATCTTATTCCATCCTGTCTGGTTAATCTATTCCGATCTTATTCTTCTATCTCCGGCTTGGGACTGAGTGGGCTTAAGCAAATCGCGTATTATCAACTAGGCACATTTCAACAGGCGTCTACTACAACCAGCCGATCAACAGGCGACGAGGCACACTTCAATAAAGCGTCCGCGCACAACCAACCGATTTACCGACAAAACCTTTTTATTCACACGTTATAACACTCTTTCGGTCTCACACTATCCAGTGTTCATCATTCTAGATTGATAACGCTTTCAGGCCGACGATCCTCGTATTGATTATTATCTACCATCCGAATACCAATTCACTAAAGATTACCGGAAACGAGAAGATTGAATTGATCGAGGTCATGTTGATGGATATCAATATTCAGTGTTAAGAGTGTTATTTCCTGTACTCATAAACTAGTGAGAATGAGTACCAATCACACGATAGAAGACATACATCTACAACAGCCTGCTAACACTCAGCATAAGTGATTAATCGGACAGAACTGGTGATCGCCATCATACTCCTGATAATGTGCTACTTTCCTTAACAAACCTATATCTGAAGTAGAGATTGGTAAATGAGTCTACGTATTACAAGCATGAATTACATGTGAACGATATGTTTTGCATCGATTTCTCAGGCCAAGGCATATATATTAGTGAACTATCTCTCATTAATCGTGTATTACTCATGAATGAACAACAGACTATTTGTTCTACTGATACTTTGATATTTCTCAGTGTGAGTATATCGAAGTATCGACGGTGGTGCAATCATCTCCACCTCCTAATCACACTAAAACATAATGTTGCTAATTTCCATAATGCTAACGATGAAATCACTAAAATATCTGACGAGATTCAGTGTATGCTTAAATCAGTGTTATCCGAATGTAGTCAATGCCAATTCCACGTGAATCAAACTAACACAACCAATATTAATGATAAAGAAGACAACAAAACTATATATATTTACTTTCAACCGAATAGATTTCCAAAAATGCTAGATAAAATTGGCATTAATATATCAATAAATCTTTTATTCATTGAATCAATCTGAGCACATTGATCATTCTGTGGTAATTTTGCCAACTCCTTGTTTATTTCTGGAATAGAAATTATACAAATAGAATTAGGAGAAGATTATTTAATTCAACGAATTGTTGATTGAATGAAGAAGTGATGAATATGCTCGTAGTATATGAGAGTGAGGGGGGAAGGTGGAGGAGGGGTGTTGTATGAATCTATGCTAATGTATATTGTGTTATTATTGTACAAGCGAGTGAAGTATTTGGATACGATGGAGGAACGGAAGGGTGAAGTGAATGACAGGAGTTAGTTAATGTGACTACATTAACAATACAACCGTCTACACCTGATGTAGATGTATGCAATGTGACATCACGAAACAAGCGTCAAATCTAAAACATGAACTCACCATCAGCTAACACAGTCTTCAACAAGTCAATCTTCTCATCATCCGATATCGGTAGAGAATTAACATTTGGGATATCGAAGATAAGTATGAAGACGAATGTCGACATGACAGTGAAATGAATCTGGAATAATGAATAGGGTTGGGGTGGGATTGTTTGAGGTTGGATAATGTGAGACAGAGAGAGAGACGTGCACACTTACCATATCTAGTGAATATTGGATGGATTGGATGTCTGGTGTTGTGGGTAGTGTGGATTATATGTGAGACTAATTGTGCCTGTCTATTTATACACTGACTGCATGAGTATGCACACACATAACAGTGTTTTCGAGTGACTAGTGTGTGATAATTGCAATGAAGTGTTTGGAGTGGGCGAATGATTGTGTATGTTAGACAGTATCATGATTTTTATGTGTTCAATGAATCATAAACACCATTTGTGGCACATTTAATCATCCACAAAACGGAATACTTTGAGAATTTTTGGAAATTTCAAGCTTCACGCTGAATATCGTCTTTCGTAATATGTCAGTTAATTGAACAATGTACTATTCAGGTGCGCTCACTATATATTGAAACCTATTCGGTGTAGTTTCGATACAGGTGGGTGATCAGACTTCATGTATTCTTCACTTGTTTAGACTGAAATTCAAATTGTAACTGTCCATGTAGTAGAGTACGCTCCATTGAAAAGTGATACATTGAAGTCAGAAAGTTATGTGGAATAATCGGATTGAGATAAACCAGTTAGTTGAATGAGATTGAATACTGTGCAACTAAATGCTTGACAGAGTGTCATCAGTGCACGTATCAGATTAATGATGATGCCTGTGCCTACGTTATTGTGTAGTGCAGAATTTTGAATACTGAAATCAATGTATCTATAAGAGGGACACTGATGAACGAAAACTTTGCACTAATGAAGAATATCAAATAATATTTCCAAATGCCAGTTGACAGAATGAACTCTCTTTGAATTCATCACTATCTTAATAGAGTTTACATTATGATCAAATGTAAGGGTGAAACATGGAATTACACACGTTGCAAGTGAGAAACATTTATACGATGGCAATTTGGTTTATGTGTTGAATACTCACTGGATGAACTGAAGGCCTATAGAATATTTCCTATCCGGCTCAATGAAACATACTGCTTAGGAGTGTCACGCTCAGATAAAACAGCTGTCCAACATTTCCTGCTCCCCAATCACTGTCTTATTAAAATTGTCTCATGTTGTATATATATGAGGTCAGTACATTGTAGACGTCCGCTTCTTTTACAGTGTTTACTGACTTCGTTGAAAACATTAACAAACGCATAACAAAATCTCTGTGTCTATGTATGTAATCCATTTAGACATTACTGGTGCAAATTATATATAAGAGCATCTCTCGACATGAAACAATCTTATTTCTTAATCTCCCTCCATTTAATCTACCTGATATATTCTACTTGGAATATCAATCCAGTACTAACAGTGATACGGTCAGAGGGGACTTCGACTGAATAAATTTGAAACCCACACAATTCACATATGTTTTGGGGAATTACTGAAGATATATGAATTAACTCACTCACCAACATTTATTCGTCTTGGTCGAGTAACCAGATTCATTTTGTCCATAATCAAATCATGCGAAACATTTGATAATGAGATGGAGTTTCAGAGAATAATCAAACTAGTTTTCCATAGCTCACCTCACAAGAAACTATAATATCAAGTAATATATTACTAAAATATGTGAGGCAGTAATCGTAGGTAGTAGTAGTAGTTGTATTAGTAGTCGTCATAATCGTCATCATTAATGCTTGTTACCCCAAGTGGAGCATAGCCATTTTCCAATCAACTCTGTCCTAGGCTTTCCTTTCTAACTCTTCCCAGTTGCTTTTCATTCTCTGCATCCAATTCCCGACGTAATGTATTCCTGGGTCTTCTTTTTTTCCCCAGACCTTGAAAATTCCACGTTAGTGCTTGTCTTGTGACACAGTTTAATGGTTTCCTCAATGTTTGTCCAATCCACCTCCAGCGTCTTTTCCTAATTTCCTCCTCGGCTGGAAGTTGACTAATTGTTTGCCACAGAAGGTTGTTGATGTTATTTGGTCAACGAATCCGAAGAATATTAAACAGACAGTTGTTTATAAATACTTGTGTTTTCTAAAGGATACCTTTCTTAGTTTTCCAAGTTTTAGCTCCATAGAACACAACTATCTTCACAGTGGTATTGAAAATTTTGACTTTAATATTGACTTACAGTTGATTTGAGTTCCAGATGTTTTTCATTTGTAGAAACGCTGCTCTTGCCTTACCAATCCGCGCCTTCACATCCGAATTAGACCCTCCTTGTTAATCGATGATATTCCCCAAATATGTAAAGGTTTCAACATCGTCCAGAATTTCTCCATCAAGTGTAATTGGATTAGTGTTTGTTGTTTTGATTCTAAGGATCTTGCTTTTCCCTTTGTGTATGTTGAGGCCTACTGCTGCTGAGGCTGCTGCTATATTGTTGGTCTTCTTCTGCATTTGATGATGTGTGTGAGAAAGAAGAACTAGATCATCTGCGAAGTCCAAGTCATCTAGTTGCGTCGATGTTGTCCATTGTATTCCGAGAGTGTATTCAGATGTTGCAGTCTTCATGATCCAGTCGATGACCTGTAGGAAGAGGAAGGGCGAGAGTAGGCAGCGTTGTCTGACACCGGTCTTCACTTCGAATGAATCTGTGAGCATGATTTTACAATGTAGTCTATCGTAAGAATTCCGTATGATGTTGACTATCTTTCCGGGTACGACATAATGTCATAGAGGGCTCTATAATATTCTCCTATCCAGGCTGTCAAATGCCTATTCATAGTCAATGAAGTTGATGTAAAGTGGTGAATTCCATTCAATCACTTTACTTATACTCCAATCATACTACACCTCATAAATCGCAACCACTCAGTTCAACTAAACTCAACAACTCAAATCACAGTTACAAACATCACACAATATACACAGAAAATCCATCTTTCTAAGTATCATTTCTACTACTCATTCAACTCATCGTAAACTCTCATTAACTTGACAATCACTCACACCCAACTCATCATTGTCAGGTCACACACACGCACACACAGAGAAGATTGATCGCTCAGGTTGCAGTCTATAAATTTGTGCGTCGGCACTGAACTGAACCAATTCACTATATGTTTGTTCATCCATTCATTCATTCATTCACAAATATATGATTCATTCAATTACTGTTTGATGCAAACGGTGAATGCGGTGAATCAGAACTACAGTGATGAATGCGGATTTCAACATCACAAACTGTCGGGATGAGCAAAATGTTAAAATACAGGAAATACTGAACAACAGTACCGTCCATCTCTGGATTTACTAAACATAGAACACTGACGACAACACCAACGAATTAAAACCAGTGTCTTCATGTCTCGAGGTAAATAATCAACATTTAGACTAACGAAATGACATCCAACAATTGATATGGCCAACTCTAGTCGACTGGCGATATATTTACAAGATGTAAACTAGTGTTATCGGTAAGTGAACGCCCCCCATACACGAAACGGGTGAACTTCTAACTTATATTCATGGTCGGTAAAGTGAACATCACTTGTCGTGTAGTCTTAAAACTAAAAAATCTTCATAACAAATCCATGTACAGAATGATGTAGTGCAAGGAGATGGGAAAGGAAGTGATACAATTCATGAAAATATCACCAATGATATTTATTTGCTCAATAACAAGTTAGACGATTAAGAAGTCATTGAAACTGATGTACAGAGAACAACAGGTTAAACAGATCAATCACTTCACTAATACTCACATCATACTTCACCTCCTAAATCGCAACCACTCAACTCACCTCAACTCAACTCAAATCACAGTTACAAACATTAAGCACAATATACACAGAAAACCCATCTATCTACTTAACAACTCATCGTAGACTCTCATTAATTTCACAATCACTCACACTCAACTCATCATTGTCAGGTCACACACACACACACACATAGAAAGAGAGAGAGAGAGAGTGAGAGACTAACGTACTCACTCACCCACTCATTCGCCCACTCCAAACACTTCATTGCAATTATCACACACTATTCACTCGAAAACACTGTTAAGTGTGTGCATACTCATGCAGTCAGTGTATAAATAGACAGGCACAATCAGTCTCACACATAATCCACACTATCCACAACACCAGACATCCAATCCATCCAATATTCACTAGATATGGTAAGTGTGCACGTCTCTCTCTCTGTCTCACATTATCCAACCTCAAACAATCCCACCCCAACCCTATTCATTATTCCAGATTCATTTCACTGTCATGTCGACATTCGTCTTCATACTTATCTTCGATATCCCAAATGTTAATTCTCTACCGATATCGGATGATGAGAAGATTGACTTGTTGAAGACTGTGTTAGCTGACGGTGAGTTCATGTTTTAGATTTGACGCTTGTTTCGTGATGTCACATTGCATACATCTACATCAGGTGTAGACGGTTGTATTGTTGATGTAGTCACATTAACTAACTCCTGTCATTCACTTCACCCTTCCGTTCCTCCATCGTATCCAAATACTTCACTCGCTTGTACAATAATAACACAATATACATTAGCATAGATTCATACAACACCCCTCCTCCCCCTTCCCCCCTCACTCTCATATACTACGAGCATATTCATCACTTCTTCATTCAATCAACAATTCGTTGAATTAAATAATCTTCTCCTAATTCTATTTGTATAATTTCTATTCCAGAAATAAACAAGGAGTTGGCAAAATTACCACAGAATGATCAACGTGCTCAGATTGATTCAATGAATAAAAGATTTATTGATAAATTAATGCCAATTTTATCTAGCATTTTTGGAAATCTATTCGGTTGAAAGTAAATATATATAGTTTTGTTGTCTTCTTTATCATTAATATTGGTTGTGTTAGTTTGATTCACGTGGAATTGGCATTGACTACATTCGGATAACACTGATTTAAGCATACACTGAATCTCGTCAGATATTTTAGTGATTTCATCGTTAGCATTATGGAAATTAGCAACATTATGTTTTAGTGTGATTAGGAGGTGGAGATGATTGCACCACCGTCGATACTTCGATATACTCACACTGAGAAATATCAAAGTATCAGTAGAACAAATAGTCTGTTGTTCATTCATGAGTAATACACGATTAATGAGAGATAGTTCACTAATATATATGCCTTGGCCTGAGAAATCGATGCAAAACATATCGTTCACATGTAATTCATGCTTGTAATACGTAGACTCATTTACCAATCTCTACTTCAGATATAGGTTTGTTAAGGAAAGTAGCACATTATCAGGAGTATGATGGCGATCACCAGTTCTGTCCGATTAATCACTTATGCTGAGTGTTAGCAGGCTGTTGTAGATGTATGTCTTCTATCGTGTGATTGGTACTCATTCTCACTAGTTTATGAGTACAGGAAATAACACTCTTAACACTGAATATTGATATCCATCAACATGACCTCGATCAATTCAATCTTCTCGTTTCCGGTAATCTTTAGTGAATTGGTATTCGGATGGTAGATAATAATCAATACGAGGATCGTCGGCCTGAAAGCGTTACCAATCTAGAATGATGAACACTGGATAGTGTGAGACCGAAAGAGATATATATACACTTACCACAACTGGTTAAAACTGGAAGGGACAATAAAAGTGGATTGATTCATTTAACTATTTGACTGAATTTGTCTCATGAAACACAATTTTCATCCGCTTGATCTATTTCATTGCTTCACGAAATTGAATCTGTAAATAAACTGATGTCAGATAAATTAAATGTAGGTATTATGTTGTAGTCTTCTAAATTTCAGTAAACCCTGACATATCTAAAATGATACTGTTGTATTCGTTAATTGTCTTATTCTGTAAATTATCATTGTTAGTTGCACTTTGATAAAATTTAGTCTATTGTGGAACACTTTCGAAATAACAGTTACATTGAAAATGAAGATTGATAGGTTACTCGAGAATTATTCTATGGAAGATACATCCTTTATGGACGACGTTCTCATTCAGTTAGACAATTCAAGTTAACATTGCAAAGTAGACATTCAAGGTAATATCAGTGTCGATGTACAAAGTGCATTAATGATATCTGTAATAGTGATACAGTTTAAAATTCCATAGACATCATCAACTTCATCATGGATGCAGATGATGTTATATCTGAACGCACCGGGGCGGCCGATTATTATCGATTCTGTCATCTGCCGAGCTATCGCCTATTGCTAATACCCAGCCTTGCCTTAGTCTATTGCACAGACACAAGATCCGACCGATTATCAAGAAGCCCACTTGTTACTCACACGAATATATTATAACAAATAATACACAAGATATATATACATAAAGCCTGATCAATGTCATATGTCAGACACACAATATTAGCCAATCACATGTCTCCGTCCAGACATGTCAGATGAGCCATGTTGAAGAGTGAAAATTGACATGAATATCAGAATGAAGACTTTGTGTTGTTTATCTAGAAATAACTAACTCCGAATTGTGAATATAATGAACAACATCATATTCGGAAAATATTCAATTATAAGAACACGTGAAATTAGGAGTATTTACATCATAATAGATTGGAGAGTGAGATTAAGAGTACGAAATGGAGAGTACGCCTGAAATTAGAATGATAGCCAGTGCGAAGAGAGGAAGGCAGTACAAACGTTTTTATGCAAACAGAAATTTGGCTCATTTACGTGGATGCTTATTTCTTATACTGTTTGTATGTGGCGTCACGTAGATTCAAAGACGAGCTAGTCGATATCACTTATGCACTTTTACAATTAGTATTAACGTCTACCTCATGGTTCAAAATGTGAGTGAATTGAACTCAATGTATATTTTCCAGTGCACCTGATTATATCAAGTTACTTACAGTGTACACTATAATCATTCACATAAATGAAGTCAATTGTTGCATTCATAAAGCGTTTGTACAGACCATTTCTCTGCCTCGACTAACTACCGAATTTCAGATGTGTTTTTTCACTCACTATTACATAATCTGGGTTTTCATTTCCATTTTATTTCTTCGTAACTGTTTATAGCTACCAACAGATTATTACTATAAATGATCTTCCGTCTTCATCCTTAAGCAACCGATTTGATTTACTAAATGATTTCTAAAACATGGTGCAGGTTAATGCAATCGGAAACAGCGATTTCGATTTGAGAATAATAATACAATTGAATTATCTCAATTGTACTTAAGCTTTAGGAACATAAATATTGCGGGAATTGAAACTAGAGGAATCATTGAAATGCTAGAGCGATTAGCTGGAACATGTTTTCTACACATTTCACTTACATGTTCATCATATTTTGCATACATTAACTTTTGCGAGATCTTATTTGAACCAGATTGTGTTATTTTAGCATTTATAGTTACATACATATATCCAGATTAAGATCACTTGTCATACCAATTAGAACGATGGCACCAATACCAAACAAGAATATTAATGAATGTAAAACGGATTGAAATGTACATTATAGTTAATTGGGTAGTTAGAATCAGTTGGAAGTAAAAATAATCGGGATATAATTTTCGTTATATATTCAGTCAAGATGCATAAAAATACCTTACATTATATAGATCTTGAAGATTATTCACTCGCCTCAATTTGTCCTCTGTAACAATTTCCACACAGCCGTGAATATCATCTAATTGGCTCGCCTATATGGTGTGCAGCCTCGATTTATAAATTATTGGTAGACATTGAACACTACACTAATTCACCAATTTCCTGGGTAGTTAGCACTTGATTACAATCGATCAATTAACAGATCGTGTATTTCGCAATTTCTACAATCTGCCGTACTTTATCGTAGTTTTCTTCCTTACTTTAATTTTGCTAATTCTATATTTCATATTTTCTGATTTAGCCATCAACAAACAGTTAGTGGATGTGTCATAGAATGTTTGGGGCGATGGAACTCCTGATAAACGAAATTTGGAAACAAGCTTAGTATTACTGAATAATAGAGGGAAATAGATTATGTGTTATGTCTCGTACTTGATAGCTAGACTAGCCGTAAACAACTTTACCACTCGAACGCCTTGAACTCATCTAGTCACAAATTTAGAAGACGAGAAGACAGGAACTTTATTCCAGTAAAATGGAGAGAGTTCGTTATGTATAAAATATTTGTATATTTATAATAACTATTTATCAAATTGAAATTATAAACATTTTATTAATACAATGAAATATATTTAAATATTCTCTGTGAGTATAACACACAATGACTCACATTAATGTGATAGAAGTTTACAAATCATACTTACAAAAATTAATACAACTCCTTACGCTTGATTCTAAGAACAATTGTATATTTAGGAATCGCCTGTCCCTAACATTCCCCACTCCTCTTTAAGGTTTCGTATGTATGCTTTTCTACTTGGATCAATTTGTAATCTGGTCACCGTGTTCCGCTTGCGATTCATTACTCGTGGTGGTTAGATTGTTTTAGACTTGCAGCTTCTGTTTTTTCTTACTCGGGCTCTTATGAAATGCGTCCATTAGCATTTGAAATGGAAGCCAGCAGTGTGTTGTCACTGTTCGCCTTTGATTAACATATATAGTGCAGGTGCTGAAACTTTCCCAAACTAGGTACAATACTATCCAATTCGCTATTCGATAATATACGGTTCCCATTTTCTACTACCATGATACGATTTCATGAGTACCCTTTCGCCCACTTGGAAGCTACGAATAATCGTCCATCGCTTTTCATCTTTGAATTTATCCGGCAACAAGATATTAAAGATGGTTCGAACCTTCCTTCAGAACACACATTCTGCAGGTTCCCCCTCTGGTACGGCAGGGTTTGGAGTAACTTGACAAAACATTAGGAATTTGTCGATAACTTGCATCGGCACATTATCTCTTCCCTATTCAATCACTGCTCTTTTTAGTGTATCAACGGATCTCTCTGCGTGACCGTTGGACTGAGGATGGTACGGTGGAGACCGTATGTGCATAATTCCGTTTTCACTTCAGAAATGCCTAAATGCGAACGACACAAACTGAGCTTCGTTATCGGTCACTAGGATCTCTGGGACGCCGAGAAGGAAAATAGTCTTGACAATTTTCGAATTGTGGCCTCTGACGTCAAACTTGGCATACGGCATACTTCCAGTCACTTTGTGGAAGCGTCATTGACAAAGTAGTTTCTACCTTGTATCGGACCAGCGAAATCAGCATGTATTCTCTGTTAGAGGTCGTCTGGTTTTGGACAAGGTTACAGTTTGGCTTTAGTCTGACTCCTTGAGGCCTGTAGGCAGAACCAACAGCTGTGACACTTTATTTCTATATCATGATCCTACGGCCAGTACGCATAACTTCAAGCAAGTGACTTCACCTTATTAATTCTTGGATGCCCGCTGTGAAATTAATTTAGTTCCCGGTGTCGAACAATTTAGGGGATAACAATATGGTGACCAAACATGATACATGAATCGACAATTATCAACGCATCTTGCTGACGGAAGTATTGTAAAAGTTGGCCATGGAATTGAGATGTTGGCCACTTATTGAGTACATAACGGCGAACGATTTTCAATGTACTATCTCTTTCACTAGCTTCTTTGATGGCTTAGAAAGTAACCGGAAGTCTGGGAACCGCGTCTGTTAACGCTGGGTTAACTTGTCTCAGATTCTATTCTAGCTACAAGTACGTCCACCATTTGTTTTGTACGGTATCCGAAGCATGAGGGCATTTGCTTTACCGAAATCCTTCGTCGGTTGGCACTATGTCTTAAAATCTTAAGCAAGCAGTGCAGTGACCAATTGTTGCAGATGGCTTGATGTATTAACGAGAATACTCTTTTTGGATCCGAAAAATGCAAATAGCGGTTTGTGGTCTGCCAATAATGTAAACGGTCGGCCAAATAGCACCAAGTGAAACTTTTTTACAGCAAAGATAATAGAAACGGTCGCCTTCTCTTTTTGACTACAGTTCTACTTCGTTGTTGTTAACGACTGTGAAGCATGAGAAATCACCTTCTCAGACTCATCTGGGCAAACATGTGAAATCACTGCACTGATTTCGAAATTCGAAGCAACCACTGCAACCATAATGGATAGGGCTGGGGCATACTGTGTTAAAAGTAGGTTTGACGACAGAAGTCGTTTTATTCCCGTAAACGCTACCTGACGTTCACTTTACCAGACCCACTTGGCATTTTTCGACAGTAGACAATTTAATGGAGTTCCCAGACGGTGAAGGTCTGGAAGAAATGCACCATAATGACTGACCATTCCTAAGAAGGATAGTAGGGCCGGAACGTCTGTCAGTGGTGGCATAGTCTTAACAGCTTTGATGTTTTACGGATCAAGTCTTCTCTCGTTTTATCCACTATAAATCCCAAGTAACGTACTTGCTGCAGATGGAAATCACACTTCTCGGCACGCAGTCGGAACCCACCCCATCCCCGTCGCCAAATCGTTGTGACGCTGGGAAGGGGTTGATATTATCGATTCGTATAAACGAGTGGCTGATGCCACCTTGTATGCACGAAATTACAATAACAAACGCCAATAAGAGTTTCTAGCTGGTCACTGCACGTTTGCCCTATGCCCACTCTGCCCCAAGCCGGAGATAGAAAAACATAAGACGATAAACCAACCAGAGAGAATCAGAATCATACTATATTTCCAAGCATTCCTTTATATATACACAAAACCAGAACACACTGTTAACCACCTAGGAAGCTAACATTTTATACAAAATAGGAGTAATAGTGAGAGTAAACTGGAGTAACGTATACACAACCAATTAACTGTAGTTCATAAATGAGAAATGATATACTAACAGTTGTGTCAAATGAGAGGATAGCGCAATGGCAACGTAATAATAATAGGCACAAAACGTTCACATTGTATACAACACAAATTAATGAAATGTTCTACAAATAAATAGTTCTTGAAGATAACCAATGTTCTTTAGGTGCCCGGCATATCAGTTGAATAATAACAAATATTTTGTTTACATAATTAGAATGTTTAGAGTGCAAGTACATCCAGCTGACGAGTTCCAAATAAGACTAAACGCGCGTCCTAGATTCCGCTTGCCAGTCACAATCCAACTCAAATGTTTTATTTTTTTTATAATCCCATTAACACGATTAAAGACAACTGGGAATTAATGAATTAAGATGGCTTCTTTAATAATTATAATGTTCTACTTCTTGATGTTACCCAATAGTCAATAAGCTGATTTCAGATGGATGTTTTCCACTCTTACACCATGTGCTTTCACTATCCTCACATAGTATAATATTAGGTGTTACTTTTAATCCTTTTCATTATTAAAAATATTCCGAATGATTTTTAAAGTAGGTCACGTTGAGCATGGTACGAATGCACATCAATTCAATTTACTATATCTAATCAGAACAAGACAAACAGCAAGGAAGTCGATACGATAATAATACCAATAGTTGTGTGAAATATATAAACACTGTAGGATACTATTCAAAAAGCCTGGATGAATTTGAGATTAAAGTTACTTTGTAGCTCAGAATATGAAAAAAGAATAACGTAAGATATATCTGCAACCGTTTTTAACGCATAACATAACCCAACATCTCTAACGACTTAGTTCCCTTGAGGCATCTGTAAAGGAAGCTGGATAAAGAGTGATTTTCACTGCTTATGAGTGACGAAGAAACAACTGGTTGAGACTAGTCAAACGTGACCTTTCTGTGTTTCATATTTTTAACGGTATTATTGCTGGAGATGAAAATCTGTGGAGTAAAGTGAGGTGAGCATTTTAGATGACTTTTTTTGGTGTGGGAAGGTGGCACTGCCAGAATTTAGGAGAAAGCACCTTGTTGCCATCACACTGAACATTCGACATCGATACTTTCGTCTTCGGACCTTTAGTTCGTCGATTTTAATCTTATGGCATTTTAGCTGATCTACCTAGCATGTTAGGATGTAAAGGAACGATCGTTTCGGCCGGTACAACCTGATTAGTTCATAACGATAGGCATAAATGACCGTTATGTCGAGGTGGCAGATGTGATCGGCTATTTGGTAATAAGATTAAGCTAAACAGTCTATGATTTCATAAATGGAAACCACGATTTGGTTTGGTCATCTATGATTTTCATACAACCTATCCCTATTCCACCAACATTCTGCATCGAAGTATAGGGTAGCTGCTTACGTATGTGTATATGTATGAACAACGTATGACCTGGTACATATATGCGCATCGGTCAAATTTGCCACACTTCAGCAGCATAGAAAGATTAACACCAAATCAGTAGTATTTACTTCAACAACAATAATCAAAACAAAAATCAGACTGGATATATAAAACATTGTCCAGGGAGAGAGAATTAATTCCTTTATAAAAGCAAAGTATATATTATTAGCTGCGTATACACATGTACTTTGCTTATGAAAAGGAAGTTTTTGAAATACCTTATGAGATAAAAAAAGTTAAAACAGAGACGACTACCTTCATTTGGATGTGATAAAAAAGACAAAAGCAGTTGGATGAAATACCTTTATAGTGTTTTTGTACAAGCAAAATGACTATAAAAACAATAATAAAAGAAAAAAAAGGCATAATCATTTATTTCACTCTCATTTTCATGTGACGTGAATGCGCAGGTGAATTAGGTGTATCATTAAAGAATGGAGTGTCAACAGGACGTTCTTTTAAACGAGATCTTTTATTATCTCCATATGTATGCGCTGAATCAGAATGTTTAGAAGGTCTGTCCAATAATATTTCAGAATGTTTTGAAGAGGCGTGTTTATGAGATTTCTGTTGATGGTGATTGTCATGTGACGCTTTATGTGACTTTAGCTTATTCTCAGAATGTCTTCTCTTTTTACGATGTTTTTTATTAGCATTTGAACAACTGGAATCTGATTCACTACTACTACTTGAGGATGAACTTGCAGCAGACGATGATGATGAAATAGATATGTCACTTAAAATCGAAGATGGTAATTTATTCTTCGAATCGGACTCTTTTTTTGCCAATGCAGAATCACGTGATGCCTGTAAGTGTTCGCGAAGATCCAGAGTTAAACCGCCTAAACCGATCGTAGTTAAGAAATTGATAGCGAATCGAGTATCCTTTGGGTTATCACGTGGTAGAAGACCAGCAAAAAATGGTTGCAGTGTTTCGTCACGAAGTCTTGCTTGCAATTTTGACAAACCCATAAATGAACAAAGTTCCAAGAAAAGGTGTTTCAGAAATATACGTCCAGATGATGTGGTATCACGTTCATTTAAGCGTACACATTCAAATACACCCCATGATATAGAATCAGAGTATAAAAGATGAGCAAACAGGAAAGCAACATTACGTAATTTTGCAGTTTCCAATCTATGAATAATAGCATATTGTTCAGAGAAAATTTTTTCAAACTGAGCGACATAACTACGAGGTGGACCTGATTCTTCTTCAGTCGATGCAGGAGTTTCTTCCTTTATTTCAGGTTTACTACTAACCTCTTTATTGCTTCTATATCGGCTACCAGGACCTAATTCTGTGCTTACAGAAACGGTATTAGATCCAACGCTAGATGGAGCGCTAGACGGAAAAACAACTCGACAAAGTCTTTGAGCCAGTCGACCATAACGGCTTTCATAACTACGAGTTTGGGCACAACAATCTAAAACCATTGAAGCTACTTCATACTCTTCTCCAGGTTTAATTTTTAACTGTAGTAAACGGTGTCCAGCTTCATCTGCACTTAAGCTACTTTGTAACATTAGGTAAATGGTACGGCGTAAATGGACTAGATTTGTCTCAGTTTGGTCGATGATTGTTTGTTGATTCTCTGCCGTTGCAGCAGCACTGTGTTTACATTCTTCATCCGCTTCCTCCGCATCATCATCGTCGTCATCGCCGGATCCGTCTGAACCATCACATTCATTTGAGCCATCTGATTCAGCTTCGGAATCTTCATTCGATTCGAATAATGCTGCTCTAATTTCAGCATATTTCGCTTCATTAGCCAAAAACTCTGGATCAAATTTAAACACATTTAAATGATCTTCTGGATCAACTTGATCAAGTAAGGAAGTTGTGTGAGTAATTTGATCGCTTTCTTGAATCAAATCAAGTTCTGGCAAGACAATTGGATGATCTTTCCATCCATCACGACGAATCTGCAACAAAAGTTTAGTGCAAAATCATATAGAAATTTGTAAGGACGGTTTTTTAAAAATCAAATACTATATTACAAGATGGTTTTCGAGGAGTAAGAATTAAGTATATAAAATTGAAATTATTGTTGAGTTGCATTCTACAGTTCGGTCCAATTACTAATGGACAGATAAACACTTAACTAACTCTACAGAGAAAAGACGGAAAATACAAGATTTATTGCCACCACTCAATAATATCGTACATAACTCTTGTACACACATGTATTACCAGATTGATTGAGACGGGGATATATCAGTGTTTAGCTTCAACTATTAGGTTGCTCATAACACCCTGAATGTACATGCTACTCCCATATACTATGTAGACGTGCAACAACGTGATCTGCTGGGATATTCCGGGGATACCGCCATGATGCTATATCTAGCTGATCAGATCACAGCAAGTGAGGTGAGATCAATTCCTGTGTTAACTTACGATTATTCTAAACTGTCTACTTTAAATTAACCCCAGCAAAATGAATAAAACATATTTTAAAAACTGCATTAGCCAAACTCACGGAATCACCAGCAACCATTTCAAAAGGGAATCTACAACCAGGAAATTGTCACAGTTACTGCTAAATTTGTCTGGGTTTTGGGTTTTAATGTTACATGGTTGGATGTATACGATAGAAAACCCTACTTGACTTAGGATTAGCCTTAGCACCCGTAAGCCAGACATACATGTAATGTCGATGGAACTTATGCTTCATATGAGCTCGTAGCACCCGGCCACACAGTCTACTACTGTAACCAGTCCTCGGATAGAATAACTCTGAAGCATATTAATAAATTTAACTACTTTAATAAAAAAATCAAATTTATTCAACAAAAAATGGACTTCACATTATATTCGTGCCATGTAGACCTGAAAAAATATAGATTCTTCTCCTCATTGATACATTGCAGCTCTGATAAATATACGAGTAGTCTTCAGTATCATTTAATTCATATTACAAAACTGATCTTTGTTATTTGTTTTCAAAGTCATGGTCGTTACTAAAAAGAGTTGTTGTATCAAGATTTTGATTTTCCTTGGGAACAGAAAGGTCTCTTATTAAAAACGGACTTCACATCTATTATTTAGACATGGGGAATATTATGACTGAAGTAAAATCGCTATGTAACAGAGAAAACTAGTTACGAAGATTGATCACTGAGTAATGGTCAATGTGATGTTTGTTTCGTCCTATATAGTGCAGGTCAAATCCTACGGACTAAGTTCCAGTGTAGAATCCATTAGTCTAAGTGACTCGATATAAAATCCACTGCATTGTAAATGAGGGCAGTTTGGGGGTTTTATACAGTGGAACTGAGTGGTACGGGAACAAACCCACCTGAAGCATGATGACTGTATGTACATAGGTACGACATAGAACCTGACACGTGTGCATCGGCGAAAACTGCCACATTTCAGCAGCAAAGGAAGAGTAACACCAAATTAGTAGGAGTAGTAATTATGACAATAACAATAATAAAAGAAATAGATATAGATAATATAGTCCAGGGAGAAATGATTAGTTCGTAGAAAGAAAGATATGAAATAATTTTAAGCTTATGATTTAAAGAAGGATGAAGAGTGAATGCAACTGCGCTCCTGTGACCTTACCAGGGTCATATCCCACAGTCTCTAACTTTGGGTTATGGAGGCATATGAGATCTTTAAGATTATAAGTGTTCTTTGCGGATGAGTGTCAGAAAACACAAAACCTAGATTAAGCAGGGTTTTCTATAGAATACTCTCGAACCACTTTGCAGAGACTAAAAGACTAAAACGGAATGTGAGGGACGTTGTACCTGAACTCATCGGCAATACTAAATTAAAAACATTTTCGTAACGTCACAAAACCTAAAGGAAAATAACTATGAAGTAGAACTTTGATCATACAACCATAGCTCAGCTTGTTTCAAGTAATTATACATGAAGCCTATAATATTCTCTCCTTTTATAATAACAATTGAATTTGATGAAGTTTGTAAGAAGTAATGTAATGAGCCTTACCTGAAACATAACTTCCAGCATATAGGAAATACGTTTATCACATTGACCTTCGTTCAAAATACGCCGGAGGTGTTCAAAAATTCCGTGTACACCTTTTGGAACTAGACGTGAAAGCATAGCACCACATTCTTTTAAGACAGACACTGCAACTTCTACACTATCATCGGTTGTTTGCTCCAGTAGTAATGTCAACAATTCCAGAATTATTAATTCATGAACAACCTTTTGGTTAACTAAGTGAGCTAGAAATCGTGCAGTGGACAAACATCGGTCCTTTTGGTTACGTCGAAATGCTTTGCGGAATTCATTGACTAGCCGTTTAAGTACCAATTCTCCGACCTAATTTAGACAATAATAAAAGAAAAATTGACGAAAAAAAACTTGTTGTTAGAATCCACTACAGACTGATCTCTTTTGAATTTCAGTGGAAATGAGGAGTACTGGACAATTATCGTCAGCAGCCTTGGGTGATCATTGGGTTAAACCACAAATTGATCGAGGTGGTAATTTTACCATTAGACAGCGGTCCACCTAGTTGTATTGATAGTTAAGCGTTAGCCACGAAACCCGATGGTTATAGGTTAGATCCCTGATGAGGTCATGGGTGCGCACCGATGAGTCCCATAATAAGATAAAACAGCTGTCTAATGCCCCCTAGTTTTCGATGGTATCTAACCGAGATCGTTCTGTGACTAATACAAACAAAAAATTAGAAATAATCTGCACAAAATTACCCCAACTGATTCAGCGCTGAAGAGTAATTAATATAAATAATTCAGTAATACAGTCCAGTCCTATTTCAAACAATACTTTGGCGGCGACTCATATCGTGAAGGCTGGGTAACACAGATTCGGATCCACTAAGAATCATCGGTTCCCTAAATATTAAACGTTTGCTTTGTAGACCATAGTTGACTACCATGAAACCTAGGTTTGTGTTTAAGATTTCAATTGCCCAATGGCAAAATAATATTTTTCGAATTTGCTTTACTGAAATCATTCGGTTGGTGACTGAATTCACTTTAATCAGTCTTAAATGACTGTAAAGCCTGGCACAGCTCAAGCTGCCACAGTACATTAGCACAAAGAGATCAAATCAACAAGGTAAATACCAGAATATAGTTTGACAACAGGAAGTAAAACAAAGTATGATGAACTAGTGGAACTTAAGGTCTAGAAGAAGATAAGGAGTATATGTACCAGAGTCATTGTGACTTATTTTAAACACCATTACCCAATGCCTATAACTACTGACCACAATTATTACAAAGAAACCAACCATGTAGCTTCCACTTACTAACAATCAGGAACTTTATAGACTGGTATAACATTTTGATTTGGTCCCCCTCTTAGTCTTCTACTACACTAGTTAATATCGTGCATCGAAATAGATTATAGTTGGGTATACGTAATATATGTCCCAAACAATTTAGATGATAGATTCAGAGCTTTGTCATTCAGGCTAATGCATACGATTAACCTCATCACTTCTTAATCGACCGTCCCAGAAAGCGTGAGAGATGCTTCGAAGATAATTATGATCAAACACGTGAAGTCTATGTATGTCCTCTATTTCATAGCCCATACTATACAACTATAGATGAATACAGATGGTATTTGGGCTATAATCTACCAAAGATGATAAAAAGGTATTGTTTAGGTTGTTTCCTCATAAAAAGATCCATACACAGTCAGCCAAATGTTTAACTCGTTTGTACGAGAGTAGTATCCGTGCATATGGGTCTTCAGTGACAACATACATAACCAAGCGTATCACAGGCACGAAGAAATTTTAGCCAGACTATGAGCAAATGAGCAGTAATCATAACCAATGTGACACCTATGAATATTGATAGGATATAGATCATAGGTACCCTACGTGATCTCGATTACTGTTACATATATGAAGATATATTACTTCCTGGTCACTCATATCGCAGAATGGCTCTTCTTCAAACAAATGACAAGAAAACTATACTAATTGTGACTGTGAAACCTAAGAGACAACTGTTTAAAGGCCGTTACGCATGTTTATTTTGTGGGTAGTCCTGGTACACCACTTCTGTACTTTTAAAGGCCTTACCACCAATGACAGAAATCTGTGAAGGTGAAGGACTTTGAAAGTAGAACCTAAGCTTGGTAATTCAGTCGACTTGCTCAGCATGGTAAGAAATAAAAATGGAATGTTCCGTACAATATAGCTCCACTCGGTCATGATGACATTCACCTCCCACCATCAATAACTCAAGATGGCGACTACGGTCACGAGATAGTAATTCCAAATTCATAAAATCAAGATTTTTTGTACCATACATTAATTAGTGGTATGGATTATTCCCTGTAGAAATGACAGAACAAAGTGATCAGGCTAAGTTTCTCACATAACTGACTTCATATCTATAATCTACGAAGTGACAATGCATGTTACTTACCTTAGGAAACTTTGAATTTACAACAGCAACAAGAGCGGAGAAAACATGGGTAAAAGTTGGTGATGCCGATTGCGCTGTTAGAAGAGATCTAACAAATAAACCTCTTCCTCTAACAATATTTTCCATAAGGAGTTGTTTAACAACCTCCGACAAGTTGGACACATTCACTTTGTTAATGAAACCATGAATGGATTTCTTCAATGCTTCCCAAGCAATTCGCTGATAAGCCTCTGATGATTTATCAGTGATCTGAGCTTGCATTTGACGAAGCCGGCCAGGAGGAATATATGCACCACCAGTTTTACCAAATATATTAGCAAATTTGTCAGCATTTTTTGCTAAATCATCCTGCTTAGAATTTTCCGAAACAGTAGTACTCTCTTCATTTTCTGGACTACATCGAGGGCGTTTAGTCCCACGATTCATAATGACCACAAAACTAGCTGAACAATCTGGTTGGAGTTCGACTTTTGTAAACCTAGTGGGTTTTGTTTCAGTAAAAATACAAGTGTGAAAAGCTTAGTTGCATCAGGCAAGGAGACGACGTTGAATGAAATGGCACTTAAACTACCGAGACAATTCTAATAAATAGTATTTACTTGTGTATACAGAAAGTGTTAATTTATATACCAGGCAAAGATTTGTGCACATGGCTTGTAGTCATGTACACTGTGTTAGGGCTACTGATTCTACCCAACTTCTCACATGACGGTAGGTGGATGAACGTTTAAACCCATGATTTAGTGGCCGACAGACAAACAAAACAATTACATAGTAAGAGGCAGTGTGAATATAAATGCAACCAAGAAAGACTTCTAATCGAGAAGCATATTAGTTTTATGAACAGTATAAACGAAAATAGAAGTAGGATAGCAAATTGCTTCCATTCTGAACTGCATCTGATAAATTAGATAAATACATACGATTATATGTTGTTCTAGTTTAGAAGATAGGAATCTTTAACATATATGGCAAGGTCTCAAACCATTGAGTCGTAGTATTTTTAATATCATGATGAGTCAGTGGATCGACAGAAGTCTGTCTAATACGGCCCTCTATCGGTCCACATCAACAGGTTATAAACTAACTAGTAAATATTAGATAAATATCAAACTAAAGCAGGTGGTCCTTTTAAGGAGCATATCCCAAAGCCTTTGGTTAAAGGTCCAGTACACAAACCAGAACATATCGTCAGCAGATGAAGTCGCATGATAGATTGCATCAAAAATGGGTCCATATGCCACTGTGTTCGCCTCTATGCCTGTAAGAAACTTGCTGCGTGAAGGTATTAAGTAGAACTTCTTTGGAAAGATTATAATCGTGTGATCGTAGGGAGCACTTCAAGAAAAGCGAACTTACTTTACTCTTGGGTGCACCACGAGATTTCTGTGGAATGTGTTTATAAGCAATCAGTTATTCAGCGGGGATCGCTCAATCAAAAACATTAAAACTATTGGACATTAACTTAATTTATAACGAAATAACTCCCTTCACGGCTCATCTGCCATGCACATCACAAACAAGTAAGCCGTTTCAAGATCATAATGCATAAATCGAGATGGACCAACAGTTTTAATGAGGGAAACACCATTAAACTGAGTGGAGCTAAGGCGTAAAATCCAAAACTCGCTCTTGTTTAAAAATTGTGATTCAGGTTTAGGGATTAAAGTTGAGATTCGAAGGCATAAATAAAAGTAAAACCCAGGAACAATAACGAGTATTTGCACTTAGGGTTGGGATTATAATCCTGAGATAGATTTCTGCATCATCAGTAAAACAATACTCATTTTTAATGTTTATCTGGTTAAAAACCCTCAATAAAAACGAAATTCATGATGAGAACTGGACTTAACGTTAAGTTTGATTTATTAACTAAACCTAACTCTGATTCTTTGAAACAAATACGCAGAAACCCAGTTTAATATCCCAGATTGCCATAAGAAGCACAATTAAGTGACGTGTATTTCATTAATGACTAAGAAGAGCCATAAACGTTGTCATTTTGTATCTCAACTAGTGTAGTTATGTATTTTTGAGTGGATGGGAATTTCTCGCGTTAATAATTTATTTAGCCCAATAATACAGGAGAATCTTTCTGAGAATCCAAGAGATTATTTTAATGATTATTATTAAATGCTGACATCTTCCAATCAGATACAGGAGCATTCAACGAACAAACTAAAACGTTTCTAGATCAACGAATGCAAAATATAACCGTGCTGAGGAAAACCAGAAAAGAATAGAACTGAAGCGCCTGCTCTTATTTTTCGCTACAATTTAAATCGCGGAAGTTTTCACAGTAACCATCAAGTCTTTTTCTTTGCAAATGACATGCCTGGTGCCGATGACGTCGAGAAACGATAAAAATCGACGGTGCTCAGGGACTCTGAACCAACCCCCACTCCCTGACAAGTTGGCCTTTCAGTACAACTGTGAATCACCATACACAAAAACCAAGCAGATGGATCTACTAACCACACCAAAGAAAACTGCTTAGAATCAGTCGCCAGTCAGTTATCTTTTAGTTGCAGCATGTCATGGCTTTCAGACTACGGATCGTTGTTAAATAACCCAGGAGTTCAAAATATAAGGGCTCTAAAAATCGCCGGTTAAAATGTGAATGTATTCGTTATATTTTCGCACCAACAGAATGTTAAATGCGCTTGACCTTTAACTATTATCTTAGTACCAAGAAGATTCGATTGAAATCACATTGTATTGTCATAAAACGCGACAAGGAATTGATAAAAGGTGCAGAAAACACAAATACATAAGATTTTAAGGAAAATAATAAACCATTAATAGAGAACAGGTATTAGTACTGGGAGTCTAATTAGCTTACTAAAAGTGATCACTGTGCAAAATTGATTAAAAAATCGCCTAATGCGTTCAATATACCAAGTACGTGTAATTTATTAAATAACTGTATGGTGAGCTATTGCAAAATCAATTTATTTCTTTGCGGTCGCATCTTGAATGCCTTGGTTTTATCTCCAGGTCTTCAGTTTCTTCAAATAATAGGCTTACTGCACTACTGCTCTTGTCCCAACAGTTTCGTTTGTAATTTTTCATTCCTTTTTTATTATTATTTATGTTTTCTACTCCTGTGGATTCATGCATTAGTCTTCTTACATTGTTTCCGTCCTAGGTAACCTGGTCTATGAGTAAGGCTAAAAAGATTACCATAGAATGGACAAAGGCAGATGATACTGGAGTTCACTGTTTGAAGCTAATATCAAGTTTTCTGCTCTATTCCAAGTAGTCCACATAGTCATCTAGCTTTCTTTTAATACTTGCTAGGGTGGAGGCTGCAGTTACTGCATCAAGTAGTTTATTTCAGGTAAGGCAAAACCTTAGTGACAGAAAATTAGCCCTCACGAATGTTAGTGTCCTCTAGTAGGTGATAATCCATGAGTTCCCTCCCCCCAGGTTATGTAGTCATGCGGAGAGATCCATATTATTTTATTTGGGTTTCTGGACGTGCTTGGCCTGTTTTATAGGGTAATTAGGTTTTCCCACTACCGTCTGTAGCTCAGGTCGTACAGTCAAAGCTGACGTAGCCTGTTAGTGTATTGTTTATTCCATAGTCCTGTAACGCATTTTGTTATCTTCCTTTCCACCCTCTCCAGAAAGTCAGAATCCACTTTGAGGGTGGGGAGAGCAATTATGTTGTTATTTTCCAAATGTGGTCTTATGTACATCTTAAATATCGTTGGAAATCAGTCTCTTGCCAGCATGCCCAATTGTCTGCCTACTATGCGCAGGGTGGCGTATGCTTTTCGTGACATCTAGTTCATGGTTTTCCTAGTTCCAAGTCCGTCAGTGAGAGTCAGATATAGACATTTTTTCCTGGAGGTATTAGTTATTTATTGCCCGCCTAGGCAATAGTCCGGCTGAGTATCGTCTGGAGTGCCGTAGTTTACTATCTAGCATCTCTGAGTGTTGAGGGCCAGGGTGTTATTGCCTGTCCACCCTTCTATCCTAATCAAGTATTATTATGTAGGTTTAGTGATTCCGTCATCTCTCACAGCTCCCTGTAGTTCAGTATTGTCAGTATATATAAGAATTGGCCTTAGGTTACTTGATGGTGGTGGTTGGGTGGTTGATGGAAATTAGGAACAGTGATGGTCAGATGATTGAACCTTGTGATACTCCAGATGTAGCTGGACATCCTTCCACCCCCAATTCTGTCACAACAGAAGTTTCATTAGCCTCAAACACTTCTGTTTTTTGCCTTCCATAATACCCAATGCTAGATTACCTTCTATAGATCTGACTACTCTACCACTTCCTTTTCACCAGTCGTGCTAGAAAGAGACAGAATTAGTTGTTTTTCATGTAACTATTCTTATTTTTGTTGTTTTTTATTAATTGTAAAATGGGCGGTGACCGGTACTGCTGCTTATTTTCTCCGCATTGACCTTGTATCTTGTGATTGGGTGTAGTGCTTTTTTAGTGTGCTAATTATTCTAACTGTTACAAGGTCGCTGTTGTAACTATATATACAGAGTTGGAACAGAATAGAATCGAATCTTCTCAGTGCTGTGTTCGTGTCTTCTTGATCTTGGCATTGGGCTAGTAATCGGTTGTCGAGTTGTTGGTCAAGGTTGCAAGTATCTGTTCACGTAGATAATTTAGCGAGTTAGAGTTGCGGTTAGCGCTGCCGGGGTATAAGGTTGGCATCGCGTCATATTAGTAGGCGACATATCAGTTGGCGACGAGTGATGATGACAATGGATCCTATCAAGATGGAGATGTTGTTGAATGAACAACTTAAGCTAATGAAGCTAGTCACAAGCTTGAAATCTAGTCCTGAAACGTCTTCGACTATTCCTGCTCCCAACTCTACACTTTCAGTTGATGGAATTATTAATAGTATTCCTGAATTTAACCATGATCCAGAAGCTAATGTCACTTTTGATGCATGGTTTCGGAGGTATGAAGATCTGTTTATGTTTGATTTAGCTTTTAAGGATGATTCATGGAAAGTTCGTCTACTACTCAGGAAGCTCGGTGTAGCGGAAACTGACAAGTACTGGAACTTCATTTTACCTCGAAATCCAAGTGACATAACATTCACTGAAACTTGCACAACTCTCAGCCAGCACTTAGGTGATAATTTGTCTCCGTTTAATATTGGATATCGTTGCTTAACGCTGAAAATGAATGAGTCAGACGACTTTCTTACGCATATTGGGATTGTAAGCGGGGAATGTGAACTTTTTAAATTGAAAGACTTGTCGGAGGACCAATTTAAGCCTTTAATCCTCATCTGCAGCCTACAGTTAGAAAAAATTGATGTTATTCGCACGCGATTGCTACACCGTCTGGATCAAGAACCAACATTGTCTCTCAAAGACATTGCCGCAAAATATCAACGGTTGACCAACTTAAAGCATATACTACACTCGTCCAATCTGGTGGTCATAGTGAAATTGAAGTTCATGCAGTTCGTCGGAAACCTAGTTCTCCTGAAATCACTCCTGCAACTACCACTTCAACTTCTTGTAATAAACCAGCTGATAAAAAGTGATCTATTCCCCCACCGAGATGCTGGAACTATGGGATGTATATATAGACCACCCAACGCGGACATCACCTACGACAAAAATCTAAGCACTTTGTTCTTCTTGGCCTCAAAGCAACGCCACGCATCCAAACTAATCGGTGGAGACTTTAATATGCCGAACATCTACTGGAAGTCGTCACTCACTTCACAGCGATTCGGTAAATTAATAGAGACGATAGGATTTAGTGGTTGGACACAACAGGTCCAAATCCCAACTAGGGGAAACAATACTCTTGACCTCATTTTTACTATGAACTTTAACCCAATCTCAGTAAACGTCAGCTCTGAATTTCACAGTAGCGACCACAATGTAGTAATGAGCACATTTAATTACCAACCCACAAATAATTTCAACCCAAACGAACCTAAAAAATACAAATACCGAAGGTACAACAACGAAACGTGGAAGCATATCGAGGCACTCATTCGATGCATAAGATGGGACTCTTATCTCACCGCTGAAAATATTGACACAGCCATCCCAGTCCTTTATAGCAATCTGATCAGTTGCTTAGACTGCATAGCCCCATACGTAGAACGAGTGTCTGATTTTAACAATGAACGCCCACATATCCCGAAATGTCTTAGGAGAAAATTGAGGCAACTGAGGTTTCGATACAACAAGCATCATGACATAACTGCATTATAGAATGCATTCAAAATAGTTAAAAATCTTGACAATGCCCAGCACAAATACTTACTCAATATGGAAACCAAAGCATTGAATAGTATCAACCCAATTTCCTCAATGATCAAGCTATTCAAATCTCGCCTCGATTCAAAATCTAATAAACCGCCCACACTATTCATCACAAAGGATGACATTGAAGACGATTCAGCTTCTACTAGTAACTACTTCTCCGCATGCTGTTCCACAGAAACTGAAGCCACTGAGAAACCCTTGTCCATGATGACACTTAAGCGTCTCTCTACAGTATAATTTACCAGCACAAATATCAAGAGAGCCATAGCCATGCTAAAAAAATCTAATGATAATGGACCTGATGGCATTCCAACATCCCTCATGAAATATGGTGGAAGAGAACTACCACTTCTCTGCCTGAAACTAGTTAATCTATTTATGGACAATGAGCATCATCCAGCCATATGGAAAACATCGTTCATAACTCCGCGATTCAAGAGTGGATCACGCAACGTTATAGAAAACTACAAGCCAATTAATACGACATCCGTGCTGTCCATAATCATGGAGAAAGTCATTTATAAATAACTGTCGTGATTCTTACTTTCAGAAAACCTGATCAATGCATCTCAACATGGGTTCATGGAAAAACGCTCTTGTGCTACATCACACCTGGAATTTTTTGATTATATAACACTTGGAAGAGACAAAGGTTTCTTAATTATCGTACTTTATTTTGACTTCAGTAAAGTATTTGATTGTGTCCCCCACAACCTTCTCCTCTCAAAACTACACTTTTATGGCATACGAAGCCCACTGCTAAGATGGTTTAAAGCATTTCTCACAGGGTACCGCCAAATTGTAAGGATCGGTTCTAGCTACTCAAAGCCAGTAAATGTATCCAGCAGAGTTGTACGAGGAAGCGTAATTGGACCATTGCACTTTCTTCTCTTCATCAATGATGTATGCCAGCAATTTGCCCAAGGTAAAACCTTCCTTTTTACAGATAACTTAAATGTAGCCTATTTATTCCCACCTACTACAAATAAAAAAACTATTACCAAAACAATACATGAAGAAATTGATAATTTATCAGAATGGACTAAAATATGGCATCTCTCCCTAAATGTGCACAAAAGTGGATACATTACCACTGGTCGCAGATGGAACCTCAGTCTCCACCTATACAAAACAAAGATAAAGCCTCTAGGCGTCACTCCAGATTTGAGAATCCGATATACTGATAGCATTAACTTCTCGGAGCATGTTGCATTTCAAGCTTCCAAAGCGAAGAAGCTAACTGGATTTATAAGAAACAATTTTCTCAATTTAAACTCAAAAATAGTATTATATACAAAGTGTTCGTGCAATATTAAAGTATGGTTGTCTACTCTACGGCAACCGTAGACGCATAAATTTGGTGAAAATCGAGAGAATTCAAAGAGCATTTACTAAGAGCTTACTAGGCGACTACAGCACACAAACTTATTGCCAACGATGCAAAAAACTAAAGCTAGAACCCCTTTGGTTTGAACACTTGAAATTAAACTTCACTCTTATGCATCGCCTTATTAGTGGTACGACTTACGCTTCGACATCACTGCCGACCCCCTGCATCTCCTCACACAACTTTCGCGATAACGAAAACACTATTACTATCCAGCGATGTCGCACACAGCTACGCCAGAACTTTATCACAATGAGATATGCGACACTATGAAATAAACTTTCCAAGCACATTTGCTGCAGCAAGTCGTTAGCCGCGTTCAAAACATTACTTCACGAACATCTTCTATATGAAGGTCCATGTAACCTCCTCAACTACCCTGAAACAACTAATGATACATACAAACGAGGTCCCAGCTCCGTAAAAATAGTTTTAAAATATATCAAATGCATTCATAATACATCATATGCCTATGGATTCACAATTAATGATGCGTATTTTCATATTGTCTCAACCATATACGCATACACCTTATTAATTCACTTGTGCAAAAACTCATAATTTGATTACACTGATAACATTTTTATCCATCTTCTGTCATCAATTATACACCGATTTACTATTTCGATGATAATTTGACCTTTTAATTATGTTAGGTTCATTAGTTGTCTAATAATCCTATTCACACGAATCCATACTGTAATTATCCATTGATTTCCAACACCATATACTAATTCATGTACACACACACTTCTTATTCAGAAATTACCTTCTTTATTCAGAAATTTCACGCCTCTACTGTCACTTGAGTGAAGATTCACAATTTCATCACACTGTAAATTGCACTGTATAACCTCTTTATTACTATAATTCTCTAAGTATATTACCTGGTTAATAGTGCATATTTTCATCCTGTTCCAATCTACTTTATTACTATTATTATTATCATTATTACTATAATTGTTACTATAATTATTACCTTTCTTCTGTCATCATTTATAAACCAATTCACAATTTTGATGACAACTTGACCTTTTAATTATACTGGGTTTATTAGTTGTCTAACAAACCTATTCATACAAAATCTAAACTACACCTACGCTTTGAACTCTTTAGAATTTCATTTATAATCTCTTTCCATAGTGACATACAAATGTTTTTATTTACATGTTCCACATCACATTGGCGTTTTACTCCTAATACTACTTCGCTAATTTGATTTATTGAATTATTATACTCATCTGATGAAACCCAAAACGGTTTCTTCACAACGCTTACTGCAAATGAGTATTATATAAATAAATAAATAAATAAATAGTTTTTATTCTCATGTACCATTGTGTACATGAGGGCATGCCAGTTTACAGGCATGATCAGAATGATATGAGTCTACATTTATACAGATATTTTGACAGTGTCATAACATAAAGTCAGTTGATTTGAAAACCAAACCATTTGCAACAGTGATTTCAGTACTAGGACTCAAAATATATGCATTGTAGCACGGTTCATAAATTACAAAGAGATGCGCGTTCCATGACCAGAGCATTACAATCTTAAAAAAAATACTGCTGAGGTTGCGGAATAGATGAAATGCAGGATAAGACTAGGTGTCCTCAGTAGCCATATTCCTGGTTCGGCGGACATCTATCGTGAGATATTGAAGTCTGCATGGTTGATATTCAGGTAAGAGCTATTTTGATAGTCATTGATAGGGGGTTTACACCATAATAATGAATTGATTAATTACAGGTCTAACGACATCAAAGTTCGCGTTGTAGCACAGTGCATTTTTTGTACAAACAAACGCGCGCTTTTCGTCTCCTGCGGTGCGACTTCTAGAGCCGGCTCGGAGTGAGCATAACGGACCACACAGTATATCCAGATTCGAGGAAAGGCGAATAATATTTAGAACAATGGAAAAGGACTCCAACATTGCACAAAAATAGAAGGTATTCTTCCGTAGCGATGGAATCTGTGTGGGTTGATATTATGAGTAATTTGCTGTAATGGAGACCTATTACTGATGAGAGCTGGTCACAAGCTCAGGGAAATGATATAGAAGAACATACAAAATAGAAAAAAAAGCAAATGAAGCTAGCTAGTAGTTTTAATACGAATAGTTTTAAATGCAAAATATTCTTCCTTCTTTGTCATTTTTCCAACTACAATGTTCGTGTTTAGTGTTTAAAGGTTAAGAACCCTATGAACCATCATTACTTAACTTGAGGTTGTGGTAAGTCTTGGAGTATTCGGTACCGAACTTTAGTTTAATTGTTTCGTGTATTGCTCATGTTATCTATAGATAATAATTACTATAGTCTACACTCTCGTGTCACACATTAAGAGGACCTAGTACTTCGCACGTTATACTAGAATTTGAGTAAATTGGTAGTTTGTTCAGCGCCTTATAGTCACTAAATAGTTGGTTTATTGCTGGTATAAAGTGACCTATGCTATCTAGTGTACGGATTTCTGCTGGCAAACTATTCCATATGGCAGTGAATTTATGCACGAAAAAGTTAGATCGTATTTTAGTCTTACAGTGTTCCACCCACACTGTACCTGTATGGTTTCTGAGACCGTAATTAGGTGCTACGACAAATCTTAATATAGGGTCGGGGGAGTATGCCAAACGGTGTAAAACTTTGAAATAGAATGTCAGGTTGAGCTTAGCTCGTCTTTTCCAGAGTGGTTCTAAGCCCAATGTATCGCACCGTGTAGTATAATTTAGTCCACAATCCATCCCCAGTATCTTTTTTGTGAAGTATCTCTGTACACCTTCTATCTTTAGCTTATCACTTATTCGGAGGCTGCTGAGTATGAGTGGGCAGTATTCAAGTAGCGGGCGCACATAGACCTTGTATAATATCAATCTAGACTCACGTTAGTAGAAATTGTGGATAATACAACCCATGTCTGCGCTCCTTTGAGGTGACAGATATTGTTTGTTCCTTGAACGTGAGATCCGTAGTGTATCTTAAGCCTAGGTCCAGAATTGTCTTACATTCGGAGATTTGTTCCCCATCTACTACAAAGTGTAGGTTGAGGTTGCGACACTCAATGCTAATCCAACCACATTTCTTAGCGTTAAAGTGAAGTTGGTGGTCTTTGCACCAAGCAGTGACTTCGTCTAGCTCTTGCTGTACGTTCTTAACAGTGTTGTGTAGCTCATTTATGTCGCTTGAGTAGACAACTTTCAAGTCATCTGCGTATAAGAAGGTTTTCCCAGTGTTAAAACAGCTATTGATACTGTTGATATATATTGTAAACAAGAGGGGCCCTAGTACGCTTCCCTGTATAACTCCACTGGTTACTCTCTTAGGAGATGATTGTGCTGAGTTTGCTTTTGTAATCTGAAACCGATTAGTTAAGGGTTTCGAATCCCTATAGAGTATAATTTCTCATAGAGTATGCTGTGCGGTACTTTGTCAAAAGCCTTAGATACATCGAAGTACAGGACTAAAACTACTTTGCGTAAGTCGCGGCAAGATGTAATGTGGTTAAAGAAGTTTAAGTGACAGGTTAAACACGATCGACTCCCTATAAAACCATGTTGTGATTTAGATATTTAGCTTTGTGCTAGTAAGTATTCTGAGATACCATTTTTTATTCTTTTCTCCATGATTCGTGAAAGAACAGAAGTAATATTTATAGGCCTATAATTACTTGCACTAGCTCGATCACCGGCCTTATATTTAGGGATAATGTAGCTAGTTTTCCAAAAGCTTGGGTATTCACCTGTGTCTAGCGACAAGGTAAACAATTTAAGGAGTAGAAGTGGCATATCCTCGCCACATCCTTTGAGGAAGACTGATGGGAGACCGTCGGTTCTTGAACCTTTTGTAGACCTAAGGTTTTTGATAGCTTCAGCTATGCATTTAGCGCTGAAAGGTATTTTGGACAATGTACTGTCTACAAGAACCTTGCGCGTATAATTTGTAGGTAGTTTAGCCTCAAAGTTGCTAAACGAGTTATTGAAAATTTCACATATTGCTCCGGGGTCGTTGTATACCTTGCCGTCTTGGATCAAAAATGGGATGTCTGTTGGGGTGCGTGTACGTTTATTAAGGAGTGCTGTCAGACTATTCGTTTTAGTACCGCTTTTAAGCGCAACAAGCTCTTCGTTTCTTTTGCTTCGATCAAGAGATATCCTAGCAGATTCTAGGGTTTCCCAGATTAGGTGTAAACATGAAAAATCATAAGAAGAGAAGTATAAATTTGAAAGCTTTCTGAGTTTCGCTCGGTGTTTACGAGGGAGAAAGGATGACTTATTCCTAGATGGCAAGCATATTGTTTTGGGGGCTATAGTATCTAAGCATGATAGAATTGTCGTGTAAAAAATTGTTAAAGAGTCTTGAAGTGAGTCAGTAGTAAAGAAGTCGTTCCATTCAGAGTATTTAATGAGTCTCACTAGAAGCTCCCAGTCTGTATTCCTAAAGCACCGGGTATCTGTGTCACATCAGTACTGTTTGTGTGTTGTTTTCAGAGAGGGAATCGGCAGAGAACAAAAAACCACTCTGTGGTCGCCAGTAGACCATTCTTCACCGACTTGCGTCGTGATGGGTATGATACTGTGGCAAAATAAAAACTCCTCCTCCATCCAGATGCCGGAGAAGTGGTGCATGGCATTTCGCTAAGTTCTGCCAATTTAAGAACTATCACTACAGAAAATTGACATGTCTGGAAGAAGGCATGTAATTGGCTAATATTGTGTGTCTGACATATGACATTGATCAGGCTTTATGTATATATATCTTGTGTATTATTTGTTATAATATATTCGTGTGAGTAACAAGTGGGCTTCTTGATAATCGGTCGGATCTTGTGTCTGTGCAACAGACTAAGGCAAGGCTGGGTGTTAGCAATAGGCGATAGCTCGGCAGATGACAGAATCGATAATAATCGGCCAACTCGGTGCGTTCAGATATGACAAAAATGTGACATGCTCGACACAAAGAAACTTTATGCAAGCAGAAAGATACAGGCAGTCGATCACGTTTCAGAAGATTATTCCGTTCATTCAGTAAGCCGACTGAGTCACTTTCAGTATCCACCGCGAATCATTCACCAAAGACCAGCCAGAAAGTATGCCTCCGTCCAGATAAATGGTCATGAGGTAAACCTTCAACTTGACAGCCTCTGGCATTACAATTATTTGTAGAAAAATGTGCATTTAAATTGGAAAGCCTGTACTATGTTCTACAGAACAGCTCGCAGTAAGCTCAACAGGCAGTCGCCTGGAGATCGTCGGCAAGATTGTTTGCTCATTGACATTTAACAATATAACCACGGACGGAGTATGTTATGTGGTTAATAGTAATCTTAACTTCTTGGGGTTAGATTGGTCCGCTGATCTGAAGCTAGGTGATGTTCCACTGAGCACCGTATGCTACTGCATCGTAAATATGAAAGATGTAAAGGATTTCGCTACCAGTGGACAGTCAGTGATCGCCGCCATCGATACGAGAGATTATGCTAAAGAAATCTTCATTGATGCTGTGCGAGCACTCCCTATTACTACCCAGCAAGTTGCTGAATTTACAAGAAGATACATAACGATTCAACGGGCGGTCTATTATATGCAGCACATATGGTCATGCTCCTTAGATAAAGAACTGAGGCAGCTATATCAACGTGCTTTAACAACTCTTTGAAAACGTATGAATTACGGTACCAAAGTTCTCTTGTAAGAGTGCCGTAGGCCTGGGGTAAATTAAAATCCTTCTTCTTTCTTGCACACTATGCCAATCTCTAGAACCCGTTACTATAAAGTATTCAACAGTGCTGCTTACTATCACAGTTTGGATTCATAATTAACCTCTACTTAAAAAATGCCGGTACCTGCAGTTCACTTAATGCAACTTATATAGAACGGGGTACATATTTTAATGGACCTTCTGGCACCTAGTCTTCCTTATCACACTCCCAAAAGGACTTACCTGCAGAATTCTTTAGGTCTTAAGAGTTTTCTTATTATTCACATACGGACAACGAAACGTTTTCGTTCCTGACAGAGAGTGCTGTGGACCCTCGTAATATCCATGTATTTATTAGAGATGATGCTGTTTACTTTTAATTTCAGGCTATATTTCCCTGTGCTCGATATCCCAAAATAGGTTAATAATAATTAATAATAATAATAATTTATTCTCAAGTAACAATTTGTACATGAGAGCATACCAGTTTACAGGTATGATCAGAATGATATGGCATAATCGTAACAGAGTTTTAGTAGAGTTATTGTTATGGAGTTGACGATATACAAAGGTATTAATTAATTAGGAAGCCAACGGTAGCTAGCTTTACAGTTTACAGTACTGCAGTACCAGAGGTATATTTTGTATTACAGAACACTTCCAGTAAACAACCACGCGCTTTTTGTCCCTGGTGCTGTAATCTCAGGGAATACCTGCGAGCGAGCAGGACGAACCATGGAGACTATCCAGAGACAGGATAAGGCTGGTATTTTGAAGTTTGGATAAGGCAACCAGTTTGTGTGGGCTGGTCTTGAGCGGTGAGTTGTTGGTGCATTGATTGCGTTCCAGGCCAGCGTTTGGAGTAAGTTACTTAAAGGAGATCAGTTCTTTGCCAGTTCAGACCATAGACTCGGGAAGACGGTGACATAGATTATGCGATAGAAAGAAATAAATAAATTTGATTAGTGGTATCAAAATAATCAGTTTCAAACTAGAGTCTTCCGTTTTTATGTTTTTTTTATTTATTACAACGTACACGATTTTAGTGTTAGCAGTTTTAGTACCTTAATAAGCCATTGTTTATTGATTCGAGGTTTAGTGGTAAGTCGCCGAAGATTTGGTACAGGTCTTTTGATTTTAGATATTGGGAGATCAGGCGTTTGAATATTAGGATAGATTTGGTAGTGCGGATGTTTTGTGGTAGTTTGTTCCAGAGTTTGCTGTAGAAGATTATAAAGAACTTACCGCGATGTTGTGTTTGGTATTTGTCGATAAGTAATGTTGTTTCGTAGTTCCGAAATTCGTATCTAGGCATTTGGTTCCACATAGGAGAGAAAGTCGAGAATGATATTCCGTTGATTACTTTATGGAAGAATATTAAGTTATGTCGTAGTCGGCGACGACACAGGGGTTCTAAAGAGAGTGTTTCACATCTAGTCGTGTAGTCTATGTTTCCGTTAGTTGCCGGAATTCGACGTGTGAAACATCTTTGTACACTTTCGACGCGTTTTCTATCTATGCTATTCATACTCGAAAAGATATATGAGCAGTATAGGTCTTACACATATCTTAAACAGAGTAAGTTTAGCCTCCGTTGTATGGAAGTTTTTAAGAAGGAAGCCTGTTAATCTTCTAGTTTTAGAGATAATAGAGGAGGCATGTTCCATGAACTTTAAGTTGCCGGAATATTTAATACCCAAGTCCCTTGTTGATTGGAGTATTTGGACCTTTGACCCATTTAAATAAAACGTGGACTGTGGGTTATAGTTGCCTATGTGCATGATTCCACATTTACTGTAGTTAAGTGGTAGTTGCCATTTTTGGCTCCAGGAAGTTAGGTTATCGAGGTCCTTTTGAATTAGAGTCATGCCTTCTTCTAAAGAGTCCGGTTTAAAGCTATAAACAATCTTGAGATCGTCCGCATATAAATACGGTCGGCCATGTTTTATAACGTTATTTATGTCATTTATGTAGATAACGAACAATAAGGGACCCAGTACACTTCCCTGTATAACCCTGCTGGTAATTGGTTTAGGCGATGATAGACTATTGTTGAACTTTACTGTTTGCTTTCTTCCTTCCAGGAAAGACGCAAACCATGAATGAAGTGGGTCTTTGACCCCATATGACTTAAGTTTAGTGAACAGTCGTTTATGAGGGACTTTGTCAAAAGCTTTACTGAAGTCGAGAAATAAACTGGACACTAGAAGCCCATTGTTCCGTTGTGTAGTTATGTCATCCAGGTAGTCTAACAAGCATGTGTCACACGACCTATTCTTTAAGAATCCATGTTTGGAAGGGAAGAGTAGTTCGTTTTTAAGTAAATATATGGAGTAATTCCTCCTTGATTATCTTTTCCATTACTCTTGATGCAACAGAGGTTAGATTGATAGGACGGTAGTTCTCTATATTTCCTACAGGTCCGGATTTAAACTTAGGAATGACGTGTGTAATTTTCCAATAATAATACTGTTACTCCGTTCTGCTGTTTGTCCTCTTTCCTTTCAAAACTTCGAGATTTATTTATATTACGCGAAATGTTGGACGTCTACATTCTCCGTCAAAATGTAACCCCTCGTACTGGTGACATTAACCCATCCTGTTATTCTCCTGCATTACAAGGTCGTCCCGAGGCCATGTTTGTAGTGGGCGTTAGATAAATGCCATTTTAAAACAAATTTTATCATTCCAATATCTCTGTGCACCATTATATAATAAGTTTGCATAACAGTTAAACCATTTCTACTATCTGATATGTTATTGTTGATCTTGCCTGTAAAAAAAGGGCTTGATCCTGATGTTCAGAAAATAAATTATTATTATTATTATAATCTACAAGCAGTTGGGTAAATGCGTGTAATAAAAGTCAGTAAAGATGAGTTATATTTGAACACAACGCAAATCCAATAAGGAAAAATTGAGACAAGCAATGAAGCGAAGTGACTTTAAAATTGAGTTCGGTCATAGATTAAGCACACATACGATAGAAAAAGGGACAATGCATAAAAGACTATGCAAATAGTTTATTCGGCTGCCACAAGCCTCTGAGTTACGTTGTCGCTCAGTTCGTGATTAACGAACAAGTGTTTAAATTCGGAAATTCATATCTCTTAATATCTTCCAACATGTACTTTAAAAAAACAACATCTGAGAAACTAGACAAACCACGGAAAAGGCAACAATAACATCTTAGGTAAGTAGCTTACCACCTAGATGTAAGGCCCTCTCAGAACCGCTTTATACTTACTCGCCAAATGAAACTAAATGCAATACCAGTAAAAGTGATATCAGCCAAACTGAATAACACCTCAGGGATAAAACATCTTTAGCTAAAAATAATAAATAAAAGCAGAAGACTCACCTACCTGAAATCTGCTGGGTAGGCAGTACATATTGGACAAATTGGAAAGACCTTGGAAATATTTGAGGTCATGTACTATTTAACGTGCTTGACGAGTCGTAAATTATCTTTTGGACAGTCTTTAAAATTGGTATAGAAATTCCATATTCGAAAGTACCCGAAGTGTTTGCGAATACTGAGTTTTTACGTGGATGTTATATTCCATGTATTTGTTTCTTATCTTGCCGATGAAACTAAACTTATCCGACGAACTTGAGAAGGCCGATGAGAACCAAGTTGTTACTTTTAAGGTCGCGCGAGCATTTCAGTTCAAAATGTTGTAACAGTGTTGAAATTACTAGGTACGATGTTATTAACGTGAATTTGTTCTCTTTCTATTGCAGGGCGATCAAGGATAAATGTTTTGGAAGAAGAGCGAGCCCTGTGCAAATTGAACTTGCATGATGACGTATGAGACTATGTTGTAAATAACTCTCCTTTTGTACTAGAACAGCGTAATTTAATTTTTAAAATAATAAGGACCTGTGGCTGTTACTCCGTGTTCTCACTTGTGGGAAGTTCCTGATTAACGTTGTGTGCTGTGGTTTTTAGATCTCTGCCTGTCAATAGCTGCTAATAACACGTGTTACAATGCTTACTTTAGATCGGCTTATTTCAATTTTTAACGAGGACATTATTACTTCTAATCTACAAGCTCTCGGACTACTTCAGCCAGGATCCACGATTTATACTGACGACTGGAGAGCATATCGATCTGGTGAAACTAAACTTATTATGAAAAACGAAATTTTAAAAAACATTTACACGTGATACACTGTTTTCACATGATTTATGAACTTTTGGAGGTTGGAGACGGGTTCATTGAGTTTAAATTCAAAATATGAACGATATAGGAACTCGTCCATATGTATCTAGAACCTTTGTAAGGTCTAAGAAACTCCTTGAGACGTGACCAGTATCCTTCACTGTTTTGTGTGTGAACACCAGTACTTGGGTCCACAAAATGTCTTTCGTGAACTACGATATGGTGAACATATCCAAGTCTACGAAGAGGCCGATATGCTCTTCAGTCGTCATTGTAAGTCGTGGATCCTGGCTGAACGTACATTCGGATTATTGGTATCAGGGTACTTGCAGTTCGATTTGGGACATACTGGAAATGTCCCTTTCCTAATGTTCGGTCGTAAATACCAAGAACCTACCAGTAAGATTAAGGTGATTATTACTTACCCATTCGGTTTTTACAGATTTTCCTCTATTATATTTTCTCTTTCTAATGGCTGTTTCATCGATTTCAACGATTCTTCCGATGCCCCCCCAGTGACAGATTTAAGCGCAACATGATTTCTGAGCATACGTCTCTACAGTGCTGATACCATTGCACTGCTGATACTTCACTTACATCTGTAAGAGACTATGCCAACGTGACAGGCAACTGCATAATCCACAATACAACCAACATGCATGTTTTCTACAGTGTCAGTTTAGACTTGCTGTAAAAACTACTTGTTCCTAACGACTTTTCGCCAGCAGCCATTGCAACGAAAGGTTACTCCATATCGACTGTCCGTGGATTGTATTTGAGTCATATTGAGGCCACAATCACAAATGAACTCTCTACGAAGTAGTCCGAGAGCTTGTAGATTAGAAGTAATAATGTCCTCATTAAAAATTGAAATAAGCCGATCTAAAGTAAGCATTTTGAACTGAAATGCGCGCGCGACCTTAAAAGTAATAACTTGATTTTCATCGGCCTTCTCAAGTTCGTCGGATAAGTTTAGTTTCACTCGTAAGTTAATATAATCTAAACGAGCCTTTCAAAATCGTACCGATATTTTGTCAGACATCAACCAACCAGGAATGATCGAAATTCCAAGATAAGCGAAGTTGTCTGTGCGCTTGACTACTTCACCCCTTATCTTTAGCTCAGGTATTAAAGAAGACCGATCCTGAATCAGTTTGGAGAGTGGGTAGTGGGGAGGAACGTATCCCGAGGATGCTTGCATTATTGCTTATAGCTATGAAAAGATTGAATTTTTCAGCTTATTTACCAAATAGAATTATATCGTCTGTGTATTCTAAGTCAATTAGTACACCTCCTGATGGAGGATCAACTCCTAAGAACTCAAACGATGAGGACATAATTTCCAGAATCAAATCTACTATTAAATTCAACAAAAATAGGATAGTGGGCAGCCTTGACGAACACCACTTAATGTTAAAAGCTTAAGTAACGTTCCGCCACGAACTCTCACTCGACTAGGAATGTTTGAGTAACGAAATTTCTCAAAGTTTGTGTGCTTTTGTCGTACACCTTTCAACCATAGATACACTCATAGGGCCTCTTGATCTGCAGAATGAAATACTGCTATTAAGACAAGAAAAACCACCATTATCGGAAATCGATAAGTCTCTCTATATTCTGAGACTGGAATAATGTTTATAGTTTGGTCGATACAATCACGACCAAGTCTCAAGCCAGCCTGGTTTTCTCGAGCTTGCTGCTAACGGGTTTCAGCTAGGCGTCCGTTAATTAATGAACGAATATTTTGGACATTATTAGTCAAACTGACTTCTGTGGTGGTCACAAGAAGATTTCGACTCTTTCTTATTGCTAGGGATTCGAAAGCCCTAGAAGTACGATTGTTCATTTTATCAAGTTGTATTGATTTTTCGTTAACATGATTTGTAAACATTCATCACTTGTATGTGAACACATTTGACAACATTTAATTGTATTATTAAAAATGTTGATAATTTCATCTGATGAATAATCACTACGATTATTCTGTATATATAAGGGAATATGTAAAATATAATCTGAATCTGATTCTAATTCTGATTTGGATTCTGCTTGGTTGGTCTATCGGCTTGTTCCTCTATCTCTGGCTTGGGACTGGGTGGGCTTAGGACAGTCACGCATTATCCACTAGACACCTCAATAAGCGGCCGCGCACAACAATCAGTTTTCTTCTCGACATAACACATCGATTGGTACCCTCGGCGACCAAGACTAGCCAAATGGCATTGAGCTCAGCTCCCAGATCCTAGCAGCAGCGCATAATAAATGTCCTATGTCAAGCTTAAAATGAATAGCACCTAATGGTCTATCCGTAGACTTTGTTCGTTTTATTAAAAGGAACTACTTTATCGTTGTATGCGATGCATGGATTTAGTGTAATGGCAAATAATAGGAAGTCTTGGAGATATGCCTCAAAGGTATGCTTACTTAGTCTATTTTTTGTGAACTTGCGATACATAGTTGGTTGTTCCTGGTTAGGTCAATACTACCGTTTAGTAATAGTGAGACCTGTATGTATAATGCATTGGTCTACTGATGCCCATTCAAGTTATATGCCTTTTTAATGTTATCAGGTATAGTGAAGAATTTTCACTGAGTTATGCTACATTCCTGTGGTTTCACTTGGTGTAGTTTTTTAGTCACTAAAACGTATGTTATATGGCTTTGGACCGTAAACCATTTCTTCCGTCTTTGAAATCAAGCTCTGGCTCTCGTAGACAACTTTCTAAGCTTAGAGAGAGTAAGTGTAATTATTACATTTGGGAAATACTCTCATCCTCCAATTTTTTTGTTCCACTGTTTAATTCTATGATTTAACATATTTCTTAACGAATGTCACTAATTTTAGATGACTCCGTAGAATGGTCTCACGTTTTACTCGTTCTTATCAAGTAAGTTGTTTCTAGTTTTAAGTATTAAAAGGATGCTATATATGAACTTAATAAGTCTATTAAACGTTTAAATTATTTACCGTCATCAAATCCGAAGCTTTTAAGGGAGCGAAGGTGTGGATTATCTGCTGTTTATTGCTCAGCTGTTGGGATACATGTATGCTCAAGAATTTGTGTAATTATTTAAGTCAGGATCAGCAGTTAAGAGACTTACATGTCATACATGTTACGGGGTCTAAGGGCAAAGGTTCAGTTTGTTCGATGATTGAAAGCATTTTACGGAAATCCGGATTTCATACTGGCTTTTTGAGGTTAGTAAGTCTTCATTAACTTTGCAGCAGACGTTTTTGTAATCTTTTTATTTAAAATGAGAATATTAGACTATGATTAGCTTATTTAATTGTTGTATCTTGTATAAATGAATAATCTAGCTTTGTGGCGTTGTTAGATGTAATAGGTTTCAATAATTACATTGAGAAACAATATTATCATTGTTTGAAACCTCGTTTGAATGGTTACTCTTCTTCAATTGCTATCATTATCAAAATAACGATGGACAGAGATTAACTGTAATACGATTGTTTATCGTTACTGGAAATCCATGAATGCCTCCTATACTTCTTGGAGTATATCTCTGAAAATGGATCGCTTATTACTCCATAGCCATGTATGTCCGCTCTGTGTAACTAAAAAACAAGTGCATGATAGGTCCTTTATGTTTCACTGAAGATTACATTATGCGTTAATGAACTTAGCCAAATAATTAGTGGAGCAAGTAAATGGTTACTGTCTTGATATACTGTAATGAATAACTCAGGAGAAGTAGTAATAATGACATCACTGGGAGGCTATCAAAGCAAGTGAGTCTCTTAAGTATCATTTAAATAATTTAGTGCATGGAGTTCATTTGTCAGGTTCCTATTGCGATGGGAGGTGATCGTAAATCAAACCTAAATAAAACAACAGTATACTCAATGACTTAAATCCTATCACCTAAGGTAGTGGCAACTAGCGGTGTCTGCTTTAAAAGTTAGTCTCGCTAAATGGGATTGTTAACTTTAGGCATTTCTAGTATTGATTATCTGGGAATGTGATAATCAAAACAAATAGCTTCCAGAACTCTGGATAAGATTCTGTGAAATCTTACAATTTTCTTTGCACCAAATAAGCTTCTCATCGACAGTTTGTTTAAGAACATCGAGTTAAATGGTTTACTAGTTTACAGGAGCGTTGAAACACTTATGAACTGATTGTACACGAAATCTTGCTATAGATAAAATAGAGTTGCTTGATCGACTGACAACACATACGGCATCATTGACGAATGAAAGAGTGAGTGATATTTTGTTTTTTTAGACATAGTTATAAACTTCTATTTATGTTTTCAAATAGTTCTCCACACCTTATAAATGTCGAAGAAAGAATACGGATTAACGGACAACCTATATCTCGTGATCGCTTTGCTGATGTATTTTGGGATGTGCACGAAAAACTTTTTGAGTTTACAGTGAGTGGGATACTATGTGTTAATATCCAATTAGTTGTAACTATCTTTAACTGACTCATAAAATGCATTCTTTTCAATTTGGATAGAAAATTAATTGCGAATAGTATCAATTGAATCATATCTCTGTATGTTGTGGTGGAATGGTAACTTGATCGTTACGGAGGTCCTATCTTTAACGACATGTAGTGATGCTGGGTCACACGTAAGGTTTAGTTCAGAATGAAGGTCGCAAAAAATCATTTTATTACAATACTTGAAAGTCTATGTATCTAAATACTTACGTAAGTTTTTATAAAACAGCTTTACATTTTTCAGCATAGTTACTTGTGAATGCGGACAATTTAAATTACATCATCTTACTGTTAGATATTTCAAATGTTCCATTTATGCAGGGATCTCATTTTATAAATAGATATATTTCTAAGGTTACTGAGTAATGTCATTGATATCATACAATGCCCGTGCAGAACTTCATTAGTCTGACTTAACGTGCCAGTTAGCTGCCCAATCCGGTATATATATATATATATATATATATATATATATATATATATATATATCAATGCCTATTACCCCCCGACTGTGCTGCTACCTTGATGTGGTGGTCGGGCTTGCCTATCGTGATGACTCAATCGGGCTATACTGGCTGGAACAATCGTTCCTCTAGGTCCTACCATGCCAGGCAGGTCGGTTGAAGACTGGTGAGACCAAAAGCAGCAAATATAAGGTCCGAGGACGAAGTCGTACTACCGGCTGTACAGAGGTGTGACGGCAGTAAGGTGTTTTCTTCGGACAACCAACATAGCAGCGATGCTGCCTTCCCACAAAGGAAGGAAGGGGTTAGAAAAGGTCGACCCTAAAAATGCACACCTCACCTTACTCCACGGATTTCCGTCTCCGGCAGTAAGGCCTCAACAAGTACGGAGCTACAACAACAACGAAAACCTCTCTCAAAAAGGCCGTGTGTGACCGGCCTCAAGCAGTTGTTCCTTGGGCACTGCAGTCACGCTCCCAGGTCTTTCAGACCAACCCCAACCTATTTCGCTTTTCAGGTACATCAAGAAGAACCCTTCCACAGCGTGGGCAACTGGGAAGAGATAACCGCCCTCATACCTCTAACAACACGCAAGATCACTGCCATTTTAATCAAACTCCCTCTTCTATTCCTAATATTTATCCTGCCCCCACCTTCAAGCCTAAATCCTTATCTTCAACTTCCTCCTGTGTCATTTGTGCCAACGATTCCGGCCCACGAAATAACGTTCCTAGCATACTAAGACCACGCTCCAAACTTCACATTAGTGCATTCAATGTACGAACCCTGTGTCAAATAGGGCAACAAGCCTCCCTAGCTAGGACATTGGAATCCCGCGCCATTGATGTCTGTTGCGTCTCCGAAACACGCATACAGGATCCTAGCATGGTCATTCACTAGATCTCATCTAGTCAGAATGAACAACCTTCGCTATACACTCGTCGTTTATCTGGCGATTCAACAGCAACTTCTCGTGGGCTCGCCGGTGTAGATATTGCGTTAAGTATGAGAGCAGAACAGGCGCTTTTTGAATGGATTTTTGTCGACAGTCGCCTGTGTGCCGTCCGACTAAATAGTTCAGTAAGAACTCGGAAAGATAGGGACACACGCCGTTGTCTTTTCGTTGTTTCTGCCTACGCTCCCACCGACTGCAGCCTAGATGAAGTGAAAGATGAATTTTACAGAAAACTTTCTGAACTACTTCATAGGGCCAAACACTCAGATTTGGTAATCTTGGCTGGTGATTTTAACGCCCAAATAGGTAGCTTGAACCAATCTGAAAGACATTTAGGTGGATGCTTTAGTGTTCTAGCTCAGAGAACGGATAACGGCGATCGTCTGCTGCAGCTTTGCTCAGATAATCGGTTATTTCTAGCCAACATGAACTCTAAGCATAAGGAGCGACATCGTTTAACATGGAGACTTCCTGGCCCTACTCAACGGTGGACTCAGATAGACCATATCGCGATTAGTCACCGTTGGAGAGGCTCGATAGAAGACTGCCGATCCTTCCGGAGTACATGTTTGGACTCCGACCACGCTCTAGTGAGAGCACGCGTTTGCTTGCGTCTTACCGGGCGAAGAAAAACTACCACAAGAAAACCTTTTAGATTTCAGTTTAGTAATGAAACAGCCAGGACTAAATTCCAGGAACAACTGAGCAATCACTTAGGCAATTATAAAGATGCGTCCCGATTAGATACTGCTTGGCAAGATGTTCAAGCAGCTGTGTCATCTACAATGATATCTATCAATGACTTAAATCAACATGTCAAGAAAAATCAATGGATCTCAATGGCTTCTGTTGATTTAATAGACTCCCGAAGACGTATCCCATCGGGCTCCGAACACGATGATGAGCGACGAGTAATCAGGTATAAACTGACGAAAAGTCTGCGAAACGACCGTGAGCAGTGGTGGGTAACGAAAGCAAAGGAAATGGAAAAGGCAGCGGCGATAGGTAACACTAGACAACTTTTCAAGTAGATAAAAGAAACTGGGGTTAAAAAATCCAGCGTTAGTGAGACGATTTCCGAAAAAGATGGAACGCTTATTAGCTCTCAGTCTAGACGTTTAGAACGATGGGCTGAACACTTCAAGGAACAGTTTAGTTGGCCTTCAGCTGCTCTAAAACTTCCCACCGTTTCGAGACAGCCAGGATAGAAAGTCGACTTAAGTCCCCCGACTCTTATCGAAGTCGAAAAAGTTATAGCCAATCTAAGACGAGGCAAAGCAGCGGGTCCAGACGGATTATCTTTAGAGGTGTTTAAGGATAGTGGTCCCACATTGACAACCAGACTGACTGATATTTTGACTAAGGTTTGGGAACTTGACATAATTCCGTCTGACTGGTGTCGATCGTTAATCGTCCCAGTATATAAGAAAGGGTCAAAATCGTCCTGCGATAACCATAGAGGAATTAGTTTGACTAATAGTGTCTAAAATACTAGCTTCTATAATTATCAGACGCTTAACCACAACTCGTGATCTACAAATACGAGAAAATAAGGCTGGTTTCAGACCTGGTCGCGGTTGTATAGACCAGATATTCACTGTTCGTCAGATCTTAGAACACAGACATACTTTTCGGCGGCCGACAATAGTGGTTTTCCTTGACTTGAAAGCGGCATTTGACTCCGTAGACCGTGAAGTTCTATGGCAGTGTCTTTCATTGAAAGGCGTGCCCCAAAAGTACATAAAACTTGTTAAGGCTCTTTACTCAAGCACTATTAGTCGTGTCAGAGCATATGGCGAACTGTCATCTGAACTTGTAACCTCAAGTGGTGTCCGTCAAGGCTGCCCACTTTCCCCATTTTTGTTTAATTTCATAGTTGACATACTGTTAGAAATTACACTTTCATCGTCTGACTTTTCAGGAATCGATCTCCTCCTACCAGGAGATCTACTTATTGACTTAGAATATGCTGACGATATAGTCCTGTTTGGCGAAGATGCTGATAAGATGCAGAAGCTTTTAACAGCAATAAGCTCCAATGCAAGCATTTTCGGAATGCGTTTGTCCCCCTCTAAATGCAAACTATTGCTCCAGGACTGGTTTTCGTCAACCCCTGAACTAAAGATAGGGAGTGAAGTAGTTGAGCACGTCGACCACTTCACTTATCTTGGAAGTCTGATTAGCTCTAATGGGTTAGTCTCTGACGAAATCTCAGTACGAATTCAAAAAGCTCGTTTGGCTTTTGCCAACTTACGTCACCTATGGCGTAGACGAGATATTCGTCTCTCAACGAAAGGGAGAGTGTACTGCGCAACAGTTCGCTCTGTCTTACTGTATGGGTGTGAGACGTGGCCATTAAGGGTAGATGACACTCGACGGTTGTTAGTTTTCGACCATCGATGTCTACGAAACATCGCTCGCGTTACCTGGGATCACCGAGTAAGTAATAACGAGGTTAGACGACGGGTGTTAGGCAAATGTGGTAAATCAGTCGATGAGGTTGTGAATCTTCATCGACTGAGGTGGTTGGGACATGTGTTGCGTATGCCCAACCACCGTCTTCCTCGACGCGCAATGCTGGCTGATATAGGAATAGGATGGAAGAGAGTTAGAGGTGGCCAAACTAAAACATGGCAACAGTCCATGAAGTCACTGACTGCCGGTTTAAGCTGTTTCGGTAGCTGCAGACTACCTGGATGGGGTCCTCGCGATTACCGTAACCAGTGGCTAGAAACACTGAGTGACATGTCTTGGAATCGGTCACAATGGCGCAGATGTATTCACTCATTGTCCTCCCTTAAATCATGAGCTTCAAATTATTCCATTACTTTCTTTCAACGCCTCCTGAACCATATTCTATATGTTCACATTCCTTGTTACTATTATTATTTTATTTTGAAGAAGTGATTTCTACTAGTGGTGGTGGTGTTAATCTTGCGGTGCCATGGTGGTATGGCAACTTGAACCGATGCACACATGTGCCAGGTTCTATGTTAATTGTACATACATACATACCTATTACCACAAGTGGAGCATAGACCGCCCACCAGCATTCTCCAACCAACTCTGTCCTGGGCTTTCTTTTCTAGCTCTTCCCATGTGCTGTTCATTCTCTCCATGTCTGTTTACAATTCCCGACGCAATGTGTTCCTGGGTCTTCCTCTGTTTCTATGGCCTTTTGGATTCCAAGTTAGTGCTTGTTTTGTGACACAGTTTGATGGTTTCCTCAGTGTTTGTCCAATCCACCTCCAGCGTCTTTTCCTAATTTATTTCTCAGCTGGATTTCGGTTGATTAGTTCTCTGCCACAGAAGGTTGTTGTTGATGGTATCTAGCCAACGAATCCGAAGAATCTTACGCAGACAGGTGTTTATAAATACTTGTATCTTCTGAAGGATACTTTTCGTAGTTCTCCAAGTTTCAGCTCCATACAACATAACTGACTGTCTTCACATTTGTATTGAAAATTTTGACTTTTATATTGACTGACAGTTGGTTTGAGTTCCAGATGTTTTTTAGTTGTAGAAATGCTGCCCTTGCCTTACCAATCCGTGCCTTCACATCCGAATCAGACCCTCCTTGTTTATCGATGATGCTACCCAAATATGTAGAGGTCTCAACATCTTCCAGAATTTCGCCCCAAGTCAAGTGTAATTGGGTTAGTGTTTGTTGTTTTGTATCGAAGGATCTTGCTTTTCCCTTTGTGTATGTTGAGGCCTACTGCTGCCGAAGCTGCTGCTATATTGTTGGTCTTCTTCTGCATTTGATGATGTGTGTGAGGAAGAAGGACTAGGTCATCTGCGAAGTCCAAGTCATCTAGTTGCGTCGATGTTGTCCATTGTATTCCGAGAGTGTATTTAGACGTTGCAGTCTTCATGATTCACTCGATTACCAGTAGGAAGAGGAAGGGCGAGAGTAGGCAGCGTTGTCTGACACCGGTCTTCACTTCGAATGAATCTGTGAGCATGATTTTACAATGTAGTCTATCGTAAGAATTCCGCATGATGTTGACTATCTTCTCGGGTACGCCCTAATGTCGTAGAAGGCTCTATAATATTCTCCTATTGATGTTGCCGAATGCTTTTTCGTAGTCGACGAGGTTGATGTAAAGTGGTGAATTCCATTCAATTGATTGTTCAACTATGAACCATAGAGTAGCGATTTGGTCGGTACACGATCGGTCTGTACAGAATCCGGCCTCTTAATCTTGAGGTTGGGCGTCGACTAGGCCCTTTATTCTGTTCAATAACACTCTGTTGAAGACCTTTACTGGTACTGAAAGTAGAGCGATGCCTTTGTAGTTCTCACAATTGCTTGGATCGCCTTACGTTGGCATCTTTCCAGTCTGCTGGAACTTGTTATTCCTCCCAAATCTTCCTGAAGAGAATGTGGAGTATCCTGAAAGTTGCTTCTATATCAGTCTTCAGTGCCTCCGCTGGTATGTTGTCTGGTCCTGCTGACTTGCCACTCTTGATCTGTCTGATGGCCATCTTGGTTTCTTCGACTGTTGGTGGGTCTGTGCTTATAGGGAGATCCGTGGCTGCTGCTTCGATGACTGGTGGGTTCAGTGGGGCTGGTCTATTCAAGAGTTCTTGGAAGTGTTCTACCCACCTGTTCCGTTGTTCATGCACTTCAGTGATTGGTTTGCCAGCTTTGTTCTTGATTGGCCGTTCTGGCTTATTGAATTTCCCAGATAACTTCTTCGTTGTATCGTATAGGAGCATCATGTTTCTTTTTCTAGCAGCTTTTTCCGCTGTCATTGCTAGGTCCTCAACAAATTTCTGTTTATCCGACCTGACGCTCCTCTTCACTTGCCTGTTGACTTCGGTGTATTCGGCCTGTGCCTTGGCTTTCTCTGCTCTTGTCCGGCTGTTAATAATCGCTATCTTTCTGTTCCTCCTTTCTTGGATCTTGTCCAGAGTACTAAAAGAAATCCACTCTTTTTGGTGTTGTTTATTGGGACACAAAACCTCTTGACATGTTGAAGTTATTGTTTCCTTAATCTCTTTCCAGTTGTCTTCCATATTAGTTCCACCTTTTTCTAGTAGATCATGAAATGCCTGGAACTTATTGTTGAGAGTTATTTTGAATTCGTTGCGTTTATTAGTATCCCGGAGAAGGGCTGTATTAAACTTGTGTAATACTGCTGCTCCAGTTGTCCAGTGCTTCCTCAGCTTCAGTTTCATTTTAGCCACCACCAGATGGCGATCTGAAGCGATATCAGCTCCTCTCCTTGCTCTTACATCTTCCATGGTCCTTTTAAACTTCTGATTGATGCAGATGTGGTCGATTTGGTTCGTCGTAATGTGGTGCGGTGAAACCCATGTAGTTTTGCGTATACGTTTGTGGGAGAATATGGTGCCACCTATGATCATTTTGTTGAAGGCACATACGTTTACAAAACTCTCACCGTCATTGTTCATTTCTCCCAGTCCATGTTGTCCCATGATGTCTTCATAGCCGGTGTTGTCCATTCCAACCTTGGAGTTGAAGTCCCCCATCAGAATGTTCAGGTTCTTGGCTGAAAATTTCTCGATGATTGACTGCATCCTCGCATAGAACTGGTCTTTGTCGTCTTTGTGGCTATCATTAGTGGGTGCGTAGCACTGGATGACATTCATTGTAATCCCTTCCTTCTTCGTCTTGAAGGATGCTGTGATGATCCTAGGTCCGTGAGGCTCCCATCCTACAAGAGCCTTCCATGCTTCCTGGGACAACGCTAATGCTACTCCTTGTGTGTGTGGGGCGTTCTCTTCTTCGTGGCCGGAGTATAAAAGCACATTTCCCTAGGATAACTGTTGCTGTCCAGCTTGCAACCAATGCGTTTCGCTTATTCCAAGTTTCTTCAGGTTGTATCTTTTCATTTCTTCAGCTATTTGCATGGTTCTCCCTGTCTCCCACATCGTGTGGACATTCCATGTACCCATATTAATTGTTGCTCTGGTTGTCAGAAGAGACATCAGCCTCGTGGTTTTCGAAGAAACTCGGCTTTTAACATGAGGCGTCATAACACACCTTCCAACTTGCAGGGCAGAGTAAAAATGGTTATAAAGGTTTTTACTGGTTAGCGTTTTTTTAGCAAGGTTGTTATTTTACAGGATGGTGTTGCTAATCCCATCCCCAACCCTCCTCCTTTATCCGGGCTTGGGACCGGCAGCAACCCTAGGGGGCTCCAGGCGGAGTTATATATATATATATATATATATATATATATATATATATATAATGTCGCAAAGATTAGATTAAGTAAATCAATCAATTTGAATGCTTGCGAATCGCTTACATTCTGTCGGTATTACGTTCCTTTCCTGTATGAATACTTCGTATAATGGTGAGTTTTGCTATGACATCTGTCAGTATTACGTTTTTGCTATTACTTCCACCCTGACATCAAGGAATACGAATCACTTAAACACTATTATGTATAACTTTTTCATGCAAAAGTCTGAAGGATAGTTTACTCTTTTTTAATTTTTGAAGTATAAAAGAATAAGCATATTTCAGCTTGATAGTAAGGAGTTTACAGGTTGCATACTTTTAATTAGGCTATAAAGTCATGGTTTGCTGTAGTGTGTGCACTTACATAATTCATGTATCACTTTAGAAGTTACCGTCCTTTGTATTTGGTTTACAGCCGAAAACAGGAATCTAGGATGCGCATTTCGTGCTGTTTGGGATTCGTTACCCGACTGTATCCACATCTCAGTGTTGATATTCATACGAACTCAGATTCGGTCTACTTGTTTAAAACATCATTTGTTATCCGTTGAACTACCGAGTCCTGATGTGAGCATCAACACTAGAATATAAGTACAATCCAGCTGATATGATGATACATGGTTCTTGGATTTCGCTTGCCATTCACAACCCCACTTTAATCATACTTTTGAAATGACAGTGTGTAAAGTAAATCCGCTGAGGATGCACATATATAGGGATCAGTCAGTCTAGTACAACGTAGAACTTGGTACATGCGTACATCAGTTCAAGTTGCCATATCCAAATTAGCAGATAGAGATTAAATTGTCGGATCAAATCCCAGAGTAGGGGAGGTAGTAACAGAGTTAGTATTAATGGAAAGGAATAGAGATCAGAGATAAGATTTAAGAAAATATCACTCAGTAAGAAGAAAATCATGATAAGTCCAGAAACTTAGAATTTGGAGGAAGACAAGGAGTGGATGCACTTGCGCCATTGCCAACGATTTTGAGCCATATCACCTAATGTCTCTAACTATTTATTACGAGCGTCACGCGGACTCCAACTAGGTAGTTTTCACCTATTAACATGACTCAGCTCAATTGTCAGTGACTTCATGGACTGGTGCCATTTTTTTGGTTTGGCCGCCTCTAGCTTTCTTCCAGCCTACTCCCACACCAGACAGCATTTCTCGTCGAGGTAGGCGGTGATCAGGCATACATAACACATGTCCTAACAACCTTAGCTGATGGAGACTTACTACTTCACCAATAGACACTGTATTTACCTAGTACTCTATTCCTAACCCACGTATTGCTTAATCGGTGGTCTCAGAAAACACGAGCAGTGCTTCGAAGACATCTATGATTGAATACTAGCAGCCTGCGTATATCCTCTATCCTTAATGGCCATGTTTCACATCCATAAAGTGGAACGGATCGAACTACTGCGCAGTAGACGCGTCCTTTGGTCAGTAGTCGGATGTTTCAACTATGCCACAGGTGATGCGAATTCTCAAAAGCTAATCGGTCCTTATTCATACGAGCCGAGATTTCAGTAAACACCAAACAGTCACGACTGATAAGGCTCCCAAGATAAGTGAAGCGGTCAACACATTCAACTGCCTCAGTCCCTATCACTAACCTCGGTGTCGAATCAAGCCAATCCTGAAGTAGCATTTTGCATTTGGATGGAGAGAATCACATCCCAAACATCCTTACATTCTTGTTTAAGGTAGTCAAAAGATTCTGCGTTTTATCAGCATCTTCGCCTAAGAGAACTATATCATCTGCATATTCTAAGTCAGCAAGTTTATTTCCTGGAAGGGGGTCAACTCTGGAGAAGTCAAACGATGAAAATGTCAACTCTAAAAGTATGTCAATGATAAAATTAAATAAGAATGGGGAAAGCGGACGACCTTGACGGATACCACTTGAGGTAATCAGTTCTGATGACAATCTGCCATAAGCTTTCACTCGACGTGTGGTGTTCGAGTAGAGAGCTTGTATAAGGTTAATGTACTTCTCTGGTACGCCTTTCAATGACAGACATTGCCACATAACCTTACGATCGATGGAGCCAAATGCCGCTTTAATATCAAGGAATACAACTATTGTTGGGCGTCTAAAAGTGTGTCTATGTTCCAGAACCTGCCGAAGTGTGAATATTTGGTCTATACAGCCACTCCAGGTCTGAAGCCACCTTGGTTTTCTCGAGTTTTCTCTTCACGAGCTTTAGTTAGATGTCTAAGTATGAATGATGCCAATATTTTGGACACTATATTCGTTAAGCTGATTCCACGGTAATTGTCGCAAGAGGACTTCTGTCCTTTCTTATAAATTGGGACGATTAATGTTCGAGACCAGTCAGGTGGGATTACTTCCAGTTCGCAGATTTTAGCCAAGATCCCGGTTAATCTCGCTGTTAAAACTGGACCACCATACTTGAATATCTCAGGGGGTTAACCCATCAGGTTCTGCTGCTCTCCCTATAGCCTTCTCAACCTCACTAAGACTTGAAGGATCAATATTAATTTGACATTCAGATTGCTTGGGAATGATGGGCAACTGGGATGAGGCCGAGAGCCAACTGTTCCCTAAAGTGTTCTGCCCATCGATCCAACCTTCTGGATTGACACTGAATAGTGGTCTCATCTTTATCTGCGATAATTTCATTCACAGTCGGATTTCTGATACTCGTTTCCTTGATAAGTCTGAACAGTTGCCTACTGTTACCTATTGCCACTGCCTTTTCCATCTCTTTAGCTTTCGCCACCCACCACTGCTCACGATCATTGCGTAAGCTTTTAACTAGCTTGTGTTTAAGTTGCCTTCGTTCCTCATCGTATTCAGAACCAGGCGGAATGTGTTGTCGAGCATCTATCAGTTCAGTAGATGCAGGCGAAATCCACTGAGTTTTCCTAACTTTTTGGTTTGGCTTATTAGTGGATATTACTGCTGTTTCAACAGCTTTCTGGATGTCATTCCAAGCTGACTCGGGATGGGTAACGCCTACACAGTTGACTAATTGGTTTTTTAGTTGTTCCTGAAATGTATTCTTGACTTTTTCATCATTGAGTCGGACTCTTTAGGGGATCTTTGCCGTGGGTCTTTTACATCCAGTGAGACGCAGACTAATACGCGCTCGTACTAAAGCGTGGTCTGAGTCTATGGAGCCTCTCCAACGGTGGCTGATAGCAATGTGGTCTATTTGAGTTCAACGTTGAGTTGACTGTGGGAACCGTTATGTCAACCAATCTCTTTCCTTATGTTTAAAGTTAGTGCTTGCGAGTAATAGACAGTTATCTGAGCACAGTTGTAATAAACGGTTGCCATTATCTGTTCGTTCAGTCTCGACACCATAGGATCCACCTTGATGTCTTTCGGTTTCGCCTACTCTACCGACTTGGGCATTAAAGTCACCAGCCATAATCACTACATCAGTGCGCTTAGCTTTTCGAGGGAGGTCGGAAAGCTTTCTGTAAAATTCGTCTTTTACTTCATCTGAGCTGCAATCGGTGGGAGCGTAAGCAGAAATAACAAAGAGACAACGGCGTGTGTCCCTAACTTTCCGAGTTCTTACCGTCCCGTTTAGACGGTCAGCGCATAAGCGACTGTCTGTGGGAATCCAGTCAAGGAGAGTCTGTTCAGCTTTTGAACTTACTGCTATACCTACACCAGCAAGGCCTCTAGTAGTAGCGGTGGGGTCTCCGGAAACACGAAGGGTGAACCAGACCGGTTCATTATTTTGACAATGTGAGGTCAAGCGAATGATTGTACTTGGATCCTGTATACGCGTTTCGGAGACGCAGCAGATATCGATGGAGGGAGAATCTAGGGTCATAGCTAGAGAGGCTTGTTGTCCTATTTGGCCTAAGGTTCGAACGTTAAAAGCTCCGACATATAGTTTAGTGCGAGGTTTCAGGATACCAGGAACAACGTTTCGTGAACTCAAACCATAAGCATTAGAGGCGTGAAGTGATAAAGTTGGGCTAGACGGGTTAGTCGTGGGAAAGAGGGAGTTATTGAGAGTTGAGGGTGGGATTTGACCTCGAACAAGATGATCTCTTGTGCTGTTAGAGGTATGAGGGCGGTTTTCACTTCCTGGCTGCCCACACCATGAGAGGATATTACTTCTTGAGGTATCTGAAAAGGAAATTGGATTAGTATTGGTCATAGTGACCCGGGAGCGTGATCGCAGAGCCGAAGGGGCAACTGCTTGAGGCCGATCACGCACGACCTTGTTATGGGATGTTTTCGAAGTGTTAGCTCCGTTCTTTAGAAGGCCTTACTGCCGGAGACGGAAATCCGTGGAGTAAGGTGAGGTGTGACATTTTTAGTGCCGACCATTTCTAACCCCTTCCTTCCTTTGTGAGAAGGCAGCATCGCTGTCACACCCCGCTGCAGTCAGCAGTACGACGTCGCCCTCAGATCTTAGGTTGCTGCCTTTAGTCTTATCGCTCTCCAACAGACCGGCCTGGCATGGCAGGACCTAGAGGAATAAGCGTTCCAGCCAATATAGCTCGGTTGGATCATCACGATAGGCAAGCCCGACAACCACGTCTAGGTAGCAGCTACGGTCGGGGATAGGGAATGATCAAGTGAGGTCATTAATATCAATAATAGGACGATTTAGCTATCTATGAAATATGGTTCTTTGCTTCACTGTCTTAACATAATCTACTAATTACTTCCATTTATCTATATCTCACAGTTTTATCTGTACTTTTATTTAAGAAATGCAATCGATTTCTATTTATTGTTTGGATTGATTCAATAGTTTATTTGCATGGCTGAAACGCATGAACTTGACTTTGAGTCACTCTAATTTTGCGAACTACTGTTACTCCTGTTTTGCCTAAACTGATTCGGATGAGACGGTCTTGTACAGCTCGAACCTGCAGTTTATTGGCTGAATGTTAGATGTTTTAATTATTGTTCCATTTCTGTACAAAACATTCAACCAAATCGTTTGAATTTCAGTTACATTCTCTTTACTAGTTCAAACAGAACTATGTAAACGCCCCACTTCGCTTTATGTCTGAAGCAGCTACTTACTAATTAATGTGTCATGAGTTCGAGTTTCACTCCATTTACCTCAGTTAAGTCGGCCGAATATCATTATTATTCCACAAACAAACTGTACTGCTTAAAGGTTAGTGCATAAATATACACTTAACTAATACGTCATATATAACATTCACATTTTCTTCTGCTTATTTAGAAAATCTCCACTAACATACCTATGCCGTCGTTTCTTCATTATATTTTTGTGATGGCTTGTAAAGCGTTTGTTGAAGAGAAAGTAAGTTCTCTCTTGTTATCTTTTGATCTAAACTGGTTGTTTACACATTATATATGACGAAACATCTTAAATTATGTAGAATATGAAATATATTATGAAATCCAGGACACACGTTTTATCCTGTTTGGGACTCATCGGTTACATAAACCTGCATCTCAATGTTAATATTCACACTGAGTCATCAATGGATTATCCCTATGATCTACAAAGTTCATACAGTCACTAATTTGTTCGACGGATATAATGTTTAATGTCAGCTCTGATCCTGAGAAATCTACAGTTGAACCCCAAATAGAATGAAACATAGGTACTAGATTTCATTGTTAGATGTAATACATATGTTCTAAAACCTTTTGCAAAAATGGTCATACCGAGACAGTCCGCTTGGATGCACTCATGTTAACAAAATCTTATCAAAATTTCGTCGTGAATATCAACAGTGGGATAATATAATTTTCGCTAATTGAATGTACAATAAGTCAGTTGAAATGGGAATCCTACCATTATACACCAACCTGATGGTTCTGATGCTTAAGTATTCTAAATGGTCTTAATTCACGTACTATAATTTGTCTTAAAATTTAGTGGCTAAGGTTTCATCACTGTATGTTTCTCGTAGGTGGATGTTGGCATCTTTGAAGTCGGCATTGGTGGACGATATGATCATACAAACATTTTTAAGTGAGTTAACTACTTATTTATCTACGGAATTACTTCTTTTAATCTAATGTCATTTTATTTTAATTTGACTGTAATTTTTACGTTATTTATTCCATATTTTATTATTCTATGGGGTCAAATTATTTGAGTGTAATGGCCAAACTTTCTGTAAACTGGTACCGGTTATGTGAATATCAAATGAATAAAGATATGTGCTTATTGTACAACTTTATCATCGGAAGGAGAAAAGTTTCTATTACAAACTACACTTATTAGGCCTAATTACAAAGTACCTGACTTATTTCCAGATGAGTCAACAAAGTTCCAATCAGGAGTTATGATAGATTAATTCCAGACATGTTTGGAATGAAATTGTTGTAATGGCCCCTAGAAAACTCGACGAAGCTTTAAGAAGCTCTGAGGAGGTCGGGGACATCCCATCTAATCACCGTTCGAAAGGATCTTCCAGAATCCTAACGTGTAGCTTTCCAGTCGGACAATAGCCTTAAACCACTGCATGCTGACTGGGTGAATGTAATGGTGATTTCATTTTTACCGAAAACTGCAAATATCCAAATGTTTCGTACCATATTTACCACTTACTAGGATAAAGATTTCCTTCCTACCTGTCTCCGGGTTTGCGACTTAGGAGGTTTCAAGGTGTTCGAGGGTTGAAGTTGTATGTAGTATTATCTTAATCAGGAGCAAGATATATCACTGGCAATGGAGTGAACTTATCATAATGTCATTTACTTTTGAACAAATTGAAGCTTTTCTAGAACGTCAAGGGAAACGTTATGATAAGTCCCAGATCCGTATTCTAAAAAGGCTAACCAAGGGGCTTGCAGAAGAATCATCTAAATCTCACACAAATACCATCATTAATTTCATTTTGATGGTTTGGCTGGTGTTAGATTTGATTCGTTGTTCAAGAAATATGATGACTTGTTCAAGGTGGACTTAGATAAAACTAATGACGTTGTGAAAGTCAGGACACTTCTACGAAAACTTGATGTGGTTGAACTCGAACACTATATGAATTTCATCCCTTCCAAGGACTAGGGAGATTTTTCCTTTGATGCAATGAACTAGATCTTGTAGAACATTTTTGATGAACACTCATTCTTATTCAATATTTGTTACCAGTGTCTTAAATTATCAAAAGCCGTTAATGATGACTAGTTGAAATATGCAGGTTTAGTGTTAACAGAATCAAGCACTAGATCTATCAGAAATAGTCATCACCAATGTCATTTGACGGTTGTCGTGATGTGTCACTAATTGACTGATAACCTAATCGTTAATCGGTCATCGTAAGACCTAGTTATCTTGGTCTAGATCATGTGTGGTCGCTGTTATTAACTAATATATTGACGGGGTGGGGAGACGGCTGCTTAGTGTTTCCTAGTTTTCAGTAGTATCCTTGACTTAGGATAATTAGTAACGAATACCACCTACAAATTAAACTCATCATAATAAAACTTTTAACATTAAAAAACTAATTTTACTTTCCAAATTTAAGGCTATTTCGGAATATACCTGTTATCTGATTGTACTAATTCATGCGTTTACTTTGTAATATTTATTTCATAAAATTCGTTGTTAGAAATTTAACCAGATGCTCAAGGGACTCGCAGTCAGTCAATCATGTACAGCATAAAATTTGTAACACGTACGCGTCGGTCTGTTATTACACTCTACTAGCATAGCAAGGTGAATAGTAATGTAATAGATGTAGTAGTAACATTAGTAGTAGTAAAAGTAAATATTGAACATGGAGAATATAACTTGAAAAGGAAGAATTAATTCGTGGGAAAAAGTATGACATAATTTTAAGCTTTGTATTTAAGAGTGAATGCATCTGCGCCACTATGTCCGATTCTGAACCATATCACTTAGTGTCTCCAACTATTGGTTACGACAATCGCGCGAAACCCAACTATTTAGACTGCGTCTACCAACACAACACAAACTAACAATCAAAGACTCTATGGACTGATGTCGTGCATTGGTTTGGCTATCTCTTGGTTTCTTCCGCCCTACTCTGATATCAACATCGCATGTCGAGGTGGTTAGGTAAACGTAGCATATATTCCAACCGTCTCAGTCGGGGAAGATTCACAACCCCATCAACTGATTTACCATATTTCCCTAATACTATACGTTTAACCTCATCATTTTCAACTATATGGTCCAAGAAACTTTCGACTACATTATTAGAGCGATAGAGTTTCTGAATTCTAGAACTTCTATATTAAGTATTGAAACATATTCAAATTAGAGATCTGTATATACGTCAAAGCATCATCGGAAAAATGTTTTCTGCAATATCAAAATAACAGGCATTTGTGAGGATCTTGCGATATGGCAACAACATCAGGAAATGAATACAAACTTTCTGCATATTTGCTTACTTTCTAAGTGTGCGTATTTTGCACCGACAAGCCCCTTTTTGCTTGGGTTATCCTTATTGGCTCACTTGTGCTCGATATTTCACATCAGTATTTTCGACTTTGGTTCTTCGGTATGTTCCCTGATTGTTTAGTTAGCTAAAATTTATTAAAACTAGAATTCTTATATTCTGGACTTAATATAGTCAAGTCGCTCACCTATATGCCAGATAACCATCGATGCATTTTTCGACCTTTTGTCCCCCATTATATTCAGTCTATCTACCTATTCTCGAATGGCTTAGACTGTTTAACTCTTTCAGTTTGTTTCAAGCCCTTCTATTTTGTTTACCAGTTCTTATCGTATTCCCTGGATCGAATTATATCCTTTGTGTTCGGCGTATTCCCTTAGTTTAAGACACCACGATCAAAGTTACTAATTCTCTGCTATATCTGTGGTTACTTATTATAATACCACGCCTTGTGTTAAGAACCTATTTCTTACACTTTGAACTTGCTGTAGTCTCATGAATCTTGCTTTTTAGTTAACTTGCATAAAGATAAAATTTTTTTGTCTGAGTTTTAATTTCTATAAATCACTTTCAACTGACTTTGTTTCTGCTAAACTTATTTAACTTCACATACGTATCTAAAGTCACTGTGGTATTGCCAATCGAGACAATTGACATGGTCTTATATAGGTGATGTGAACATTCAAAGCTTAATAAATATTTTAAACTAGTGATGAAAATTGAAAATTTACGATTTCGTTGGTAAAATGTATTGCTCTTTCTTAACTTCTCAATTAGCGTTATACAATACTTGTAGAGACAGTGACTTCGGTAACAAAGCGACTGACAAAATTGTCCTTACTGAGTTACTTACGCCCGTTACTCCCTATTGAGGAGCATAGGCCGCTCACCAGGATTCGCAATCCAACTCTGTCCAGAGCAATCCTTTCCAGCTGTTTCCAGTTGCTGTTCATCCTTTTAATTTCTGCTTCCAATTCCCGATGCAGTGTGTTCTTTGGCCTTCCATTTTCCCTTTTCCCAACAGGATTCTAATTTAATACTTTCCTCGTGATATAGTCTGATGATTCCCGCAATGTATGCCTTATCCATTTCAAACAGCTTTTCGTAATTTCCTCTTCGGCTAGAAGTTGGTTTGTCCTCTCCCACAGTAAGCTGTTGCTGATGGTTTCCGGCCAACGGACATTCAGTATCTTGCGTAGACAGTTGTTTATAAATACTTCCACCCTTCTGATGATGTTTGCAGTAATTCTTCAAGTTTCAGCTCCATACAGCAGAACTGTCTATGGATGATTGAATTGGAAAGTCTGACTTTGAGGCTGGTTGACAGTTGTTTTGAGTTCCTTATGTTCTTCAACTGTAGGAATGCTGCCCTTGTTTTGCCGATCCTTGTCTTTACATCTGTATCGAATCCTCCTTGTTCATCGATGATGCTTTCCAGGTACGCAAAAGTATCCACTTCTTCCAGATTTTCTTTAGCAAGTTGAATTGGGTTGGTGCTCACTGAGTTGTATTTGAGGATCGTACTCTTTTCCTTATATGTGTTCAGGCCTACTGATGCTGAGGTTGCTGCTACGCTGGTTATCTTCACTTTCATTTGTTTGTGTGTATGTGATAGAAGAGCTAGATTATCCGCGAAGTCTAAATCATCAAGTCGCATCCAACTTGTCCATTGAACTCCGTGTTTCTCCTCAGATGTGGAGGTCTTCATAATCTAGTCAACCACTAGAAGGAAAAGAAAAGAGAAGAGTAACAGTCTTGCCTGACTCCGGTCCTTACTGGGAATGCTTCTCCCAGCTGTCCTCCATGCACGATTTTGCACTGTAGTCCGTCGTAAGAATTCCGGATGATGTTGGAGAGTTTCTCTGTTACTCCGTAGTGTCGAAGAAGCTTCTATAGTGTTTTCCTGTCTCCACTATCGAGCGCCTTTTTATAGTCAATAAATTTGATGTACAGTGACGAGTTCCATTCAATTTATCGTAGTGTTGCAATTTGGTCTGTGCACGATTGATCCTTACAGAAACCAGCCTGTTGATCTCGAAGTTGAGAATCCATTGAATCTTTCATTCTGTTCAGCAACACTGTTGAAGACTCTCTAGTACTGACAATAGTGTGATGCCTATTTTATTCTCACATCTGCTTAGATTTCTTTTCTTTGGTATCTTTATAAGGTGTTCTTCTTTTCAGTCTGCCGGCACTTGTTCTTCCTTCCAGATCCTCCTGAATAAAAAGTGGGGCAACCTTGCGGTTACATCTATATCTGACTTGAGCGCTTCAGCTGCTATACTGTCAGGTCCTGCTGCTTCCCCACTGTAGGATATATTTGAACCTATGGGTAACCTTTCAAGAAATTTCCGCAAAACTGTCGACTCAGAGTCTGGGCTTAACTACAGTCAAAACAGGAAGAACTTGGCATAAGCTTATATCTGTTTCTAAAACGTAAATTAACACTTAATCAATATAGTGAGTCAAAAATGAAATAGAAAAACAGTGATGGGAAATGCATCAAAATGAACAATTGTGATTAGTAGTCATGTTTATAAAAGTAATACAGATCTGTGATGGGTTATTAAACAAAAATAGTCTGTGCAATCAGGCTGAGTCCAAGTGGTGGGCGTTTAAATAGATGTCATTAGTCGGGTTAATTTATGAACATAATTAACACTCACTTTTGATTTGTCTGATGGCCATCTTGATTTCCTCAATCGTTGGTGGAGTGGCATCTGTCGAAAGATTTGTAAGTGCTGCTTCGATGTCCAGTGGGTTCAGTGGAGCTAGCCTCTTCAAGAAATCCTCAAAGTGTTCTACCCATCTGTTCCTTTGTTCTTAAAGCTCAATGATTGGCTTGCCCTCTTTGTTCTTCGTTGTGTCATATAGCTGTTTCGTAATTCCTTCTCTTGCAGCTTTTTCCGCTGTCGTTGCAAGGCCTTTGATGTATTTTCGTTTGTCGGCCCTAATGCTCTTATTTACTTGCTTATTTGCTTCTGTGTATTCAGTTTGTGCCTTGCCTTCTCTGCTCTCGTTCGGCTGTTGTTGGTTTATGTCTCCTTGTTCCTTCTTACTTAAATTTTGCTCAAGGTATCAGTGGAGATCCATTCCTTATAATGGTGCTTCTTGCGGCCCAGAACCTCGTGACACGTTGAAGTTAGTGCTTCTTTGATTCCTTTCCAGTTGTCCTCCATAGTAATTTCTTTTTCTTTCGGTAGATCTTGTAAAGCTTGGGACCTGTTACTTAGTGCTACTGAGTGCTGTTACTGAGTCCTTGTGTTTATCAGTAACTCGAAGTAAGACTGTATTGAACCGTTGTAATGCTGTCACTCCAGTTTTCCATTGCTTCTTTAGCTTCGGTTTCATTTTGGCAACCACCAGGTGGTGATCTGAAGTTATGTCAGCTCCCCTCCTGGTTTTAATATCTTCTATTGATCGTCTGAAATTTTTATTGGTGCATATATGATCGGTTTGATTCTCTGTGGTATCATCCAGTGAGACCCATGTAGCCTTGTGTATGCGTTTGTGGATGGAATATTTTACCCCCATAACCATTTTGTTGAAAGCACATAAATTTGTATATCTTTCACCATTGTCATTTGTTTCTCTCAGTCCCTGTTGTCCCATGATTTCTTCATATCCGGTGTTGTCCATTCCGACTTTGGCGTTTAGGTCCAGTATCAGGATTATCAGATCCTTTCCTGGACACTTTGCTATAATTGATTGTAGCCTATCATAAAACTGATCTTTGTCCTTGTCGTTAGCATCGTTAGCGTCATTGTTGGGTGCATAACATTGGATAATATTCATCGTGATCCCCTTCTTCATTGTTGTGAAAGATGCTTTGATTATCGTGAGTCCATGTGATTCCCATTTTACGAGTGCAGTGCGTGCATTCTTAGGCAGTATCAGAACATCTCCTTGGGTTTGCGGAGCACTTTCCTCTTCATGGCCGGAGTATAGTAACATCTCTCTCTTGTAGCCAATGTTTTCTGTCCAGCTTGAGTCCAATGGGTTTCGCTGATTCCGAGCGTTGTCAAGTTGTATCTCTTCATTGAGACAGCTATTTGATTGGTCTTCCCGCTCTTCCATATTGTCCAAACATTCCATGTACCTATAAAAATGCTTTTTCTCTAGTTGTTAGAAGTGGCATCGGACTCCTGTTTTCCTGAGAATCTCGGCTTTCATCATGAGACGTCATTCTCATTCCTTTCACTCCCATGGCAGAGTTTAAATGGTTTAGTTTGTTTAATGTGGTTAGCGTTTTTTCAGCAAGCTTGTGTTTTTCGGGATGGGAATGCTAACCCCATGCCCAACCCTCCTCCTTTACCCGGACTTGGGACCGGCAGTAACCGTTGAAGAGATACAGGCGGAGTTGACAAAATTGTAAGCTATTAAATAATAATTACTAGTATAACTGAGTATGAATCGATTAAATATAGTAGCGATGTATATAATAGTGAGTAAACAATATTTTTAAATTAAAAGACAAGTAACCTTTGTGACAATTTACTTATTTCTTAGAGATCCTTATGTGACTATCATTACAAGCTTGGCACTAGAACATACAAATATTCTAGGCGATACAATTGGTGAAATAGCTTGGTGTAAAGCTGGCATTTTTAAGGTAGATTATACCATTCTAGTAATTAATATTTTGATTTTTATGTTACTGTATAAGTAATTAAGAAATTTGGTTTTAATCTGAAAGCTAACTGCGACTGTTTATTATGAGCATACTAATATACCATTGATCAACAATGAAAAGCACATGTGTTGAGGGAGTTGGGACTTGAAACGTAACCTTTAACAACCTTTATGTTGTTGTTTCTAACAGCACCATTAAGCACCATTAAGCCATTCATAGATAAATTTTGCAGCAAATTAATGTGATAATAATTAAACTGGTAGGTCTGATATAGACGTGTATTTGTTTCATTTGACGTCATCACAACATATTTATGTATGTGTGTATGCATGAACAAAACAGAACCTAGCACATGTGTACATCGGTCCCAGTTTGCATACCTCTAAAGCACGGTAAGATTAACACAACATTGGTAGAAGTAGATAATAATAATAATAATAATAATAATAATAATAATAATAATAATAATAATAATAATAATAACGGTAATAGTAATAGTAATAAAAATAGTAATAAAAGCGATGAAGAGTGGACATTTAGAATGCTGTTCAGGGACAAAGAAATGAAGTGTGGAAAGGAAGCTGTGAAATAACACACCTCGTTATTGCTTACTCGATGATCCCAGCTAACGCAAGCAATGTTTCGAAGACATCGTTGGGAATGCTAACTCGATGTCCAACCCTCCTCCTTTACCCGGACTTAGGACCGGCAGTAACCCTAGAACAGCTACAGGCGGAGTTTGTAGTAAAAGATATCACTACTAAACTAACCTAAATACTCAACTAAAGGCAAAGATAGACATCTGTACTCACCAGAAAATACTTCGATTATAATGTTTTCTCTACTATTGAAGACTATGCAGAGCAAACAGATGGCATGAGTATGGAGTCACAGGCAGCAAATGTTCAAATTACTGAGGTGTACTCTCAATTATTCGGAGGAGATACAGAAATCCAATGGGGTGTGGACTCATGTCAGAAGAATGTGGTTACTTAATTATTAATTGTAGATAATCATGATAAGTATCTAGAGTAAATATGCGGATATGATTGGTTAGAATACACACCTATAGGCATTAGGAGTATCAGGTGATTGTCTCAATGGTTGCATTATTACAGTCAACAGAGTTTTCTATCTCTCAATGCCTAGTTGATATCATGCATCATCCAAATGTCCTATTTATCTTCATATCCACATTAAGTGAATCGCCGTACAAAATACCATTACACAACATACCTACTACTTTAAGTACACACTACATTGACACACTAAAACAAACAAATGTTCATAACAAGTATATTTTTCCAATGCTTGATTATAACTGGATACAATCCAATCACCTGTTTTCTGAGGTCTGATTTACTTTGAATTCACAACATGACGATGAGTTAAGTGTGAAATGCTGATCAATTACGGAGTATGTGTACCAGTCGTATGACAGAAGATATATATCATGAATTGGATAAAGTGGGTATCCTACTATTAGCCACCATCTAAGTGGTTCTGTTGCTTAAGCATTCACTTCAGGACTTGGAGGTTCTAGCTTCATTTCCTAATGGGATCGTTAGTTCACACTTCTAAGGCGTCCCATACTAAGACGAAATAGCTGTTAAGTGCCCACGAGTTGTCTAGTTTAAGTGAATTCTTGATATCATAATTTTTTTAATTGACTTTTTTTATAGGGAATCTCTCAATACTTTGTGGTTTAGGGGTTAGAACTAACAGTTTATACTAAAAGATTGCTTTTTTGAATTTTGTTTCATTTAATTTTTTGGATTACATCAATAATTTCACAAGGCCTCAAGTTTAACACATAATTGAATATCTAAACATTTGCATGGTAAATCAGTTACATTAAATTTTTATTATATGAAGTGACACTGCTGAGAATGAGGATTATGAAATTTAAGTTGGCTCTGGAAGATTGTTTTTAGGTAGTCGTCATGAAACGCTGCTATTCAGCACTCATTAACAAGGTTTATCCTGAATCGCCCGGTTCTACGCTGCTGCTGCTGCTGATTATTTTGGATCTTAAAGAACCTGATACTCCCTCAGTTTCACAGTCTGCAGTCGTTGCCGCTAAGCCATTTGGGTCGCATCTGTCCACTTGTAGCTCTAACTGGGATATGTACATTCATTGATCATTGAGTAGTAAGCACTCAATGTAATTAATTCCTAATTCATATTTCAAAACATTCATTATGTTATAACTTAAGTTTTGTTTGGATATTCATTTTATTCCTTTCCGATTGTGTTATATTGTTTAACGCTAACTCTTGAAAAGCGTGGTTCTATAGCAGTAACCAGTCATGGACAGCCAGATGAAGCAATGCTTACGTTTATTAAAGAGGCTGAACATGTTGAAGTAAGTGTGACACATATTCTTTCTAACATAAACGAACATGTTTGTATTGCTTTTATGCTGTGAAACATACAGATTATTTTAAAGTGAATAAATTATCGGTAAGTTAATAACAAACTGGGGTTTTCTCATCATGAACTGAATTCAGCTTGAAAAATATTGATATCAGTCTAGTATCTAATTACAGAATGATTTGTGACCATCTCAAAGTTAGTGTTGCTCAAGTCATAGAACACTGATGTGTTCATAAGGGTTTATAATTTTCTTTTGGTAATATTTAGGGCTGCAGTCAACTGGTATCTTGCTATAAATGCATCCTGAGAGGAACTTCAAAAGGTTTTGTATGCTTAGATTGTGGCCAACAGTCCACTCTATGAAGTGTGTTTCGTTTTAACTCAGTGTATTAGTGGATAACGCGATGTTTTTAAAGCTGTAAGTACTAGGTTTGAGTCTTAATACTCACATCATTACCATATTGTAATTACATGCAGCTAATAAATTCCAGTTAAGAGGAAATGCGTATCCTAGAGTTCACTGTTAGCTACTATCTATGTATGCTAAAATATACTTGTATTTCATTTACATATCTGATTAAAATAACTGCCATTCAGAAAAGTAGTCTAGGAAATGTGGACTATGAGAATTAAAGATATGTGTAGGCTGCAAGTACTTACCCCTAAGTGTTTTCAAAGTATCATCTGCATATTCTAGAATACAATACATGTGTTAGGAATGGAGTACTAGGTAAACATGGTAAGTCGATTGATGAAGTAGTACATCTTCATAGTCTGGGGTGGTTAGGACATGTGTTACATATGCCTGACCACCGCCCACCTCGACGAGCATTGTTGTCTGGTTTGGGAGTAGGCTAGAAAAAAGCTAGTGGCGGCCAAACCAAAACATAGCACCAGTCCATGAAGTCACTGATAATTGGGCTGAGTCATGTTAATAGGTGAAAACTACCTGATTGGGGTCCGCTTGATGATCACGACAAATGGTTAGAGACTTTAGGTGATATGGCTCAAAATCGTTGGCAATGGCGCAAGTGCATCCACTCCTTGTCTTCCTCCAAATTCTAAGTTTCTGGACTTATCATGATTTTCTTCTTACTGAGTGATATTTTCTTAAATCTTATCTCTGATCTCTATTCCTTTCCATTAATACTAACTCTGTTACTACCTCCCCTACTCTGGGATTTGATCCGACAATTTAATCTCTATCTACTAATTGGGTTATAGCAACTGAAACTGATGTACACTTATACCAAGTTCTACATTGTAACTGACTGATTCTAGAATGATCAAGTGAACGATTGTGAGGTTAGACATGAAATAATTGGGAAGTATTTCAAATTACTTGGTCAGACCGTGAATTTTTTTCAGCTAAGGTGGTTGGGACATGTATTACGTACTCCTAACTACGGTCAACTTTGACGCGCTGTGTTGGCTGGTTTATGCAAGAGTTAGATGAAAAAAAAACTAGGGGGCATCCAAATCAAAGTATAGAACCAGCCCATGAAGTCATTAACTGTTGATGGGAGCAGACTTTTACCTGGTTGGGGTTCGTGTGATAATTATGATCAGGGGTTGGATACTGTTGAGATGGATTCCCAAAACCTCAGCGAAGCTTCTAGAACCCTTTAAGGAGCCGGAAACATTCCGTCCAAGCACCGTTCGATAGAACATTCTAGAATTTCGACGTGGAGCGTTCCGATTAGGTAACGGTTGAGACTTCTTATTTGGAATTGGATGGATCATAATACTGATTTTGTTGTTTTAGAAAACTATAAATATACGGATATTTTGTACACAACTCACTCTCCATTTTACCAAAATAAAATTTTCCTGTCTTCTCGTCTTCTATCTTCTGAATTTGCAACTAGGAGGGTTCAAGGCGTTCGAGTGCTAAAGTTGTTGCTGCTAGTCAAGATATCACGCACGAGATATAACAGATACATTAGGTGATATGGCTCAAAATCAGTCACACTAGCATAAGTGCTTTTTGCTCCTTATCTTACTCTCGATTCTGTCATATACACCATTACGCTTAGTATTCTCGACTTATATTTTGGTATGAATCTCGTTAATTTGTTCCTTGTGCTAATGTAGTCTGGCAACTTGAGCTAACACAATGATTGAAATAACTTACTGTATCAACTACAGTTGAGTAGTGTAAAGCATTATTTTTCGATAATGAAATGTCTCTAAAAGCCAAGAACATAAATATGTACTTAGTTAATCGGTTAAATCACTAGTATGAACCTTGTGCATAAGTTTTATAGTTTGGAATATTCAGAGGCTGTAATATTCCGATTTCGAAGCTTATTTATCAATTACAAGCGTTAGCACAAACTACTTCCGGTATTGTAAACCATGTCATATAGTTAGCATCATACCAGAATACTTCCAGATTACAACTGGATGGTTGTTTAGCTTGTTAGTTATGATGTATACAACTAAGTAGATGACCAATGAAGTCTATATTTGACTATTCATAGATTAACATTATTATTCATTTATTCCATTCGTTTTAAGAACAAATGTGATACTTTTCGATGAAAGTTTAGTGTATATTCCTAAGCTGGTAATTCACGTAATACAACCACCAACTCAGCTGACGTAATGAAGTTATTCGTAATCCTTAGCGACGCAGCCCAGCTAAATAGAGATAGAAGTCTAACTTCTTCAAAAAGATATAATTCCACAAACAAGGCAGAAAAACGATTAGTCAAACACAATTTATGTGTTTATATACTGCAAAAATGTCTTTGGAAAAGTGTTTTAACAATGGCCTACTGAAGCAGAAATCGACCAGTAAGGAATAACGTTCTGTGTGGTGCAAAACAAAAATGAGAGTGTTGTAAGCAGTCTTGACGAGAAAATAATAAATTCAAATTTTTACAAATAATTTACTCAAGATAGTGAAGTTACCATGCCTTTTTTGGGGAGGGGGTTCTACCATCCTCAACACCAAGCTTAATGTTTTGGTGAGTATTCGCTTTGCAACTGAAGAGAGCGATCTTAAGTTAAAAAGGAATAGTTTATAAGATAGAAAATAAAACAAAAAATTATGAATGATGGTCAAGTAAAATTATTCACATGCGAAACCTAACTCAGCCGCGTCGTGCAGGTCTTGTAATTAGGGTGCTTTATTGGTCTGATACCATTTAATTATTCGTTCCGGAAGAATATTAGTAGAGATTAGAGGAAGCAGTATCAAATAGCCCTAAACGTCACTCCTATATGACCTTTTGACACATTATGACCCATAGATACTGTTAATTGTGACACCAGATTCTTTTGCGCATGGAGTGAGTGCAGTCATCTTACGCAAATTTACAAACGAAACATAGGGATTAGTAATATTCACAACTAGATAACTGACTAGCGGAGAAACAGTATGACTAATTAGCGAAAGAAGCACTGGAGATCGTCTTTGTAATGCGATCGTTCCAGGAGATTATAGACAACCGATATTTCGTATTACTGACCAACTGACTACAAGCCCTTATTAACAGTTCTCAACTCGAAATTGGGTATACCTATACTTCCTGTGAATCGATTTCAGCAATGGGCTATAACCCTATTGGGACGACTTGGATATCTAGTACCAGATATCAAAAGAATTTCTCTAAACAAACACCCTATCCCACCTAATAAGCGATTGTTCTTTTACGTAGATGAGTTTGTGGTTGCCGCTATTGCTTCGTAGGATAGTATCGTGGATATAATCACATCCCTTTTGATGGTGTCCTAACATATTGCAGAGTTTATTAAGTGGGATAAGACACAACATACAGCAATCTAATATATGCAGTACACATGTATAATGCAATCGCAGGTTTTTTTGTCTATCTCGACAATATTTTATACCAGTCTAAATTCTCTGCCTGATACTTTTGGATTGTCTGTGGGACTTTGTTTTACTGTTACTACTAAGATAAATGTAGTCTAATCACTACAGATCTACTGTTCTCCTTGCGTTTATTCGTGTGTCAGGGTTGCTGAATTCTCAGTACTATAATTAATGGGGATTAAGTATTAAGAATAATACAGCTTTAACCAGAACTAATTTATTTGATATTTAACCTTCTGCTGAGTCTATTATTTTTCCGCTTCATGTTCATCTTGTATTTTCTGTGTATTTCAGTGTCCATTGTATGTTGCTCCTCCATTGAATTCATTGTTGACTAAGGACAATATGACTGAGTCATTTAAGAAGATAATCGACGATGTTAACACGCTACCTAATTGTCAACTGTTAAATCTTGCTTTAAGTTTAACCGCAGTTAATTTCTGGTTTGGTAAATTATACGGAACTGATGACGATAACATTCGAAAAATTGGTTAGTTATCGTGTGTTTTTCTAATGTACCCGGTTCACAGACAATTATTGAAGAAGTTTAATTGTATATTCTTCAATGCTAATTGTAATTGAGTGTAACAGCAATAAGGTGTTTGCTTTAAATAACCAGTATCTCCATCAGTGTTGTCTTTTCACAATGTGAAAAAGAGGTTAGAGAAGGTCAACTCTCGGAACATGACACCTCATCTTGCCCTTACGTCAGCAGTAAGGTCCTAAAGTACGGTGGAGACGCATCAAGGACTACTTACACAATGTCTCTGTGTAACTGACCTCCAGCAACTGCCTCATCTGCTCTGTGATCACGATCACAAGTCAACAAAACTACCACAGATCCGTTTTTGTCTTTCGAGTACCAAAATAAAAATTATCCATTGTTGTGGATAACTGCAAGGAAGTAAAAAGCCCCTACGCTGCTAACAGTAAGCACGGCCATCTTGTTCATAACACACTGACGCTAATTAGAAAATCATTGAAAGTTGATGATGTTGAATGTTCTGTTTCTCCGGCGTCACATGTGGCACAGATGAATTGTCCATCTACGGATTATTACCTGCGTTCGCTATACAGCAATTTGCTCTGTGTTACTATATGGCAGCAAGACGTAGCCTCTGGTAGGAGATAAGGTGACTAGGTTGTAAGTATCTGATCATAGATGTCTCCGAAATATTTGACTACATGGTTAATAAGGTTAGAGGTAGGATATTAGGTAAAAATGGAAATTTTATTAATGAGACTACAACTCTTCATCGACTTCAGTAGTTAGAACATGTATTCCGCTGTGTTAGCTGACATAGTAGTAATTTGGAAGAAAGTTTTAAGATGGCTAAATCAGAACAGGATATCAGTACATGCAATCACTGACTAACTACCTAATCGTGCCTGCAAAATATCTAATCGATTGCTTGAGATATTGGATGATATAATCACAAACCGATCACTTTGGGGCAGATGCATCTACGCTCTAAGAGAAAAACCTATTTATTAAATACAATTGGTGGTAGGCAATATAACGATGACACATAACTCACTTGTAAGGTCTCGATTTAAGCACCTAACACTTTACATAAAGTATAGTAATACCATTCGCCTTTTGAAGGTGAACTAAGTATTGCAAGTTTTCAACTTAATACTTGATTAATTTAACAGTGCTTCTACTTCCTCATTGATGTTATTATGTGATGAATTCGACAAATCTATGTTACTGTATGTTCATACTAAGCAGATTTCCTCGATACGGCATCAACTCACGAGTTTGACTAAAATTGGGTTGTAGTCAGCAAGTGAAATTTATGACACGCGTTTCATCCTTTTCGGGACTTGTCCACTGTATGTACCTAAATTCCAGCATTGATATTCGCACTGGAATTCCAACTCGGTAGATAACACGATGGTGTTTTGAGAGAATGAATTGAATCCGAGCCCCACTATGGAAATCAACAGTAAGATACAGGTGTATCTATCCGACGAGTCCTAAACAGAACGAAACGCTTATCTTAGTTTCCACTTACCTACAACAATCCAAATTTATTCACACTACCTGGTTGTTGAATACGGAATATTATAACTACTAAGCCGCATTCTAAAATAAGAAATAACTTAGTTAAATATGGTATTTAGCTATGGTGGACGACGCTAATTGATGTTTTGTCTTGAGTATATTCATTTCGTGCTTTTATAATTTTTCTATCGCCTTTTTTTCTGTAGCTTTCTTTAAAACTATCACAGCTTTCAAAAGGCTATAGTAGATTGCTTTAAAGAAAATAAAATTGGCCTGTACAAAATATGATGTATGCCTAATGTTTATCAGTACAAATCCAATGTCTAAATTTAGCGAATCTACAAAGCAGTGAATGTTGGGATGACATACAGAAATTCTATTCAAGCCTCCTAAAGTCTTGATTGAGCTAAAAGTATTCCATCCAATCATCATTCACTATAACATTTAGCAACTTTAACTTGCCATCATTCCATCAATCGGCTTGATGATTTCTTTTTCTCAGATTGGATGAATTGCAATGGTGATTTTCAGATAACTCGAAACTACAAATACGTTTGATTTTTGATACATATTCATACTTACTGGAGAAGAAGCCTAGTTTTCTTGTTTCATCTTTTGATCTGAAACTTGAGAGGTTTTCAGATTTTCACTTCAAAGGAAATTGAGTACTTAGAATAGTTAATGGCATTCTAAGCCGAATCATATGATTTCTCACTCAGTTAATCTAACCGTTTCAATCATTTTATAGAAGGTCTTGCTAATTTTTTATTTCTTCCAGTCTTTTTTTGTAACCTATCTCGATCGTAATTTCATTTAATTTTGTTGTTGTAGGCTTACAGCCAACATATGTATGGCAACCAAGTTCAACTGTCATAAACGGTAAATTATTATTTCCCAAATATAATTACATTATAATATAATTTTGGGTAATTAGAAGCAGTGAAAAAGTTTCATGCTAATTGGTGCTCGTCAGTCTGTTGTGTCCTATATCTTTAAGGAATTGACATTAGCCAATGCAGTTTTTATAGGTGGGTCAGTCATGATACTAAAGCTTAGTAATAACATCTCTGACTGTAACATTCGGTGGTGTGGGTTTAGTTTAAATTCAATTGGGGAGGGAGGGAGTATCATTTACTGTCGGAATTGCAGATATACCTTGCTGAAGTTAGTCGATTAGCATGAAACAATTTTTCCAAGGATTCCTGTAAATTGATCTCAATCCCAATTAAAGGATGTATTGCAAGGTCTCACTTGAACCTAAATATGTTTTACGTAACCTTGAGATGTTGATGAATTTGTTTGATTTATTCAGTTTGTAAACACATTTATTTGGTGCATACATATCTATTGACAAGCACTTTTATTCACAGATGCTCTGTCTGCTCGTTGGCCTGGTCGATGGCAAATTGTTATTCGAAAAAATATAACTTATTTTTTGGATGGTGCACATACTATAGAAAGTTTACAGGTGAGTAGTATTGTAAATACTCATACTATATGAATATGGACTAGATATATCGGCTGAAAAAAGGTTTCATAGTTACAATATCATTCCGAGAATTATTCAGGTTTGTCTTTGTTATACATTAACCTTTTGAACATCGACACATGCTCCAACTATAGCAACTAGATAGTATAATTGAACGTTAATTCCAAAGTGTAGCCCCAAACCAAGTACACGAGTCTGTACTTAATGGATGGATTACATGATATTATTATATGATATTGTAGTCAAATATTAAAAAGCCGAGCGGATCTAGATAGATCATATGTTGCTAAAAAAGCACGGAAGATCTCAGGTCTTGTCTGATGTCTGTGAAATGCATTCTAGGCATCCTGTTATGAGCTGTGCATCAATTTAAGGTCATAACCTCTAATTATTTGCTAAAAATGGCTTGAAAATCACATGGACATTTAAAGAATCGCTGAGGTTTGTTCGTATACTAAGATGTAATCATGCAGTATTTCCTTTTAAACTAAAGCCATTCCACAATCTACAGCTGGTACCCAGTACAGATTCTTGTACTCTGCCTTTAACCACACTCTAAGTGTGAGGGCTGGTGGCAGCTTGCTTGAAATCTTGGGCTAACACTTTTTACTAAATATCTCAAAAAGTTACTTTTTCGTTTTGTTTTAACTGCTCAATCCTGCCCCAAAATCGCATTGTGTATTCACACGCCTTTATAAAATGTTTACGACTTACCATGAGTAAGTTAGTTTGATCTAAACGCAGACATTCTGGTAGCTGGCGACATGTGTTAAAAAGGATCAATACTCATCAAACGTCTACTCCTGAAATTCTTAGTCTTAACAATAGATTTCTTATTGGAAAATTGAACTACCTAAAACTTCGCTTTTGTCTTAACATATACCGTAACTGTGGTTTAATTACAGTTTAAGAATCTTAGCTACATGTACTATTTTTCGTCAGGATCGTTTCGTCATCAAGTAAAAGTGTAATGGTGGTGTTGCTACTTTCGTGAACACGAACTGGTGTAAATCTAATCGTATGTGTATACGGTGAAAGAGTCACTTGTTGAGATAATGTATGCCGAAAATTCATATTGTACTAAACATACTACTGGATACAACTATTATTATTATTATTATTATTATTATTATTATTATTATTATTATTATTATTATTATTCCACCCATCCACTTTAGTCGAAGTAAGTGAGGAAGGGTTTCGACCTGCTACCTAATGCTCCGTTAACATGTGTCGGTACATCGTCTGTTTTATCAAAATAAAGAAACATCACTACAATAAATTCTCAAGTTATTGTTTACTGGAATTATGCTGATATATTATTAATAATTTTCTACCTATCTAACAGATATATCGATGTAAATATGCCATAATGGCTTAGTATATATTGCATTCTTATGAACTGTAGATTTGAATCTCGCTCTATCCTACTTATTTGCTTATCTTGTGTTACAACCGTTGGTTAGGTATAACGTAGGATAACCTTGACCCCTAACCAATGACTCACTGACCAACGAACTAACGTATGATAGCCTGTTACTCCCAAGCCATGCACACACTGCTTTATCGCATGCACAAAATCCGAAGATCTAAGGGTAGATCAACTTTCGTTTCAGAATACAAACTATTTTGGCAATAAATTTCAAAGTTTAGTTGGTGTAGATTTCACAGTAAATATATAAATAATATTATCCCGAAAATATTATATCTCAAGTTATCATTTGCTGCGTCTTGTTTACTTCTAAATATTCTGTAACTTAACTTTTCTTCCATGATTTTTCAAACAGTCGTTTTTATTTACAATTTATTCATAATCTGTTACTGCTTAAATGTTTTCCTTTCAGTCCGCAATAAAATGGTTCTATAACGAGAGCTTCACTCTGCATAATAATATGTATGTTCTTGTACTTTCTTTATTTATGCTGAATTACATTATACTTTGTTTTTGAAAGTCTTTTTAGTAGAACTAAATTCTAGTGCCAAAACATATGCTACTCTATGTATGATCTTGAGATAGTTTTATCCTATCAAGAAAATAACTCTTGTCCCTAACCCAACCCTAACGCTAACTGTACATGATGTTTTGAATGTTGTTTTCAGCAACTCAGTAAGTAGGCTAAATTATAGATTACTTTTCATATCTCATTACGGTGAAAAGTGATGAGAACTTCTTGTCATTCTTTAGAATTTGACTCTCGGCAGCTACTGGCAATTTGTAATGAATAATTATTAACAGTTAGTAATAATTTTAAAGTAGAACAAAATGTACTTATCACTTTTCTAAGTGCCAAGAAAACTTTCTTATTTATACTCTATCTACTAATAAGTAGTGTTTAATTATTTAAAAAAAATATCGATTGCATTTACTCTGTCCAACCGTATCCCTTAAATGTGATCTTAATCTAACCCTAAGTTCATATATAACTTTCTTAAATACGTTGACCATGTAAAATTTGAACATCTATCATTTTAACTTACTGTCTTCTGAATGGTTTAAACTTGTTATTAATTTTATGATGCTAAGTTGTTCATTAGCCCATACTGCTTTCTGAGTTCTTTGTTGATTAGCTGAAGTGATTATTCATCCGAAGCATGTGTAAAATCCCTCAAGTTTATCTTTATGCTATAATCCAACTTTTACCAATGCTGCTAAAAATTGGTATACTTATGAAACGTGGTAAATTAGTTGATATGATTATGTATTCAACGAATGCTCAATCTGAAACGCGTCTTACACATACTAAAACCACCACCTACCAATTGTTCCCTTATGTTATATTTGATTGAAGGGGGGAAATCTATTTGTGGTCAAATTAAAACGTTCCATCAGTCCATAATGTCGTTGACTTATCCTATCTTAGTAAATGCAGATTCCGTATTCGGGGCCCATATGATTATCATTATCATTGGTTAGGGTTTTTAGGTGGTATAATTTATAATTTGTTCCAGTTGCATAGACGTATTTACTCTTTGTATTTCGCTTTCTTCGCATTTTTCACAAGTGAATTCTTTTTTCTGAAAGCATATTTTATATATCTAATCTTTTTACTACCATTGTTACTGCTATTTCTTTGATTAACTGTGTATTCATTTTACTGTTCTGATGTTGTATGATAACGTAAACCGATGCACATATGTGGGTGGTTCTACGCTGACTGAATGTTTCCGAATCTGATTTATCCTTGGTCTCTATTGAAAAGTTGTTTGTCAAAAGTATCATGATCACATTAGTTATTACCATATAAAAAGTTGTCAAAAGACATACTTTGATCGTATTATCACTTATTTCTTTAAGAACAAAACTTATTAAAATGAGCACTTAGAAGTTGAAGAGTGTAGTAGAAAACTGCAGTAGAATTTCCACTGGCATTTATTTCAAACCACACTTGACAGTGTCTCAAACCACTAGGTTGCACTATATCTAGGACTTTAACCAGGGCGTATTGATACATACATAAGTTAGTTCTATGCAGCTTTCTTTCGTACGACGATACTGTAGTATGAAGTGGCCAACTCCATCTTATCCTAGTGTCTGCAAATAATTCAAACACGAAAACTGTTAAAGTAACATTCTTAAACTATTACTGAGCTACTAAAACTGGTGTTTTAAAATAGTGACAGCGATTGAATCGCCATCAATTCATCGAAATAATCATTTCCGAACCTCAATGTTATTAACAAGTTGTTGCCACTATTTAGTGGCAGTAGTCTTTCGTTGACAGCGACGGCCAAACACAGATTTGTCGGAAATCCTCGCACCTCTTTAATTGAAAGGAGTTTCTTTTAGCTATATTTCAATTCTTATTGTACCTTCTACATTCTCATCTTCCTATCATCTTGTTCAACTTTAGATTTTAAATTCTGATTGTTTTCCGTCATTCATTTCCCTACAGTATTATCTTGCTAATTGTGTAGTACATACATATTTTAGTGTCCAAATGTTTAATATAAGCAAAATATATTTTTAATGATTACTAATTTGAATTTTCATTTTTGTTTGTTGTATAGGCGTACTATGCGAATTGTTATTTTCACAGTGGTTGGACCACGAGATCCGAAGCCATTTTTAGAATGCTTACAAGTAAGGGTTGTTTACATAAATAAAAGTAACACAATTATGTTATGTTGGTTGAAACTTTCATTTCATTAAGTCCTACCAAACCAGTTAGATCAGTTGGCGAGTGGCAAAACGATAATCATCATACCTAAAGTCCAAGGAGAAAGTTGTTTTACTGACTGTACAGGGATGTGATAGCAGTATGGTGTTTCCTCCCGGCAACTAACATTGTAGCGATGCTGCTTTTTTATAAGGGAAAGTTTCGGTTAGAAAAGGTTGACTCTAGAAATCCACACCTCACCTTACTCCATAGGTTTCTGTCTACAAATTTAATGCTTTAACAAGTGCGGATCTTGCACAACAAAGTTACTTACAAAAAGCCTTTTGTGATCTACCTCAAACTATAATCTTGTGATCGTACTACCTGGTCATTAAGACTAACCCCAACCCAGTTTACTTTTCAGATATCTCAAGATGAAGAGCCTTTCTACTATGTAGGCGACTGGGAAGTGATAACCTCCCCCAAAACTGTAACAGTACTCAAGATTATTGTATACGTAATCAAATTCTTGCAGACCTTAACTTGAAAGACATATACTTAAGGGTACAATCTAAATATAGAGAAAGTAACTAAAACTCTTCGTAGACTCATTTCTAAGATGTCTTTTTATTTAAATAGAAACTACAGTCAGTTCATCACAATACACCCAGATTATTCTATGTTACTCGTTTTTGCCGATTTCGTCTTATTTCTTCCTCAGTTGTCTTCGTCTGTATTCGATCTCGTTGTTTTCGCCAATCCTCATGACAATCAATTTGGTAATTTTGTCTTATTTATACTATTCCTATTTTTTTTTATCTCTCTGCAAATATAATATAAAAATGTTTTTATAGCTGCGGTTATCCGTGACGTTTGAATACTCACTACTTTTTTGATGATTTTTTCAGTTCCATTCAGTGCGTGAGTGAATGCCGTATATTGGAGTGTTATTTTAAGCCCTGATTTTTTTTTATTATATTTGTCTTTTTTCATCTGTTGGTTTGTTGGACATTTTGGACATACTTATTATATCCGATGGAAATTCAATTTAACGACGTGGTTTAGTGATTCATAAACTATCCGTAATGAGTGACTATTATAAGGATCTATATATGAGATCCATTTCAACAGCCTAGTAACTAACTAAATACAGTAATAGTGTTATGAAGACAAAAGACAGCTGTTATGATGATGAGGGTATGACCAATTATTTGATGTTACCTTGTGCACACAAAGTTGCAATAGCGAACGCCAATAATAGTGGCTAATCGGAACCCTTTACGTCTTCTCGATGCCCACTCAATCCCAGGTCCGAAATAGAAAAAAACACAAGTCAATGAATCAACCAGACAAATCCTACTGTATTCCGAGCATTCCGTTATCTATACATAAACCAGATCACGCAGTCCGCCAATTACAGTGTTAACATCAATACAAAACAAGTGAGACAGTGGTAGTGAATAGAAATAAAGTGTGCACAATCTATTGAGTGTAGTTCATAAATGAGAGATGATATACTGACAGTAAATATGCCAAACCGAAGGATAGGGCAGAGTGAACGTAACAATGATAAAAATACAATGTTTATGTTACACACAACTAAAATATTTGAAATAGTCTTCTAAAACATAGTTCTGACAGTTAGTTATCTACCCAACATAACAAATGGCAAATATTTTATCGCAATGGACGGTACTATTACAAGTGTTAGAGATATTTTACATGCTTAAAGAATTTACCGGAGTTTTTTCTTAAAGGTTTATTGTTTGAGAATGGAAAAAAAGCGACATAACTACTTCCTTATAGATGAGTATATCCTCAAATCATTACAAATACACAAATAGTCATTTAGGCGTTCTAAATTGTTTGTAAGTAGAATTTGATTTCAGGATTAGGGATCCGGAAATTGCATTTCAAACCAGGGATAGGATTAGTTTTAGGGTTAGGGTTATGTTCCATATCAGAGTATGGTTGTCGCATACACTTCACTTGGCTTCTGGAACAGAATGCAACGTCAGTCTGTGAATTCATTGACTGTTGATCTGAGCCGTGCTCATAGGTGCTTAATACTTGGCTATAGTCAGCGCAATATTTATGTTACATAGCTGAGAGTCAGTCATAATGCTGCAGCAAATTCACTCTTTATCTTATTTTACATTTTATGTTCGATTATTCTTTCACACATACCTTGGTTACACTTTATTCTGGTACTAATCTTGTTGATTTTGTCTCTTCATGCTAGCTGTTGTATGGCAACTTAAGCTAACACTTGAATGTTCTAGACTCTACGTTCCTTGTAACTATCCGTTGTACAGATTTAAACGATTCGTATCGATACATATTTATCATATCTTAGGTTGTCTGTAACTTTTGAGGTTAGCGCGAACATCTTTAGAATGTTTGAGACAAGTTTAATGATTAGTTTAGTTATTCTTCAAGCCCACAGTTGTCGCATATGGTGATGCTTTATCATTCACCTTAAATCGTCTCTACATGCTCGTAAATTCGTCCTTATGTTTGGTTTTTGGTAAGCTTTAGTGAGAAAATGTTTATAGCTAAATAAGAAAGCAGACCACACTACATTTCGTTTGAAATTACGATGATTTTCCTTATACATAAGAAAGTATTGTGTTACATGTTAACAGGGTCATCTAAACAAATGATTCACCTAACCCAGACAGTCCATATGATCATAGTATAGCGGTTAATTTACCTCGTTCTTATTATGTCTGTGCACCTATGAACACCTTGTTTCGGTTGGTGTGGATGTTCTAATCCGTTTCTAGAAATACTTCTATGTACCCGGGCATCTATAGCCTCCTTAAGGGAAATCCTGGTTCATTTCAGAATCATAAGTAAGCGAATGACGGACGAACGTAATTTGATCATTGGCTGCTGCAATATATTACTATCTGACGTTTATTTATTTCCTTATGAAATCAGCATCCATCTAAAATACCCAAAGGTTATTCCTCTTATAAAACTACCTAGTTAGATAGTCATGTATTGTTTATCTAATTCTTATTTGTTTCTTCTAGTTGGTTATTATTCAATATTGATTCTTTTATTTGAATGGGGGGTGGTGGATTTTTTTATTTCCTATAGAAATTCTTCCCAGCAAACAGTCACAAGATATTTTATGCTTTAATATTTGGCGCCAAATCCAGTCAGAATCGAACACTACAGGCAATGAGCCACCACATTGTATTATTTCCAAGCATGTTGAGTCCATATCTGACTTTATAAAATGGTTGCAAAATTCACAGTGTTTTTCTTACCAGGCATTACAATCCTTTCCAAATAAGTGTACAGATGACTCGGATGGATCTGACACCATGCCCTACTGTCACGTTTTCGTCACTGGTAGTTTGTATATGGTTGGACGGATACTAAAAGTATGTCCCTTGTTTCTAACTTAAATGTATCGCGTTAACCTTTAGACAATCTTGGCCAAGTTATAAAAATGATTAGTTCCTAATTCATAATGCAATTAGGCTTAATGATGGCTGAGATAAGACTTATTTTATTGTGCCCCACTACAGAAATCTTCAGTAAATTTGACGAAGAAATTATCTGCAAGTGAAGAAACATCAGACTTTAACCCTATTCCTAACTTAGTATCATAAATCGCAACTGTAAATCATAAATTTCTGCATTTTCTTATCACTAGAGCATGAAATGGTCTTTCAAAACAGACGTTTTATTATCGAAATGTGAGTATGCTTTTTAGTGTTGAATGTTGTGTAGATTGTTCAATCCGATATCACGAATTGACCTGAGTTTGACATGCATAGAAAACCAGAAAGCTCTAGTTAGTTGTTGCAGAACCTTTCGTCATTGTATTCACGTACCCCTTCTATGAATCGAGATTAGCACCCTCAGGCTTAACAGTCAACTCTTAGCTCTTTGAACTCTGAGCATTACATCACATTTTTTTGTGGAAATGAGCTTACTGTCGATTATCAATATATGTATTATATATATATATATATATATATATATATATATATATACGTGCTTTGGCTTTGGAACTGTTGTCTGTAGCTTTACTTGCCTGACACTATAATCGACTATAGTAGAAAGTATCTATTACATCGCATAATATTTTTATTGTAATAAGAACGATAATTAATTAAGAAGACTTATTTAACTTCTAGACTTTTAGGTGGATAGACGCAGACTATTTATATAGTAAATGATTGTTGTCTTTGAAGTAGATTCCTCGAAGTTCATTCGCAATATTATGTCCGTTCGAATTGTCAATCTGTTATACCTTGCCAATCACAATATGTGGTGAACAGTGACCTCAATATGACCAATCAGTACGAACACCTGCCCAGCGACGATTTAGTCCCCGGAGCCGGAATGAAAAAGATAACTGAGCTGACCACCAGGCAGAATCAAACGACCCTTCATATATACATAAAACGTGACCACCCAGTCAACCGATTAAAAAATTAACATCAGTACAAAATAAGAGTAACAATCATTGTGAACTGGAGTAACTTACGCATAATTTATTAACCAAAGTTCATCATTGAAAAATGATATGCTCAATTAATGTGATAAGCGGGAGGATAGAGCAAGAGGAACGTAATAATATCAGGAATAAAATATTCACTTTGTATACAACCAAATTAATGAAATAGTCTACTGAAGAACAGTTCTTGAAGTTAATCTTTTTTAGGTACTCATCATATCACAATCATAGGAATAAGAATAGCTGTTAGGAATAACACGAACAAAGAGAACAGAAAACAAGGGAACTTCACAAAATATATGATTTACATTTGTGTGATTGGTATTCGTTGAATGCCTATATTTAATATGTTGATGATTTAGTCATAAAGGTCATTTCCATTGATTGACCATTTAGTAGTAAGCAATATGATCTATATCTATATTCATATAATGCTCATCGAATGCTATCGACCACGTTGCTGTGTGAGCACTAGACTAAGTGACACGATATAGTGTACACAATATTGTGATGAAAATTTGTTTGTCGGTAGTTAACAGGATATCCTACTTCACCTAGGTTTCGTGCCATTCTACACCTGTCAGCATGGCGTCCAAGGACTCATGAGGGATGAATGCTCCTTGTTGGTTAGACCTCATGTTACTAACCTTTACAGTCTGCTACCACTAATACTGGTCTGTTTGCCTTCCTACACTAGTCACTGCTCAGTGATCATTCACTGCAAATATCAACCCTACTAGAGTTCAGGTATGACTTGAATGACGCTGTGGTGACAGTCACAAACTGTGAAACTAACTTGGTGCCTACCACACTGGAATCATTATTCCTCCCCCAAAGTTTAAAGTTACACGAAACCCGATTGGCTGAAGTAATTGCAATTTTTTTACCCTAGTAGGTGAGGTGATGGTAGACACACCGTTGTCATATATATAGCTTATACATTTAAAATTGGCTAATTGCATTTCAGATCTATTTTCATTGTAAACAAACCAAGGCAAAATGTCGAGAAAGTTGTATCTGTCGAAAAATCTGGAATAATAATGCATAACTTTATATAGATAGGTAATTATCTTCATCAGATTCACTGAGGCACGAAGTTAAACAACTTGATGTACTAATCGAGGTCCTAAGATTCCGGAACCTTTGCATGATTCAAATGCTTCCAGTCACCACAACTAGTGTACATACTAAATTCAGAACAAGCTATCCACTGGCGTACTTAGAGACGAATCGGTATGTTGTCATATTAATATCATTACTTTCTGAAGTGTTCGAGTATTCATGCAGAGATGACAGATTATCGTCATTTTGTCCTCCTTGACTACAACCCACGTGTTGTCTTAGTCAAACACAGTTGGGAAGCTAAGGATAAAAACCAACGTTATTACAGTGTACTTATCAGTAAGTAAATTTACAAAACACTCTGGAGATTACTTTTCAAAGGTTCTATCAGCATACTGTGCTTCGTGTAACTCGAAAAGACCACCTGAAATGTAAGAAAGTAATTAAATCCTGGCTTTACATTATACGTATTGTCTAGATGCTTCCTGTGATAATCTGTAGTAGGTTGTTTGACTTCGTGCCTCAGTGAATCTGATGAAGATAATTACCTATCTATATAAAGTTATGCATTATTATTCCAGATTTTTCGACAGATACAACTTTTTCGACAATTTGCCTTGGTTTGTTTACAATGAAAATAAGAGATTTGAAATGCAATTAACTAATTTTAAATGTATAAGCTATATGTATGACAACGGTGTGTCTGTCATCACCTCACTTGCTAAGGTCGCAATTACGAAATACTAAATTACCCCTACCAATTAACTATAGAGTAACCCGGTTGGCTAAACTGAATGTGGCAGTGACCTGTTATTTCAAATGAATAATCAAATGCGCTTTTCTGGCGAATGCCAAATGGCTGGAAACCTGAATGAAGCAGTACCTATTTCAGACTGTTCATAAATCACTTTCCAAGTTATTTATTAGTTGGCTAATAAGCTTTAAAATATAGTGCTCTCAGTCAAGTACTCTCTAATGTTTTTCTAATAATTCTACCATACTCTGGCTAGGATATAGGAGTATTCGTAAATTCGTCATATTAGTCTATTAACAAAAACGTGGTAATGCGATTCGGCTATATGGTACAAATGTTGTATCGCGAAACTGACTAGTACTCAACCTAATGTAAACAGACTTCGTTGTATGCTTAGTGTATCTATTGTTTGCATTTGATTTTATTAATCATAGAACATTAGTTTAGGGAATCGAATTCAATCTACAGGGTCGTATGTATGGTTTCTATCCGAGATATTCGATAGTAATCCTATTTTTGCAAACCGCTTACTAACTGTAAGTTGTGTTATTCGATTTTCATACCATCTTATTTCTTCTTAAATTTTGTACTTATTTATCTTTTTGTGTTTACTCTAGGAAATAGATGAACCTGTTTAAAATGTCATTGAACGCTTTTCAGACATGTTCCCCAGATCTTTATACTATGAACTGTTTATTATTGTTAAATTTGCAAATTGATATTACATTATACATATGTAATCGTAGATTTTTGAAACTCATATGCTTAAACTGGAATTTTAATGACACACTCAGTGCACTATACATACCTGCCACGTATTATTTATTGTTGCTGCCTGCTCAACAGCTATAGACTTTAAGTACCGAGACTACTCAGCTATTGCTACGCATATCAAACCACGTATTGGTTACACAACACCTGGTACGAACCATAAAGGTCCAGAAATAAGGTTGCAAATCGTTTTGCTCGGTCGTATAACCAGTGCAACGTGTTTCATAATATGTTGGAAAGCAGCGTTGGAAAACATAATACTAGAGACTTTGCCACAAGTGGTGGTGACAATTCTGGCCTTAAATCCTGTAGCAATATTAAAATCACCAGGGCAGATGTTATCTCTTTTATCAACTGAGTGTAAATTCAAGTGTTTTGTCCGTTACCACCCTCTGCAGGGATTTATAGGGGGATGCATCTCACATCCAAAAGTACTGGGGTAAAACTAAGATCTTTAACTACCAGTATGAATGATAGAGTAGTAATTCTTAGAAGCTGTATAGTCCGATACGCTAGTTTGGCGTAAATAAATATGTAAAAGTGAAAGCAGTAGAATCAAGAGAAGTGTGTAAGGCTGTTACAGGGAGGATCACTATTGCTTGTGGATCCGTTTGTTTAGATTATCTGAACTTCATAAGGGTTAACATCTGATATTACTTTGTGAGTAGCGCCGGTATTGTCGACAAGGAATTTAGTTAGGGAATCGAATTCAATCTACAGGGTCGTATGTATGGTTTCTATCCGAGATATTCGATAGTAATCCTATTTTTGCAAACCGCTTACTAACTGTAAGTTGTGTTATTCGATTTTCATACCATCTTATTTCTTCTTAAATTTTGTACTTATTTATCTTTTTGTGTTTACTCTAGGAAATAGATGAACCTGTTTAAAATGTCATTGAACGCTTTTCAGACATGTTCCCCAGATCTTTATACTATGAACTGTTTATTATTGTTAAATTTGCAAATTGATATTACATTATACATATGTAATCGTAGATTTTTGAAACTCATATGCTTAAACTGGAATTTTAATGACACACTCAGTGCACTATACATACCTGCCACGTATTATTTATTGTTGCTGCCTGCTCAACAGCTATAGACTTTAAGTACCGAGACTACTCAGCTATTGCTACGCATATCAAACCACGTATTGGTTACACAACACCTGGTACGAACCATAAAGGTCCAGAAATAAGGTTGCAAATCGTTTTGCTCGGTCGTATAACCAGTGCAACGTGTTTCATAATATGTTGGAAAGCAGCGTTGGAAAACATAATACTAGAGACTTTGCCACAAGTGGTGGTGACAATTCTGGCCTTAAATCCTGTAGCAATATTAAAATCACCAGGGCAGATGTTATCTCTTTTATCAACTGAGTGTAAATTCAAGTGTTTTGTCCGTTACCACCCTCTGCAGGGATTTATAGGGGGATGCATCTCACATCCAAAAGTACTGGGGTAAAACTAAGATCTTTAACTACCAGTATGAATGATAGAGTAGTAATTCTTAGAAGCTGTATAGTCCGATACGCTAGTTTGGCGTAAATAAATATGTAAAAGTGAAAGCAGTAGAATCAAGAGAAGTGTGTAAGGCTGTTACAGGGAGGATCACTATTGCTTGTGGATCCGTTTGTTTAGATTATCTGAACTTCATAAGGGTTAACATCTGATATTACTTTGTGAGTAGCGCCGGTATTGTCGACAAGGAATTTAGTTAGGGAATCAACCACTGTCTGTCCATCCTGCCTAGCTTGGTGTTATTATGTCGCCGAGTGGTCGTTTGTTATTATTTGCAGATAATGTGTGGAGTTTAATGTAAAAACGATTCGGTGACTGATATACGGTGTTTAGCTGTGGGTGTCTGGTCACCCGATAAAAGATTTGAATGCAAATACATAATGGTATTTAATTTGAGGAGTGATCGAGGAATAGTAAAAAGTGGTGGTTTTCTCGATATGATGTGCTAAGTGGATGCAGAAAACAATAAAACACTTGAAATTGGGCTGCCAAGATTTTCACAAAGGAACCGGGAAACAATGTTTAGCTTATTTATTGCAGAATACTAATGCGAAGAAACGTGTTGTAAAAGGTCAGGTCCAGGTACTCTGCAGCGAAAAGTGAACTGGAATCACTCGGAATGTAGTATCAAGCTTTATAGCCTACAAATACCGGGAGTATGTCTAAGAATAGGGTTCAAAATTCGTTTCTTGTTGTTTTTAAGCATTTATATTTCTTGTTCACTCAAACACAGTAACTATAATTCTGTTTGTTTATGTAAGCAAAACGGAGCTCCACTGTAATATTGAACGTGGGTTTAAAAATACGAATAGTTGTTGCCTTACTCTAACAACTTGTTCTTCGTCCTTACTAACAAGTGTTTAGGTGAAAAATAAAAAGACGACAGATGTACGAGGGCAGTTCATCAGTAGGGAGTCACGTGTTTAAGAAGGTCATACCCAAGTGTTTCTGAGTAAAGGAGTAAGAGGGGCTCTTTATCCCCTCTTTTAAGCCCTTATTTAGAAGTGTTTGCCAATCTAAAGTTGAAAGCAGGATAGTTGAAAATAATGAGAGTAACGGGATTATGGACCCTTCTGGCTCGACACTAGTCATTATAAGCGAACCACACAAAAAAGTGAAACAGTCAACATATACTACTGGTAATCATTACCTGAAGCATCACGCGCGCGCTACGAATCTGACGGTGCTTAATCCCAAGATTCTTAGGATTTCCTTATACATACACTAAACAACACTCGAAAGTATACATGGCCAACAAACCTTTACGGACTATCTGGTAGATTACTTGAAGCACAGATCACCTCAGATTTATTGAATACAATCTCAAATATGCTGCATACACCCACTAACCACATAATCATTGTCGCATATATAGTGACTGATTCCATTTACTAAAATTACAAAACGAAACGTTATCCGTCATTCCAATAAATCACACACATCTCTTTCTTGGATTTATTGATTGAATTCAGTGAGTTACTGGGCTTAGCTCGTACATTTGCTTATTATTTGTTTTCTATTCCACATTTGCCATAAAATAAAAGTATATCCACTCATATTATTATCTAATCGCATCCCTTGTAAAACCTGACTGGTTATAATGTCTACGGAAATCTTCCCAACATCTAGTCCCAAGCGTCCGGCAAAACGCAGAACAAGGCTTCGGTCCAACACCCCCCACCGATCCACAACTAAAAAAATCCAGCGTCCCACACGATGTAAGTCAAATAGAACCTAACGAACATGTTTCCATCGTCATCGTCGAAGACGTGATGAAGTCTTTCCTAACTAGACAAGATGCAGGTCATTGCAAGCATAGTGACGACTTGAAAGGCCTTTATGATAACCTTAAGATTCTCAGCCCTCTCAAATGCCTCATCAATCCAGATAATACTGAAACATCATATCATTTTAGTGTAATGAACAATATCATCGACTATGTAGCCTCCGAAGTATTTGAACGCATTAAACGCTCTAACAATGTTATGATCTTAAATGTTTCCGATGCCTGTCCTCTACAAACTATGAAAAGTAATTTTCTTAAAGCTAGCAATATGACTGACGTCCCATGCTCATGTACAAGATTAAATAAAGGCCCCCATGGCCTAAGTACACTGGTACTATTCAGATTCAATACACCAACGGAGGCACAAGAGTTTCTAAATTAATCCAGTATGATTAGACTAGACCCTTTGTACAAAAATATAAAGTTAGTACCAGATAGGACTCCTTGTCAACGTATGTCGGGCAAGTCCAGCAAAAAACCCCTATTATTTAAGCGTCACGCTAAATCTAACATCGACAGCCCAAAAATTTTATTTGACAAGTAGATTATAAAACCATTTCCCTCAAAAACATAGGTTGTACCCATTAAAAGTCGAAATACTGTAAATGCTATTGAGGAAGAAAGCAACAATACGCCTAGTACCCACGTTATTGACTTAGATTCACCAGATCCAAAAAGCAGAACTCTGCGTAATAATGTTGGCAGGAAACTCATGATGAGCTCAGTAACACTAGTTTTACGCTCATCAGATAAAACTACTAATAGCTGGGATGCTGCGAAAAACATTAAAAATAATAATGCTAGCTACACACTAAGCACCCAAGCAGTTGACTTGGATCCATTAGAAACAATAAGCAGTGAGTTGCCCCTTGACATTGGCTACAACACTTATACTTAGTCGCAAAACCAGACGTCTGACGACGGTTTTAGTATCAAATACTTTATTCAGCCTGAAGGGCAAACAATAAATGGAAAGCCACAGGCTTCCCAAATATCATCACAACACCCACGGAAAAGTAAAGGAAAAGCACCCTCCAGGAAAACCTCTATAACACAAAATATACATAAATTCGACTATAAAACATTGATAAACTGTCCTCGCAGGTGTGAGGGCATTCTTGGGCCTGCTCCACACATACCAGAAATCCGTTTAGCCGGCCAAAGAAACCGTATAAAACAGGACTATTTTTTGCAACCACGCCGGTTCCCCAACCAACAACCTCACCCATACAAGGATTCACTACAAATATTATAAAACTGCTTCCACTGCTTGCAACCACCTTACTACTCCAGACGCAACTTTGGCATACGGGACAACCCGAGATACACCATCAAAGATCCATTCGGAGACACAAACATCAGCCAGCCTATCAGTGAACCGGCTAGCCGTATCGATTAAAACATCAGGTACCCAACCCTAAGATAGTTCGAAGTCATTCACCTCAATTAATGCTTTGACATCCAACTCGTTCAAAGCACGTGTTCTATTGCAGGATTTTACACATCACGAAAGGTCACAGTTGCTCGTCGTCTCAATTAACGCTAGGTCACTTATAAACAAAATCAACTATCTCAAATCTATTATGATCATTACTAAACCCAGTGTGGTATTGATTACCGAAACTTGGTGTAAACCAACTATATCAGACGACACAATAAATATCGATAATTATACTCTCTTCCGAACTGATAGTCAAAACACTAGTTTTACGCTCATCAGATAAAACTACTAATAGCTGGGATGCTGCGAAAAACATTAAAAATAATAATGCTAGCTACACACTAAGCACCCAAGCAGTTGACTTGGATCCATTAGAAACAATAAGCAGTGAGTTGCCCCTTGACATTGGCTACAACACTTATACTTAGTCGCAAAACCAGACGTCTGACGACGGTTTTAGTATCAAATACTTTATTCAGCCTGAAGGGCAAACAATAAATGGAAAGCCACAGGCTTCCCAAATATCATCACAACACCCACGGAAAAGTAAAGGAAAAGCACCCTCCAGGAAAACCTCTATAACACAAAATATACATAAATTCGACTATAAAACATTGATAAACTGTCCTCGCAGGTGTGAGGGCATTCTTGGGCCTGCTCCACACATACCAGAAATCCGTTTAGCCGGCCAAAGAAACCGTATAAAACAGGACTATTTTTTGCAACCACGCCGGTTCCCCAACCAACAACCTCACCCATACAAGGATTCACTACAAATATTATAAAACTGCTTCCACTGCTTGCAACCACCTTACTACTCCAGACGCAACTTTGGCATACGGGACAACCCGAGATACACCATCAAAGATCCATTCGGAGACACAAACATCAGCCAGCCTATCAGTGAACCGGCTAGCCGTATCGATTAAAACATCAGGTACCCAACCCTAAGATAGTTCGAAGTCATTCACCTCAATTAATGCTTTGACATCCAACTCGTTCAAAGCACGTGTTCTATTGCAGGATTTTACACATCACGAAAGGTCACAGTTGCTCGTCGTCTCAATTAACGCTAGGTCACTTATAAACAAAATCAACTATCTCAAATCTATTATGATCATTACTAAACCCAGTGTGGTATTGATTACCGAAACTTGGTGTAAACCAACTATATCAGACGACACAATAAATATCGATAATTATACTCTCTTCCGAACTGATAGTCAAAACACTAGTTTAGGTGGCAGCATAATCTACACGCGTTCCGATCTGAAGGCCTGTAGTTTCGATAATGAACAATTAAGTGAGACAGGGGATTCAACATGGGCAAGTATAGCCATTGGCCATCAAAAGTACCTACTTGTAGTATGTATAAACAGACCACTCAACGCAAATAGCATCTATGACAAAAATCTAAGCACCCTCATCTTCTTGGCCTCACAGCAACCCCACATATCCAAACTAGTCGGTGGAGACTTTAATTTGCCGAACATTGACTGGAAGTCACCACACACTTTACAACGAATCTGAAAATTGATAGAGATGATAGAATTCAGTGGTTGGACACAACAGGTCCAAATCCCAACTAGGGGCAACAATACCCTCGACCTCCTTTTTACTATTAACCTTAATTCAACCTCAGTTGACGTCAGCTTTGAATTTCACAATAGCGACCATAAAGTAGTAATAAGCACATATAATTACCAACCCACAAATAATCTTAACCCAAACGAACCTAAAAAATACAAAGATCGAAGATACACCAATGAAACGTGGAAGCATATCGATGCACTCATTCGATGCATAAGATGGGACTCTTATCTCACTACTGGAAATATTGACACAGCCATCCCAGTCCTTTATAGCAATCTGATCAGTTGCTTAGACTGCATAGCCCCATACGTAGAACGAGTGTCTGATTTTAACAATGCACGCCCACATATCCCGAAATGTCTTAGGAGAAAATTGAGGCAACTGAGGTTTCGATACAACAAGCATCATGACATAACTGCATTATAGAATGCATTCAAAATAGTTAAAAATCTTGACAATGCCCAGCACAAATACTTACTCAATATGGAAACCAAAGCATTAAATAGTATCAACCCAATTTCCTCAATGATCAAGCTATTCAAATCTCGCCTCGATTCAAAATCTAATAAACCGCCCACACTATTCATCACAAAGGATGGTATTGAAGACGACCCAGCTTCTATTAGCGGATAATTTAATAACTACTTCTCATCATGCTGTTTCACAGAACCTGGAGCCACTGCGAACCCCATATCCGTGATGACATCTAAGCGTCCCTCTGCAATTGATTTTACAGGCACAAATATCAAGAGAGCCATAGCCACAGTTGTATCTTCAGCCCTCGGCGATTGAACGTTTGGTTTATCGTTACAGTTTTTCATTAAGGTTCCCGAAGTCCTTAGCTTAGTGTTCAACGTTATTAAATTGTTAAGCGCTGTCTTGGTTTCGTTTAATTTGGCGACTAATTGGTCACTCCATCACTTTTGGCTTAAGCGATTCCTACTCTGGCTTACGGCGACATCATGAAGTCGATATATTTTATGGAGACGACAAGCGAGAAGAGGATACTACCTGTTACAGCAAATGATGTTAATAGCGCTGGTTGTGGTGTGCTTTATGTGAGTAATTTTGATAAGGTTTATAATGTTAGTGCTAATAGTTTATGGGTAGACAAGACTTTAACGGCCGAACTTATGTGACTACATAATGACCATGAGAGCATTAGTCAAAATAATTTAATTAAGGCCCTCTAAATCGGAACCAACGATTTTCCTCCAAAATCCTATTGACTTATTAGAGAGTTCTAAACTCAGATTCACTGTAGTATGGCTTCACCCCACGGAAATCCTTGGTAAACGACGAGATATTCACTCTTTCAAATTATATGCATATAATATTAAGACTTAACCATAACCTGAAATGTAACTAGATATCAGCGATTTTTAGTGAATTACTTATAGTTGAAATCGAAAAATTATAAAGGATACTTTATGTCGTCGAAAAACATACGTAAGTTATTCGGGAACTGTTTAGACTTAACGTACGGATGAATTTTATGTAAATCTTCATCTAGATGACTTCATACCATCCTTTCTTGTGATCCAAAGTCTAGTCGCAAGTGACACGTAATTCGGCTCCACACTAATTCGATATTACTGGTATGAACTCTCGTTGACGAATCAACGAGGGGTTTCTTATGCACTATGACTCTGTGTACGTACGCCATATTTGAAAGTGATTTATTGGGTTTCCAATTGTCATTATATATTATAGTTCTACCAGACCAAGGAATGTAGTAGCCGATCTGTCACGATTCCTCTTATAATGTTCTTTGTTTAGTGCTCTGTCCTATATACCAAAGGGCTAGAAATGTTAAAGGAAGGAGCTACTTGCCTAGACTTCTTTAACCTGGCGTCCTCCTATCATACTTTCATTTACGAATAAATGCTTCATCGATTCCGACTACTTTTCTTCGTTCCTCATGTTGGATTTGTATGGAACTAATATTCATGCCACTGAATTGCCGCCTTTTTAAAAACATCTGTGAGTGAAGCGGCTGTCGTTACTTTAATCCCAATCACACATTTGATAACGAGGATCCGTCTTAATTCTAGCCTGGAACGAGAAAAAAAGAATCCATGCGGATGTACGTTTTACACCAGCACGCAGTATAACGAAGGCGATATCCAACTAGTATTCCTTTGTATTTCGAAATGTGTCACATCCTTGAAACATTGACATTTCAATGCTCTTTGCAACAACCCCTTAGTTTGCACATGAATAACGAGATTTTTATCACTAATAATACCTAGAACACGCCCTATGATTAATATGCGAATTTCAGGTGTTCGCAGTGACCTTGCAATGCCTCGTTCGTTCTTCATTGGTTCGGCCTTAAAAATCATATCCACTAGTTCATGTTCTAGTAATTCTAGTATTGCTAAGTTTATGTTAGGCAAAGTGGCGGGACTATAGAGCAGGAACGAACCAATGAGATGGCGACTTTCCATCTCAAGGTCATTATTCACAGTTTAGTTGACAATGTTGACGATTTGTCGCATGCATGCTAATTTCCAGGAGGAATTTATCTCTAGCTATTTACAGAAGAAAGGTATACTTCATAGAACATGCTCTTATGACTGTGGGTGAGTCTATGCACTTGGAGGAACGTTTAGAGAAGAGTGATAAACCAATTTTTCGAATCCACAAGTGTTGGATCAAGAAATCTTTTAGATGTTTTTTCTTTTCCACACATCCCAAAATCTCCTTGTGTAAGATGATGGTTCTTGTAATGCAGAGGTTATTCGAAGCACCTGTAACTGCTGCAACAGTCTTGGTAGATGTTACCGAAGTTACATCTGTACAGTGGTACCAGCACTGCAAAGATATATGCTTGGAGATATTAACGAGAACACTAATGTCTATGAAAGGCGTTGGTAAACTTGTCAAGGTCGATGGGATGGTCATTCGAAAGCAGAAATATATTCGGGGACGCAACATACATACAGTATGGGTAGGCATATTTACATTAAAGGCAACATTAGATATTATAGTTCTACCAGACCAAGGAATGTAGTAGCCGATCTGTCACGATTCCTCTTATAATGTTCTTTGTTTAGTGCTCTGTCCTATATACCAAAGGGCTAGAAATGTTAAAGGAAGGAGCTACTTGCCTAGACTTCTTTAACCTGGCGTCCTCCTATCATACTTTCATTTACGAATAAATGCTTCATCGATTCCGACTACTTTTCTTCGTTCCTCATGTTGGATTTGTATGGAACTAATATTCATGCCACTGAATTGCCGCCTTTTTAAAAACATCTGTGAGTGAAGCGGCTGTCGTTACTTTAATCCCAATCACACATTTGATAACGAGGATCCGTCTTAATTCTAGCCTGGAACGAGAAAAAAAGAATCCATGCGGATGTACGTTTTACACCAGCACGCAGTATAACGAAGGCGATATCCAACTAGTATTCCTTTGTATTTCGAAATGTGTCACATCCTTGAAACATTGACATTTCAATGCTCTTTGCAACAACCCCTTAGTTTGCACATGAATAACGAGATTTTTATCACTAATAATACCTAGAACACGCCCTATGATTAATATGCGAATTTCAGGTGTTCGCAGTGACCTTGCAATGCCTCGTTCGTTCTTCATTGGTTCGGCCTTAAAAATCATATCCACTAGTTCATGTTCTAGTAATTCTAGTATTGCTAAGTTTATGTTAGGCAAAGTGGCGGGACTATAGAGCAGGAACGAACCAATGAGATGGCGACTTTCCATCTCAAGGTCATTATTCACAGTTTAGTTGACAATGTTGACGATTTGTCGCATGCATGCTAATTTCCAGGAGGAATTTATCTCTAGCTATTTACAGAAGAAAGGTATACTTCATAGAACATGCTCTTATGACTGTGGTGAGTCTATGCACTTGGAGGAACGTTTAGAGAAGAGTGATAAACCAATTTTTCGAATCCACAAGTGTTGGATCAAGAAATCTTTTAGATGTTTTTTCTTTTCCACACATCCCAAAATCTCCTTGTGTAAGATGATGGTTCTTGTAATGCAGAGGTTATTCGAAGCACCTGTAACTGCTGCAACAGTCTTGGTAGATGTTACCGAAGTTACATCTGTACAGTGGTACCAGCACTGCAAAGATATATGCTTGGAGATATTAACGAGAACACTAATGTCTATGAAAGGCGTTGGTAAACTTGTCAAGGTCGATGGGATGGTCATTCGAAAGCAGAAATATATTCGGGGACGCAACATACATACAGTATGGGTAGGCATATTTACATTAAAGGCAACATTAGATATTTATCATTTGGGATCGACATCGATGCAAAGGACACTTCAAAAGGATTTCTGACAGGAAAAATATCAACTTTAATTCCAACAATTAGGAAATATATGGAACGACGAACACCGATGACTTAAAATCATACAAGAACATATCAAGACTTGGATACAATCATCATGTCGCCGTTTGCAGCTGACACTTTGTTAATCCCTTAATAGGAATTCATACAAATAACATAGAAGTCATGTCGTCCGGATTAAAAAATCATCTTCATAAATATAAAGGAACACGTTTGAAAATGCTATATAGCTACATGGATGAGTATTTAAACAGGGGTTACTTTTATTCTAGGTGTTTACAACCGTTAGATAATCTTGAAACAATTATTAATCTGTGAAATTATTGTACGCATTTAACAATTACTTTATTTTGAAGGATATTTCTGATAATAATAACATTCTATCTTAAGCCTATTTCTTATTGGCCAGTTTTCGCATAGCCCATGCCAAGATCGTCCCTGTTCTATAGTCCTTATCTTGTATATGAAAAAATGGTGTTGCAAGGTCAAAATCTGCCTTAAAATAGATAAACAACAATTTTCAGATTGACTAAATAACTCATAACTTGCGGTAAAACCAGGAACTCATAGCCTTTACATGCTCGATTATTCATACTTGACCTTGATCTTCTCCATATATATATGCAATGGTCGAAGGGTGTCTAATGTTCTATCATCAACACAATGTGTATATACAGAAAATAATCAGTAAGATTATTGCTTAAGGGAAATACAGAGTGTGGGCTAACTGTATTTCATTCCAACTTCCCCTCAGGCAAGTCCAGTAACACTAACCTGACTGCTGAATAGCCAGATTTTATCAGTAAAGCGCAACTATTCTGTGCATATTGACCTCTCATATCTCTCCAAAGCTCCTGATAAGGTAAATCACCGAATTACTTGCAGAAAATTACAGTCCATGAGTATTAATGGGTGTTTAGTAGAATGTCTATATGATTACCTAAAAGACAGGACACCGATAATTAAAGTTAGCTCTGCTCTTCCTAATGACTGCGCAGGTGTCTCAAGGTCCCATTCCTGGAGCACTTCTCCCCTTATCGTTTACAGACGGATTTTAATCTAATCTATGATCATGAGTATTTCCATTAGCAAATAATTTTAAGATATGGAGGGAGATTCATGGTCCCTCTGATATTTGGGTTCTTCGGGATGATTTGAAAAAAACACACGAGTGGACATCTAACAGCTTACTTCCCTACTGGACAATACTAAAGATTCAGAACTAATTTGGAAATAATAAGAAGCTGAAACTAAGAAACCTACTTGTTTATATTAATTTACTGCAAATATATTGGGCATTGCTGTTCAACAGATTTGAACATTGATAAGCGCAATTTACGTCGTGGGTGTCTACGCAGTTCGGCCGTATTTTATGCCACGTATTATGTCATTTCTCTGGGCTTTAGCCTGGTTATTAGCTTGTCACCTCTCACTGATAGCAGCATGGTATCTGCCAGGAATATCACCAATCAATTACTGTCCTCTAGCTACTGATAGTGGAAATAATTGTAAGGTAAGAAGTTAACGTAATCTTATCCTTTTATCCTTTTAGAGCGAAATCACTTTATATGTTAACAGGTTAACGTCAAAGAAGTCGTTTATCTCTTTCCGCTATGACACGTGAGTCTTCAGTAACAGACTGTTCTGCCAGTATTGCGTTTTATATGTATTACTTTTAGTCAACTACCATCTGCCCCGACGCGCAATGTTAACTGGATAGGATGGGGAGACTAAGAGTAGCCAAACCAAAACAGTATCAGGCTATGATGTTTAGTTTAAGCTGTATCGGCAGATGCAGATTACTTGGCTTGCGTGCAATTTACTTGATGAATGGTAGAAGGCTCTACGTGGGATGGCTCACAACCAGTCACAATGATTCAGGATCGTTCACTCTTTGTCCTCTCTCACATAGTATGCTTTACATACATTGACTCCTTTCCATTCTATATTCCATATATCAATACTTCCTACTCTTGAGTTAACTACTTACACTAATTTGGTGTTAGCCTTCCTGTGTTTCCGAGATGTGGCAACTTGGTTCAGTACACACGTGCTGGGTTCTATGTTTTACATACATTCTTGCGTATGTGACGTATGTTCAGTTTTCCATGTTACCTGATTAAGAGAAATCTGTGACGTCATATCGAAGACCATCTCAACTCATGTTATACATTTACTGGTTTCCTCAAGATATTCCCATTTTAATGTTCTAGTGAGTTCTGACTGATGGGGTTCGTAAGTGTCATGAGTGGGACAGTCGTCGCCAGTTATCATATTTCTCGTACACAGTTAAGTTCTTCATTTGTGGAATAAGTGAGCATAATTTCTTCTCTTAGTTGGGTTCTTCAGTCATATTTCTATGAGACAGCTACGAATCTTTCCTAATTAGTGTATGAAATTTCGCAGCTGCCTTAGTAAAAGTAACTAGTCATGATAGTCATAAGTAATTAATAGAAAACTTTAGTGTACGGCCAGTTATTAGGATGAAATGCTTCACAATATCTGTTCTATCATACATATACATCAATAGTATGCAGTTTGTTACAAGTCTAAATAAATTATTTACATCGGCATATGCCAATTACACCTAAGATGTAATTTAGATTCTTTGGGACTCATTCGTAGTTATTGCCTGATTATTTGTTTCCTTGATCCCATTTGTCAGTTTTCAAATTATTCTCCTGATTTAACCTTTTATTATATCTTAATCCTAGGTTCGATTTCTGTAGTTTATCTTCTGAGCCATCTCCTGTTGAAAATATTGGACAGGTGGTCTTTGGAGAACGTCTATTACCATCCAGTTACGAGGTAATTTTGGTGGTGATGCATGTTATTTGTACTTCATTTCTTATACAGTTCCAAGTTTCCAGTAACAGACTATTTGTAACCATACGTTAATGAGTTCAGGCTGATTTACGCACAGGCTCGTTTATTAAGGTTCGGGCAACATCATGTGTAAATGCAAAGTATCTAAGTGATTAAAGCGGAGCAGAGCTGTGTGATTAGTGCACTAATTGATACCGTTTAAAAGGAAGTTGCTTTCAAAGTAGAACCACAATTCCTGTCAGTAAATTTTGGTGAAAACGCGAAAATAGAAGCTTGACATAGTTTTATCCCTGTGGACATTGCTAAAACGTATTAAAGTTAGTTAATTAATATCTGTTATGAATATATATGATGTGGATAAAGAACATAGGATATTTTTCACAGCCGATTTCCCATAATAGTACCTACACGCTCTTAGTTATGCGGCACTACTTTATACACGTTTCTATTTATCAGTGGAGCATAATTATTAATCACATAACAAGTGTGTACACAAAATCCTACTTAGCTGCATCCAGATTTGTCTACAAACAGACACTGCATCCAATATTTCCATCGCCTTTTGTTAGTCATGATATGCATGCGGAACTGTCAATGGAACTGTCGTGTAACTGCTCGTAGCAACTATCCTAAGTGGATACCTGGTTGGATTGAGTCAAATTGAAGGAGCGTTATCTCAAATGTATTAGTATGTATTCGATCATAAAAATCATCCACTCATTACTCTTGAGTACCCTCGTGATTGTATCACCTTCAATGGTCAAACCAAGTTTAGTCCCCATAATGAAATTATATCTGTAGTGTTAGGAAGATGGACAAGTTGGGAGTACAGTCTAATCTATCTGTTATTGCTGACACTGCATTATCATTAGCTGTAGGCAGGCTCCTAAAGGTATTTGCCTCTCAGCTTGCCAACACGATTCTCATTAGGGTCAGTGCAGTAAATTCGATCGTGTTTATATTACATTTCGATGTGGATGTGGCTTTGTATATATTTCCTTCAAAACTAATAGGATTTTTAAACCACCCGAGGATTAATTCGAGACTGCAGTCTTCTTTGTCAATTTCACTAATCAGGTCTGATTAAACGGATCAACACTTATCGTGCAAAGTTCATTAAAGGGAGTGATTAAACCCTGGTCTCCCTCGAATAACACTATCTGTATTATGAAGTTAGGTTCAAACGTGGTTTCATTTTTGACTCAGTAGACGGATTTATTTATTTTCTGGTATCAAACATTACATTAAATGTGATTTTCATAATCTTGTTACGTAGACTGAAAATTACTCGCATTTGAATGCATCGTGATCTCATGTGTAGCATCAGTTTTCAAACAGTAACTGCTTCAATTAAAAGAAATTATATAGTAGTAACTCGTAACTATCTGTTTTCTTTTTGTTGGAGGTTTTGAAATTATTTTTCTTGTATTCTAGATCCTATTTGGCAAAGAAGAAACATGCAAGGTTCTTTGCTCGAAAGTATATACTCGTTCTAATTACAAGAAATATTTGTTTATTACCAAGGCCATTATGATGGGTTACGCGCATCATTGGTAAGTTATGTGAACGCTTTGTCTCAAAATAATAACACTAGGGAATTACACTTTCCACGAACCATCAAGCAAACTGTGTATATGTAACTCACTTATCTAGTACAGGTTTCCTGCCTTCAACCATAATGAGGGCTGTTAACGCTACCCAGATGCTCAAGCTGAAGTAGATCGAGCGCCTATCAAACATGCAAACTAGTGGCTAAAAATTGAATACCTTAATCAATAAACCATCACCTTACCTTTTGTATAACTCCGAGCTGAATGTATAAATGTGTACTTGAGTTATCTACTTGTAAATGTGTTTTGATTTTGACATTTAAATTGCGGATTGGGTCCTTACTTACTCGTTTTGATCTATATATTAATAGTTTTTCTAAATGTAGTTCGATGTTTGCTACACGTAGTGAAATGTTTTGCCAATAATTTTGTTTTTTGATATCCATAATCATTTTCGTACACTTAACAGCTGATTACTTACTGCTTATTTACCAGGCTCAGATCCATGTAATTGACTTCAAGCCACACTTCGCTAGAGGTAGCAATACTGGTTCTAGTAGCCTGAGCGGGTTTGGAACCTGATATTTAATGAATTGTATCCAAAAACCTTAATTGCCACTCCATTGTTCTTCATCGGTTACCAGGATTCTTTCATTATCTAAAATATGATTCATGCCTTATTTAGACCCAGTGGTATGGGTAAATTTAGGAATATTATTAGTTTGGTTGTTTTGTGGTAATTTACAGTTTCCCTTTTTCAACCTATATTAGTCTTCTTGTTGTTATTCATTCGAAATTTAAACGCTGCAAATCGGTAAACCAGAGCCATTTAATCGTATATGGCAACACATTTTGTGTCACATGCAGTAGTAACTGTGCCTTTTCAACTTTGCTTTTTGCCAGGGTTATTGATAACTTGCCAGCTACAGTTTGTGTGCAAGGCGTAGATGGAAAAAGGTATTGTAAAACTTCTATTCCACTTGGATGCTTTGAAGATAATCAGGATAAATCGGATTCGGTGTGTTTAGGAATTGTAAGTTTTATAGTCTTATTTGTTTGTTTGTGTTTTCACAATGTTGCGTACGTCTATCCCGGCACTGTTTCTGTTATTTTAAAATGACTGAGGGAATATATCATTTTCTAAGCATCTTTCGATACATATCGGGAAATATTCCTTAGTTTGATATGAAATTCCAGTTGAAATGAAAATGGGTAGAAAAGTGAATAACTAAACCACCTATCCATAGTGGTACTTGCTATCTGTTTCCCTCGAATTTTATGTTTGCGGATAGCTTTATCAGATACTGTGTTTTATTAATGAAGAAACATTGAGGGATTCGAATACAAGTTCTTTATGGCATAAGTCCATTATTTTTGTGTATCATTATTATTAGCAAATAATATCTTACTACTTAGCATCTAGTTTCTCCTAACTTTTCAGCACTCTGTTAAGCTCATTTTAAGACTTTATTCCACTTATTACTTCCTTTCCCCTGTTCTGCTCCTAGAATTTAGAACTGGGAGTGTGACTTAAAACATCTAACTATTTTAGACGTCCTGCTACTTTGCGCTTAGTTAAGATCCATGTTGTGGTTTGATCTGTTGTCATTTAATCGATGAAAACTTCGGTCGTGTAGTCATTCTTATGATTGTGACCGATAATGATATAACTCATCAATTACGAACTCGTATCTGGCTTTAGGCCACACTTTACATGCGAGATATATACTATATGAACCGAAGTAGATGGAGCTAAATGCGAACCTGCGACTTATTGTTTGATAATCGAACGCTTTAACAAGTAATCCATTGCTTCGCAACCTAACAAATGATACTTACTCATGTAAGAAGGTCGTATTTGATTCGTTTTCTAGTTTTTTGGAATCAAGAGCTTATGCATCACATTTGATTTCATTTGTTTGAGGATGTTTCCCGTTTTTCAAGAGTAGTATGTATATGTGCATATTTACTGTAATTAATAAGTCCACGGTTTAGTACTCAGATTTTTGGCGTTATCAGTCTGAGAATTGTTTGTGAGGTGCTAATAAAGCTCATCAGTTATGTCGGATTTATTTATCCTCCCGAACTAAATTCATGAAAATTCAGCTTTGGAAGTGAAGTAAATGTTGCCAATGTATGGTTTACAGAAGCCATTGTTTTACCACTAATAATGTATTCTATCGCACTTATTACTTAATGGTGTATGAATTTTCATTCTACCTATGTATTGTAACAGCTTAGTAAATACTGACTTTCACTTAAATCAGTAGTATACCATTGATTGATCACAAAGAGTGAGATTTTTCTTGTCTCTTTTTGATGCTGATCTAATTCTAACAATTAACCTGGTTTGCAGTCAAAGTGACTTACCATCACTTGGACTATGTTGTGGTATAAGATGGTTTGTTTTCAGTCAGCTTCAAACGGAACTATATAGTAACAATTCGATGTGATTTTCTTAGTCATACAAGTCAGTCGCAGCCCAAACTTCTAAGTGGTAATGGTCTGAGACTGTGTAACTACGCTACGGTAGTCCGAATACGTTAGGGGGGTGTCAATTTATTCATGACTGCAGTTATTTCTTGACGAGTATTAACTTACACAAAGAGGATCTGGAAAGGTTTCTTTTTAACTGCCTGCAAGCCACCGTATATTGATGTTATTTCGTCTTCTGTGGTGATCACAATGAAAATTTCTGTCCCTGTTTGTAAATTGGAACGACCAGCTGTCGAGACCATTCAGATTGAATGATACCCAGTTCCTAAACTTTGGCTAATGTATCAATCAACCTACCTACTAGAAGTGGCTCGCCATCTTTGAAGATATCTAGAGTCAATCTATCAAGTCCCACTCATTTCCCTCGTTTCGAGTTACTCATAGCTTTTTACTTCTCAATATGAGTCAGGGAGGGTGGAGGTAACGTGTGTAAATTATCCACTCAGATAGTATGTGGGATAGTCAATAAGCAGAAAGAAGTCTTGAGCCAATTGAACTATATCGGAAAGTGTTCCCCCTATCAGTCTAATCCCCTAGAGTGTATCGGAGACCCATCTTTTTTTGGTACTCGTCTCACTAACAGTCGATTTCGTAATACATGTTAAGGAATTCACTTCCCCAAGAATCATCATCATCTGTAACGTAGAACAGGGCACATACGCTCGTAGGTTCAAGTTGCCATACCACATTAGCATTACGAGATTACAGAGGTAACGTAATAACAGAATACAAGAGGAAATAGTAAAGTAAAGGTGTGCAGAAAATATTAATATAATTCAAGATCTAGATGAGGTTAAAGAGTGAATACACTTGCGCCACTGTGACCGATTTTGAGCCATATCGTCCAGTGTCTCCAGCCATTTATTGCGACTTCCCCGAGAATATAACTATTTAAAAAAATAAAACATGTATTAATTTTTGTGAACTTCCATCATGTTAATTTTCATTCATTGTAAATTATGCTCCAGATTATATTCTGTGGCCTAAAATTATCTCTATAAAATGCTTCATTTTATGTACACCACTTATATCTAGTTGATGATTTATAATCACTGTAATGAAATTTATGTATAAATGAATGTCTTCAGTAATAAAAGTTGTTCTGTATTACTGGTTCAATATAGGAAAGTTCTTCCTTTCACCAGTTTAGGGCTAATGAACAGGGCAGATTGATCATAGGTTGAGAAAATACCTGAACGTACGTATTTCTGTCATCCACATCGTGTCAATTAGAGTAGAGAAAAAAAAACTCAAATCAGCACTCGGCCAAAACCCTTCCTAAGGTTACAACATTACCAGTGTCCTTTCTGAGTCGGAACAGTTGTCTAGTGTTGCCTGCTGCCGCTGCCAACTTCTATTGCCTTTGCTTTTCTGCCCACTGCTCACGGTTCTTGCACAGACTTTGCTAGTCTTCGTTTCAGTTGTTGTTTCTCTACAGCATTTATAGAGCCTGTCGAATGGTGTTCTCAAACCCTCACCAGCCCTCTTAATCAAATTAACGGTAGTTTTTACGTTCTGAAGAGTTCTATTGAAACGTCAAGCTAAATATATCAATTCCGGTTTCGTTACCTGGTAAATATTTGCTACTTTTCAAGGTTTTTGGGAGTTCGACTTAAGGTATTGTGCATTTAATTTAGCTTCAGTGAGCTGTAATTTAGCCCTTTGGACGTATGTTTTTCTTTTGAATAGCCTTTGGCCAAACATAGTACAATCTTGTTGAATCATGTGCATCTCCACATCATCTACCATCCAGTCAAAGATTCGTGGAGTAATACAGGGAATGTTAAAGCTGGTCGTATCTTATCAGTGATTATCAATCCTAGGAGGTAAGAAATCTAGTTTATTAAGCTGTTGCTTTTTCCTGTGAAGCTGGGGTAATTCAGGAAAATCTCTAATTTTTATTTCGAAGTGCAATGTGTCTACCTTAATTCTCATTATTACATATTACTTTCCAAATGATCCATCTGTGAAAGCTCAGTTATGAAGTTTGAATGCATAAGATATTCCTAAGTCTTTGCATTTGAAGGAGCGTGTTGTACTCACTTCCAGATTCGAGAGGATGAATGGTTTAGTTAACTTTTACTGAAGTTGTTGTTTGTGATCAACAAAAAGGCATCATTTGTTTTTTCAGAAAATGCAACCATATAAAACTGTCAGTCAGTTAGGAAGAACGTAAAACCTGATACATCTAGGCGTAAGTCCAAGTTGTCATATCACATTAACACGACATGATCATATGAAACTACGTAATACATCATCATTACCAAATTTTGTTATCTATTGTTTCTGCGTTTGTCTTCGATTTTTGCTGGTTGGTTACCATTAAAAACCATGGAGCACTGGACAACTTTTAAATCTTAATACGAGGCCCAAAAGTACACAACCTTGGCATCGACCTTAGGATCTTCAGACTTCCCAGAGAACGCCTAAACATTCATGTCATTGGATGCACATTACTGGGGGGGGTCCCATACTTTAACAAAACTGCTATATAACACTCCCTGGTTCTCGATTATAACCGACAGAATTTGATCTAATAATAGGTGAGGTAATCTAAGGTCATCAGTACTACCTTTGACCTAGTTTCTCTCTTCAGTTACCTCTGGAATAAAGCCCCACCATACTGTGGGTAGTCGAAAGTTATTGCCACCCTCATACTTTTAATAATACTTAAGATCGTCAGTCTTCATTATCTTCATTTATTTATTCTTGGCTAAGCAAACGCACACTTGGTTTAATAGCATTATCATCGCTTTATAGCACTTTTAGCATGATGGTGAATAAGTAACAAAATAAAATTCAAAGATTTTACAACTGTATGCTAGGATTACATTATCTGGCCGGAAGTTCGCGGCAGTAGTAGCAATTATCACTTGAATGATAATCATGCTCAGAGCTAACGAGTAACATTGCTTAAAGTTCAATAAAGGTGTTTCCAAGAAATAGGAAATAGCAATATCAGTGTTAGTTCGGCGTTCAGATTATATCCACGTAATTGTAATTTCCCCGAAAGAATAAAACTAATTTTACAAGCATGGAAAATTTAATATTACAAGTCTTCCATAACGGTTTTAATTAAAGAAATTATAAAATAAGACATTAAGAAATGCAAAAAGTGTAAACATGAAGATGGTAGTAACAATTATTTTTAATGGGACCGTTTCACACGTTTCAATGGTAACTTCTCGCCAGGCACTGGTCCATGTTCTCGGCCTTAAGCCACACTAGTTGTGTGACGGCTATATGGACTAAGCGGGACTCAAATTAACGGCTTCATGATTGAAATACTAAGAAATAAACAGGGTAAGTTGTGAGCGCAGTAAATGCTATACAAATGAGATTAAATCTTATTTTATCACAAAACTTTTTCTGCTTATTAGGCTAGGCATGTCAAATTTTAATGCGGTTTAGACTTTTCTTGGGCTTTTTCCATGTTTCCATTAGTTTATTTTCCCCAAAATAGGCATCATTGGGATTTCCTATGATTTACGTCTCTGTATGTGTTATGTTGATAATGTTCACAAATCTCCCTTGTTTTATTTATTCATATTATACAGTATTGCCCATCCAAACAATGTACCGGATTGTACATCAAAGCAGCCATTAGTTCTGCCCTCTGATCTTAAGGACGAACTTAAAATAACGTATACATACAGTGTTACATATGAAGTAAGTGATTTTACCCAAATTTGTATGTGTATTTAAATGTGAACTCGTTACAGTCTAAGTAAGAGCAGTGACATTTTAACGATTGAATTTCAACTGCTAACGTGCATGTTCGAAAATCGCTCCATTTGTTTTGGTTCAAGCATTTGTGTAATTAATCATCGTTGATCTTCATACAAAGGTAGAGCAAGAAGCCGAATGAACAAACACATACGGAATAAGTGAGTAATAAAGTCGCTTATTTAGTAAGTCATGATCAACATAGAGTCTAGAAAAAGTGTGCGTTGACACACTGCCATACTACGACAAGATAAATTGCAAACAAATGAGTCACGATAATGTTGTGGCAGTGATCATAAGAAATCCGCTTTAGTCGAAGGAATGAAAACGTATGGATAAGGAGGGGGATACTTGAACTTACGATCTGGAAGTAGACTAAGAGTAAATGCATCTGCTCCGCTGTTAGTGAATATGAGCTGATTCCGTTCAACATGCATTTTCACATTAATAGGCTTTTTTTAGCGTACGACGTCCATCAGTTATTAATGAAATCTTAGAGACTGTCATATTTGTGTGACTCTAAATCTTATGCCAAATTAGAACAGCAAGATCGAATTAACAGGTTGAATATCAAAGCATTACTCAAAAATAGGAAATGGAAAAGTGTGTATGACGGAATAATCGAACTCAAGATTTAAAAGTCAGTCAGCAATGAACAACGTATGACCTGGCATGTTTACTCAGGTTTACGTTCCAATACCACGTTACCACGACGTGATCAAATTTTCCAAGATTAACACTACAATATAATACACCAGATAGGAATGAGGCAAAGACGTGTAGGAAAGGAAAACGGGACTTTCGATTTGGAAAAAGTTAATGAGTCAATACACATGCTCCATTGTATGCAGCCTGTGTATATCTTCCGTTTTACTAGTCCATATTTTACAGCCATAAAAAGCGAATCGTTGCTCATTATACTTTTTTTTTGTTGGTAAACGGATATTTCGCCTACGACACATGGGATGTACAATGACGAAAACAAAATGTGCTATCTAAATCTTCTCAGAGATTGCTTCAGACAACAATCCAGTAGGTGTGATATGATGAAGCAACTCATTTTAAACATCCTTCGATTCTTATTCAAGGTGTTCATGTGGAGGCTGTATGTATTGTCAGTCCAATTATGTAATTATTGTATGACATTGCTGAGTGATAACTACCGTGTGTTACGTGAATTTTCCAATTATCCGTTAAGGATATACTCATGTTCAATTCGGTGTTTATGGAGATGATTCGATTCGAAGGCAGTGATATTCGCCAAGATTGAATTCATGTCTTCCCGTTTTCTCTTCCAATTCCGAACTTTGACATATAGGTCTCAGGATAACTTCACCATACGCTTATTGTTAAAGAATCGTGTGCTAGGACCAGACATATGTCTTTACCCTCTTGATTTTCATTGGTTACCCCTCCCCATCTAATAGTAGTAATTTATTAAGATAACTGTTATTAAATTATACCAAACATTTTCATTATTGATTTTTTTCAAATTGTAGGAGGATCTCACTCGTAAATGGTCATCTCGTTGGGATTATATTTTGGATACTATGCCTCAAAGTAATATTCAATGGTTATCTATTCTGAATTCATGTGTGCTTACACTATTCCTTTCTGGTCTTCTTGGAACTATTCTACTGCGTACATTGCGACGTGATATTGCTCGTTACACAGAACTTGAAAGTGCTGTAAGTATTATGTCCTACCACTAGTGTCTTACATTCCAACTCTTTTCTTCTATATTCCGTACTTTATTTATGTTCCACATTTTATTTAGACTGCTGTTCAAGAAGAATCTGGTTGGAAGCTAGTTCATGGTGATGTATTTCGCCCACCTAATTGGGGCATGCTATTCTCAGTCATTGTTGGTTCAGGAGTACAAATTTTTCAAATGTTATTGGTTACTTTGTTCTTCGCATGTCTTGGATTTTTAAGTCCAGCTAATCGTGGTGCACTAATGACTTGTGCATTGGCTTTATTCGCTTGTTTAGGAGCTTCTGCCGGTAATCTTTATTTATTAATTGTAATATTCATAAGTATTTTGTTATTTTGGCCAAACCAAAACATGGCACCAGTCCATGAAGTCATTGACAGTTGGGCTGAGCCATGTTAATAGGTGCAGACTACGTGGTTGGGGTCCGCGTGGCGCTCGTAATAAATGGCTAGAGACCTTGTGTGATATGGCTCAAAATTGTTGGCAATGGCGCAGGTGCATCCACTCCTTGTCTTCCTCCAAATTCTAAGTTTCTGAACTTATCATGATTTTCTCTTTACTGAATCATATTTTCCTAAATCTTATCACCGATCTCTATTCCCTTCCATTAATACTAACTGTTACTACCTCTTTTACTCTGGGATTTGATCCGACAATTTCATCTCTATCTGCTAATTGAGTCATGGCAACTTGAACTGACGTACGCATGTACCAAGTTCTACGTTGTAACTGTCTGTCTGTCACTTTTTTGTTTTTGTTTGATCGTCATGTTTTTTGTTACATTCATCACTCTGTAGTATTTCGCTTAACTTGTCTCAAATCAAACAATAATTGAGACCGAGCAAAATATATAACAGTAATTTCGTAACAACAAAGATATTGTAATAATATCACGTGTTTATGTTGATGGATCATAATAATATTTTGGTAGGTTCCCGATTCGTCAGCTATTGTTTATTAGTTTAAAAATGGACCGGTCATTTACTGAAGGCTGATTCATATATTTTCCTTTGAACTACACTCTAAGTATAGGACCTGGTGATAATAATCGATAGCCATAACCAAATTAGATGGATGGTGGTTCGAACCCGCAACATATTGGCTGTAATTCATGCACCTGAACCATCTAGCTGCCATTCAGTTGACGGTTGTTATCCAGTATCGATTTTTCTTTCTCAGTTTTCGGAGAACATCATAGTGTTATTCTTTCATATGAGTGTTTTAAAGGGATGATGCTTTACAAAATTGGTTAGCCCTAACAACAAGCGTTACTTTGAACCAACTTCATTTGTCTCCATCTATTGTTCTCAAGTCAGGTAATTGTTTTATAAGTTTTTGAATTGGAATTGTCTATCAATTTTACTGGCAGATTTATTGCGTGTCACCTGTTGGACACACAACACGAAGTGAACATAGAAAATACATTTAAGGCAATTACTAAGCACTCAAACTAAACCCAATTAAAATTCACGGAGGCTATATGAATTAACAGTTTAAAACAACCTCTGTAGTCAAAAAGAGCATGTGGTCAACTTCCAGCTGCGTTGGTGACAACAATTTTTCATTTTCACTTCTCATAGAATTATGATTGTTACGCGGTGATTCGGTTCAATTTTCTTTTTACGCCACTACTTATTACTATTTCGTCATATTACGTACCGTACTTATAAAAGTATCACTGTGGTTTTCTATGAAAACGCCCAACATTCTTAGTTTTGATTTTTGTTTGACCTTTTCTGCAATTTTATTAATCTTAATGATAAGCTTCTTTTTATTATTTTGAAATCATTCACTTGTATGTAGCTGATGAAAAAGTGTGAAGTACGAATGAATCCATACCTCTGCAAATATTTTCATTTTCGTTTAATTTAAAGGCTTGATTTTTCTTGATGGAAAGTACCGACATTCTCAACTAAACATTGTTTTCTCATTATTGGATTCTAAACTGTCCATTCACAATAATCCCTTATGTATTGTGCATCTAACCTGAGGCATTTATACACACCCTCGGTGTTTTCATAAACACTGGAGGAAAACAGTCATCTTGGCCTTGCCATGATTCCTGAGGTCCTCATGCTCTCTCTACTAAAATGTTTGATTCATTTAAAATCTATTTCTTAGAAAGGATTGTCATAAACAGGGCTTAACATTTCATGAGTTATTTTAGGACTTTTTCTTAGTTTGTTCGCTTCACTACAATTGACTTATATGGATAAGGTTGTTTATATCGGGAATTGGCTGGATTTGGGAATATTAACTGTTCCGTCTCAGCTCAGTGGCCTAGGTGTTCACTGAGAATCGTAGGTGGCTTGAGATCGATTCCAGCTTGTAACATGAAGTATGCACTGATGAAAAGTCCCATACTAGAGCAAAACACATGTTCTGTGCCAGTCCATAGTTGAAGTCAAATTGTGACACCATATTCAAATGAATATTAATTTTTTTCTATACTCATTCCGCTAAAGGTTATGCATCAGCCCGAATTTACAAATTCTTCAGTGGCTTACGTTGGAAAACAAATGTGATATTAACGGCTACAGTTTGTCCAGCTTTCGTCTTTTCATTGTTCCTAATTTTGGATTTTGCTCTTTGGATTCTGGACAGTGCAACTGCTACTCCATTTAGTACTATAGTGTCTCTTTTAGCATTATGGCTGTGCGTTAGTCTACCATTGTGCTTCCTTGGAGCATTTTTCGGTTTCAGGAAACCTGTGAGTGTAATTTTTGTCTAATTTTCGAATAACTTAGGAAGGTTTTAATTTAGATCTTTCCACAGCTGCTCACGATAAATACATAGTGTAAGGATTCGCTTGAATGCTACTCAAAATTTCTGCGACGAGTAAACGTTATAACAAATCGCATCCTCCTCGAAGACCGAAACCATAAGTCAGTTATTGTACCATATTTAGTGCTCAGAACGTTTTAACTTCCTGTTTATGGCAACAACGATATAAAATCAGTGCTAAACATAATCAGATACTAAGTTTTAGCTCAGCAGTTTGTAACAACCCAACAAACCGAGCTAATTATCTCGACATGCCATTAGTTTATAAGTTGCAATAAATATATTTGGTAAATAACAGTAGAATCCAGAAGACGCATATCATCCCATTTGGGATTTATCGCCCTAGTATATCTATATTCTAGTTCTGATATTCACACGGAGACTCAAAACGAATCCCACTACGTTTCGCGTCAAACGACAATGTAATGTAGGTGCATCCACCTGGTGTGAAATATGCATATCTAGGATATATATATATATAATTACCCGGAATTTCTTTATCTCTGACTGAACAGTTTATTTAATTCATCTTTAATTTTTCTAGGTGTTTGAAACACCTGTTCGTACTAATCAAATTCCACGACAAATACCTTTTCAAAGTTTATACAGTCGACCATTGATGTCATTCTTCATTGGCGGATTATTACCATTCAGTTGTATATTCATCCAATTATTCTTTATATTCAATAGTATTTGGGGTGCACAATTTTACTACATGTTTGGTTTCCTATTCCTGGTATTTATTATGCTGGTTATAACATTATCAGAAACGTCGATATTAATGTGTTATTTCCAACTTTGTGGAGAGGTGAGTTTCTAGAGTGTTTCTTATGAAAGCAGTCTAAAAGGACGTACATCAGTTGTGTTAAACAGAATCTTGCTATTTTCAGGAGTGTAGGTGGCTAGTGTTTTCGGGATTCGTACATATCATCTCTGTTGATTATATGTGATTTGAACAAAAGTAAGCCTTAGTGATTGACGCTCAATGAATCAAAAACTTAATACATATGTCGTCGACTGCGAATCCATAAGTTGAAATGTCGGACAGTATCTTTCAGGCTAACTATGTAGGAACTGCATTATATTCAGAAACGGAGAGAATATCTCAACATTCCCATGCGAAAATCATCATTCAACATTAGGCCGATAAGATCAACTAAACAAAATGAATACCGCAATATAGTTCAACAATAACAAAGAACACAAGATTGCATATGAAATCAAATTGGAACTCAAGATCTAGGAAAAGATAAGAAGCAAATATACATCCACCAGGAGTGATTCCTAGCCACGTTACTCAATGCCTCCAACCACTGATCGCGACTATGATACAGTCTCCAACCAGACAATAGTCAGTGGTATCGTAGACTGATACTTTTACGTACAGCTTGTGTGTGTTACATTTTACTAGTCTATTTTACAGTCACGAAGAGTGGATTGTTGCACAGCATACTCTCCGTTTAGTTTGGAAGGCGAATATTCCACCACACGAAGAGTGCATATAAGCTTTCTTTTACAAATTAGGCTAAATGGTGCAGCTTAGTAACTTATAATGTTTCTAGTCATAGTGATAATATTATAGTCTTTTAACTCTTTAAATGTGGTAACGTGTATCTTACTTCCCAAAGTATTTTTTATATGGATTATATCTTTTAAATAATCCTTATCCCTGTTTTTGATTGCGCCATTTAGCCTCTTCTATTACTTCACTATATCATCTATTATTGTTTACTTTTCTATAGTAGCTTTACCACTTCCAATGTTAAGATAACTTTTAAGTATGTGAATACAAAGCGGTAACTCGATAATATATTCGACTTTTTGCCACTCAGTTATTTGTTCAACCTTGCTTCATCTACTTCAGTTTGGGATATGCACACAAAATGTGACCTGAAGTCATTGGTATATAAATATATACCTGATAAACGAGCTAATCATCATTATATGCACGAATCATTCCTTAGATTTCTATTGAACATGACAATAAATAAGAATTCATTTTATTTAGGTTGAATTTTGATTGATGTTGTCAATATTTTGTTGTTTTTACATTGTAGGATTATCGATGGTGGTGGCGTTCTCTGTATACTGGTGCTGGAACATCATTCTATTTATTTATTTATTCTATTCATTATTTTGTGGCACGTTTAGAATTCCAGGATGCCGTATCAGCTTTCCTTTACTTTGGTTATACTCTAATTATCCTGTGGCTTAACTTCTTATTTACCAGTAAGCAAATTTATACTGTATTGTTGATTAATGATAAATACTTGACTGGTTTTTTATCCAAGCCCTTTCTGATTAAATGTAAGGTGGTTATGACCAAATAATGATTAGTGCTTTCGTGTGCTCAATAGACGGTTACCTGTTTTCCTACTCATTTATGAGGTGCATATCCATGTATTTTCTTTAAACTACACTAAGTGTTGAAGGTAATGATGCTACCCAGTCATCAAGATCGAAGTTAGTGGAAAGCGATTCTGAAGCTGAAACCGAGTAATCAAATGTGATTCATCTCCCTAAAGATTATGATGATTTTGAGTTTCCAGCTTCTTGCCAAAATACCTATTGTTTCTTAAAAGACCAGTTACTCCGAAAAATCTATCCTGATGTGCAGATTTATGTTACATATTAACTCAAGACAGCACAAACTTCATCGCTCTATGAAATTTTAGGATCAAAGAATTAGCCTTGTAAACAACGTTGCTTAAGTAAGCTTATTTATGGTAGTGTAATGTACCACTATGACCATCATCAGACTTACTTAGGTCATACTTATCGGTTGGAGAGTAGTGAAAGTAATTTCGGGTACCTGCGTGAAGTCGTAGTGCGTACTATTCTTGGAGTAACACTACAACATTATGTCAATGAGATAAATACTATATGGCTTGAAATAATATAGTAGCAGTTATAAAGAACAAATATTGGGTATATGATTATAGCTGGTTGTGATTGTCAAGTGAAATCCAAGAACCAACATTTTGTCAACTAGATAAGATATACCTGCATTTAAGTGTTGATATTCACATAGTCTCTAACTCTGTCTATTTGTGTCAAGCAGAAGCGCATTATCCATTGAACTACTGATTTCAGGTAGCCACATTTGTGTAATGGGAATGTATGTATTGTAGAAATCTGTTTGTATGAGTTTGAGCTAGAGTATGCGTATCAACACTGGGATACAGACATATCCAGCTGGCGTGTTACAAATGGGTTTAAACGTGCACCCTAAACTCCATTTACCAACCACAATTCAACTTTAATCATTCTTGTCAATTGACATTGTATGGAGGCGGTCTACTCAGGATGCATCTATATGTTAACAGAGAGTAATAAATTACAATCCTTAACAACAGGTAAATACAAGCACATTATAATTGAGAGTATTACTCTTAACGTACATATTAAGGAATACTGACAGTAGAGTGAATGCATCCTTGCTACTCTGTTATTCATTTTATTCTAACCATATCACTCTATATTTTCAATCACTAGTCACAGTTATTCCACGAACCCTAACAAGATAATCTACACCTATCAACTTAACCCAAACTAACGTTTAAATTTATTTCATAGACGATTGATGCTTACGCCAAGTTTTCATCTTTCCTACTTCCTATGTTAATTAACTTTTAAATAGTATTGTATATTATATTCTATAATATTGTTTGTTGTTATTTTTTCATAGGTTGTATTGGTTTCTATGCATGTTTTTGGTTTGTTCGAAAAATTTATGGAGTTGTAAAAGTTGATTAAAATATTCAGAAAAACATAATTTTCATTTTTTTTTTTTATAAAATGAAAATATATCTTTTGTTTTACTACAAAAATATTTTGATGAACTCATATATGTTGATAGTTTTGAATGTTATCATTTTTGACTTGAATGTTTTCTTTTTTTTTCATTTATCAATTCTCTTGTACTCTACAACTATTTGCATCATTATTATTATTATTATTATTATTATTATTATTGTATGCAACTGTTCATCATTGAAGTACTAATTAATATCACTTTCATAATTTATTGATACTATGCTAACATTGTGAAATTTCTTATTTTCGTTCTCCTCTATTCTTGTTTCCCGTATACATTTTATTTTGTGTATTAACGACTTTTCTTATTTTCAACAATTTATTCATATCATTCAAATTAACAGTTTTCTTAATTTGTGTAATTGTGATATATATGTATACTTCATATTAATGAAGTAAATGTTATTCTGATTCGATTCTTTGACAAACGAACTCATGTCTGTATACACAGTTTTATCATTCACAATTGAATTTAAATATACAACATATAAATTTAGTGATTAGTTAAAGTGTAAATGAATTTGTTTGATGAGTAAAGAATTTCGTATCTATAAAACAGTTTATCATTAATATTTGATTAGTTAGGGAGGGGCTGGGGGCGGGGTGATCAATTGATTGTCGTTGAATATGATTGATTGGTTATTTACAAATATAGGTATTTTATTTAATAAGGGAAAGAAACGTTTAGCTACTTAATGAATAAGGTGAATTATTTCAATGGTAATTGGTTCTAAAATCAAAAGGTAAATATTAGATGTGATATTAGCAGAATGGTTGATTATTAAGTAGAATGAAGAGGAGGAAGCAACAGTTACATTAGCACACATGAATTCAGAATAGATAACGACTGAATATTAGTTTGAGGCATTTTATTCAAAATATAATCCCAACGAGATGACCATTTACGAGTGAGATCTTCCTACAGTTTGAAAAAAATCAATAATGAAAATGCTTAATTTAATCTGAAGACAGTTATCTTAACAGATTATTACTATGCAACCTGGACAGGTAACTGTTATGACGTGAAAAATAGACTGGTTGCATGTATGAGACGAATTGATGGGTATGGCGTTGTGCTCACAACGTCACAATAACAACACCAATGAGTACCTATTTGACCCGCCTGGAGCCTGGAGCTAACCAGTAAAAACCTTTATAACCATTTTTACTCCTCCCTGGGAGTTGGAAGGTGTGTTGTGACGCCTCATGCTGAAAGCCGAGTTTCTTCGGAAACCACGAGGCTGATGTCTCTTCTGACAACCGGAGCAACAATTAATATGGGTACATGGAATGTCCACACGATGTGGGAGACAGGGAGAACCATGCAAATAGCTGAAGAAATGAAAAGATACAACCTGAAGAAACTTGGAATAAGCGAAACGCATTGGTTGCAAGCTGGACAGCAACAGTTATCCTCAGGAAATGTGCTTTTATATTCCGGCCACGAAGAAGAGAACGCCCCACACACACAAGGAGTAGCATTAGTGTTGTCCCAAGAAGCATGGAAGGCTCTTGTAGGATGGGAGCCTCACGGACCTAGGATCATCACAGCATCCTTCAAGACGAAGAAGAAAGGGATTGCAATGAATGTCATCCAGTGCTACGCACCCACTAATGATAGCCACGAAGACGACGATGACCAGTTCTATGCGAGGATGCAGTCAATCATCGAGAAATTTTCAGCCAAGAACCTGAACATTCTGATGGGGGACTTCAACTCCAAGGTTGGAGTGGACAACACCGAGTATGACGACATCATAGGAAAAAATGGACTAGGAGAAAGGAATGATAACGGTGAGAGGTTTGTAAACTTATGTGCCTTCAACAAAATGATTATAGATGGCACCATATTCTCCTACAAACGTATACACAAAACTACATGGGTTTCACCGCACCACATTACGACGAACCAAATCGACCACATCTGCATCAATCAGAAGTTTAGAAGCACCATGGAAGATGTAAGACCAAGGAGAGGAGCTGACATAGCTTCAGATCGCCATCTGGTGGTGGCTAAATTGAAACTGAAGCTGAGGAAGCACTGGACAACTGGAGCAGCAGTATTACACAAGTTCAATACAGCTCTTCTCCGGGATACTAATAAACGCAACGAATTCAAAATAACTCTCAACAATAAGTTCCAGGCATTTCATGATCTACTAGAAAAAGGTGGAACTAATATGGAAGACAACTGGAAAGAGATTAATGAAGCAATAGCTTCAACATATCAGGAGGTTTTGTGTCCCAATAAACAACACCAAAAAGAGTGGATTTCTGTTAGTACTCTGGACAAGATCCAAGAAAGGAGGAACGGAAAGATAGCGATTATTAACAGCCGGACAAGAGCAGAGAAAGCCAAGGCACAGGCCGAATACACCGAAGTCAACAGGCAAGTGAAGAGGAGCGTCAGGTCGGATAAACAGAAATTTGTTGAGGACCTAGCAATGACAGCGGAAAAAGCTGCTAGAAAAAGAAACATGATGCTCATATACGATACAACGAAGAAGCTAGCTGGGGAATTCAGTAAGCCAGAACGACCAATCAAGAACAAGGCTGGCAAACCAATCACTGAAGTGCATGAACAACGGAACAGGTGGGTAGAGCACTTCCAAGAACTCTTGAATAGACCAGCCCCACTGAACCCACCAGTCATCGAAGCAGCAGCCACGGATCTCCCTATAAGCACAGACCCACCAACAGTCGAAGAAATCAAAATGGCCATCACACAGATCAAGAGTGGCAAGTCAGCAGGACCAGACATCATACCAGCGGAGGCACTGAAGACAGATATAGAAACAACTTCAAAGATACTCCACATTCTCTTCAGGAAGATTTGGGAGGAAGAACAAGTTCCAGCAGACTGGAAAGAAGGGTACCTCATCAAGATACCAAAGAAAGGCGATCTCAGCAATTGTGAGAACTACAGAGGCATTACTCTACTTTCAGTACCAGGAAAGGTCTTCAACAGAGTGTTATTGAACAGATTAAAGGACCCAGTCGACGGCCAACTCCGAGATCAACAGGCCGGATTCCGTAAAGATCGATCATGTACCGATCAAATCGCTACTCTACGGTTCATTGTTGAACAATCAATTGAATGGAATTCACCACTTTACATCAACTTCGTCGACTATGAAGAGGCATTCGACAGCGTGGATAGGAGAATATTATAGAGCCTTCTATGACATTAGGACGTACTCGAGAAGATAGTCAACATCATGCAGAATTCTTAAGACGGACTACATTGTAAAATCGTGCATGGAGGTCAGCTCACAGAGTCATTCGAAGTGAAGACCGGTGTCAGACAAGGCTGCTTACTCTCGCTCTTTCTTTTCCTACTGGTCATCGACTGGCTATAGGTATCGATCACAAGAATCTTCGATGTATTGTAGAACGACCTAGTAAGCAACACTGAGGGTTCAACGACGACGAAGTTGTATGCCTACATCTATTCTGTTGGTTTGTACATGTATTACATATGCTTAATCACTTATCAACTTAGTGAACTATGTTTGATTTTCTATGAATAACTCAAAAGAATTGAAGGGTCGGTAAAACAGAGACATAGTATCAGTCTACGATACCACTGACTATTGTGTGGTCTTTATCTGTAAATGCAAACTACCTGTTTGGAGAGTGCATCATAGTCGCGATCAGTGGTTGGAGGCATTGAGTAACGTGGCTAAGAGTCACTCATGGTGGATGTGTATTTGCTCCTTATATTTTCCTAGATCTTGAGTTCCAATTAGATTTCATATGCAATTTTGTGTTCTTCGTTATTGTTGATCTATATTTCGGTATTAATGTTGTTGATTTAATGTCATCACACTAATGTGGTATTGAATTTTCAACTAACCCATAGCTCTATATTGTTTATGACCTACATTTAAAATTACACTGGTATAACGAAACAAAGAATTAAAAACCACAATCTCAGGAGTCTAGTTTTTGGACCTGAGTGTATGCAACACATTTCAATAAAATAAATTCAATTGATCGTATACGTCACAGAATGATGTTAGGGCACCAGTGAAAACCAGGAAGCACTCGACTGATGTTTCGTTCTAGTGTGGAACTCCACATCAATGCACACCACAGATCTCGTCCCAGGGGCTTCAGGTTGGCGAAAACCTACCCCACTACACTACATGGCTGACTGACACCCAATGGTAGAATTTCAACTTTTATCAATTTGTGGTATATAGCACAACAATCATCCATTGTCATTGATGATAACTGTCTCAATCCCGACAAGTCTGAACTCCATCAGTCATGTATTCAGTTAATGGAAAATACCAATCTCTACAAAAATAACCATCTCAATTATATTAAAATATGTTTGTAAATAATCTCAGCGGAGGAGATTAATAAAAATTCTATTGTTTCGCTTGTCATGTGGTCTGACCTTCTTCAGGAAAATAATCAAAATTTTAGTATATAATCGTAAATAAGAGGTAAGAGTCACTCATGGTGGATGTGTATTTGCTCCTTATATTTTCCTAGATCTTGAGTTCCAATTAGATTTCATATGCAATTTTGTGTTCTTCGTTATTGTTGATCTATATTTCGGTATTAATGTTGTTGATTTAATGTCATCACACTAATGTGGTATTGAATTTTCAACTAACCCATAGCTCTATATTGTTTATGACCTACATTTAAAATTACACTGGTATAACGAAACAAAGAATTAAAAACCACAATCTCAGGAGTCTAGTTTTTGGACCTGAGTGTATGCAACACATTTCAATAAAATAAATTCAATTGATCGTATACGTCACAGAATGATGTTAGGGCACCAGTGAAAACCAGGAAGCACTCGACTGATGTTTCGTTCTAGTGTGGAACTCCACATCAATGCACACCACAGATCTCGTCCCAGGGGCTTCAGGTTGGCGAAAACCTACCCCACTACACTACATGGCTGACTGACACCCAATGGTAGAATTTCAACTTTTATCAATTTGTGGTATATAGCACAACAATCATCCATTGTCATTGATGATAACTGTCTCAATCCCGACAAGTCTGAACTCCATCAGTCATGTATTCAGTTAATGGAAAATACCAATCTCTACAAAAATAACCATCTCAATTATATTAAAATATGTTTGTAAATAATCTCAGCGGAGGAGATTAATAAAAATTCTATTGTTTCGCTTGTCATGTGGTCTGACCTTCTTCAGGAAAATAATCAAAATTTTAGTATATAATCGTAAATAAGAGGTAAGATGTCACTATGATTGTCCAATCTTATGCAGAGTATGAACATATTACACGATTGATTATAAGCGAACCAAATGTTCAGAATGTTGTAGATGTTGCAAACACGTTTATATGCATGCATATCCCTCCACTGGATATGATAACAGAAAAGAATAGTCAATCTGAAGATCGAGTTGTCGAATCATGTAAAATTTTTGTGAATAAGTAAAAACAAATGGATATGATGGTAATTATGGATCAAAAGGCAAATGAATATTTTGTTACAGGTCGCATAATTGGATTGTGTAATCAGACTAGATAATTCACAGCAGCAAGTAAATGTATGTAATATATATATCCGCTACCTTTCGTACAGCATAAGCCTTCGACCACGATTCTCCAATCAACTTTGTCTTTGGCTCTCCATTCCATATTTTCCTGAGTGTTATTCACTCTTCATGTCTGCCTCCGGTTTCCGGCGCAATTTTTTCTTTGATTTTCTCCTTTTCCTTCAGCCTTGAGGATCCCAAGTTAGTACCTCTCTTATGACACAGTCTGATAATTTCCTCTGTAACTAACAAATACCTTATTCCACGAACTTGGGTTTGAATAAATTCTTTTTTATAATTGTGTTACCAGTGTCTAAAGGTTTTTATACTGATGAGGGCCAGATAAGATACCAGCTGAGATGCTGAAGTCAGATATAGGAATTACTACAAAGATACTCTACATTCTCTTCAGGAAGATATGGGAGAAAGTGCAAGCGCTAGCATACTGGTAATAAGAGTATTACATCACGATTTCAAAGAATGGAGATCTTAGCAAGTGCAAGAACTACAGAGAGATCACTCTACTTTCAGTACCAGAAAAGCCTTAAACAGAGTGTCAGTGAACGGAATAAAAGATTCAGTCGACGCTTAACTTCGAGATCAACAGGCCGGATTCCGTAATGACCGATCGTGTTCCGACCAAATGTCGACCCTACAAATCATTGTTGAACAATCAATTGTATGGAACTCACCACTTTATGTCAATTTCCTGGACTACGAAAAAGCATTTGACAGCGTGTGTAGAAGAACATTATGCAGCTTTCTTAGCCGTTATTGTGTACTCGAGAAGACAGTCAATACTGTACAGAATTCTTACAACGGACTGAACTTTATAAAATCGTGCATGGAGGGCAGCTCATAGATTCATTCGAAGTGAAAACCGGTGTCAGAGAGGGCTGTTTGCTCTTGCCTTTCTAGTGGTTGACTGGACTATGAAAATTGTAATATCTCAAGGTAAGCTCGAAATACAGTGGATAACATAGATGCAACTAGACTTTAACGTTGCTGATGACCTAGCTTTTCTCACCAACACACAACAACAAATGCAGGTGGAAACGGACAGTGTAGCAGCAGCCTCTGTAGCGAACAATAGGCCTCGACATACACAAGAAGTAAAGTAAGACTCTTAAATACAACTAACAAGCCTCATTAGTAAATAAGAGGGGGGGGGATTTGATTCAGATGCGAAGGCACAGATTAACAAGACAAAAAATGGGTAGCATTTCTACAATTCAAAAACATCTGAAATTCAAATCATCTGTCAGCCATCATCGAAGTCAGACTTTTCGATACAAACGTCAAGACAGTCTCATTGTATGAAACTGAAACTTGTAAGGAGAACTATGAGAAATATTATGTAAAAGATATAGGTATTTGTAAGTAGTTTTTTAAGTAAGATAATTTCGATTTTTTTCAGACACCGTCATCAACAACCTACTGTGGTAGAGAACAAACCAACTTCTAACTGAGTAAGAAATCAGGAAAAATTGTAGAGGTGTATAGGACACA
>CM068306.1:84880729-85060729 GCA_034768735.1 Schistosoma mekongi | reverse complement strand
TTTATAAATATGAACTGGTGTAAACACAACCATGAATACTTTAAGTTTTTAAATGAGTGCATTGATTGTCAAACATTATGAAGTTGTGCAAAGATTTATATTTCAGAAAGATACAAGGAACGGACAATACCTACATTTTCATAGCTTTTGTCCAATCAGTTATAAAAGTGGTTCAGTCAAGTCACTCTACTGCATAGCTGAACGACTGTCCACAGCTGATATACTTGACGATGAAATCGCAATCATAAAAAAATGTCTTCAACAAAATGGGTACCTTGAAACATTTATTGAAAAGTATAGTAATAGATGTAGTAGAAAATTCGAAGCTGATAAACCCGAAAAGAGAATGGTATTTATTCAACTAGTACTTAAAAGAGAACAAGTAGCTAAACAATTCAATCAGAGACTTAGAACGGCCATCAAACAAACATTCGCAACTGCCAAACTACTGACTCTCTACAAAACACGATGTTTAATAAGTCGAACAAAAGTTGATAAATATCCGTCTCATGTCACGCTGAATTATATTTATCAGTTCACATGTACTTGTAAAAGCAGGTACATTGAAATGACAGAAAGACTGGCCAATTTACGATTTATTGAGTATATCCCGAAGAACCTGTGCTTGAAAGAAACAACCGTTTTTAGAAGTTCAATTATGCGTCATTTCTTAGACACGGGACATGAAGTCGATGCAACAAATGCTTTTAAAATCATCAATAAACAATATAAAATGATTCTATTAAAATTTGCTGAGGCCATTGGAATCAGGAGATTAAAACCTGACCTATTTATTTAAAAGAAATCAGTAGTTAATCTTCAGTTGCCTTAGTAGCAATAGATCGATGTTAACAGATAAACAATTCAGCTGACAAAATCAATATGTGTATAAATAATTTGAATTAACTAAAATCAATAGAATATATGTAGCTGATGAGACTGAATGCAACGAAATACATTGAATTGAAAGTATTCTGCAAATATTGTCGTTCTTGTATTATTCAATTTCTTTAAAGAGAATAAATTGTAAAATATGAATATATTTATTTGAATTGGAACTGTATATCTGTTACGCCGGGCAATTAAAGAAAAGTAACGAACTCTCAGAACTGTATTTTGGGGGGATTATTCTCGTTATTTTATTCACGAGTGATGTAATCATTTTATTCCTATGACTGTTACGTTCCCCTTGCCCGGTTCTCTCGCTTAGTGTATTGATTCTTTGTGTGTTGTTTATTATTATGAACTACGTCTACTTAATTGTGTACAAGTTCTCCCCATTCACTACCACTATTTCTTTTGTTCTGTATCAATGTTAGATTTATGATTGGTTTACTGTGTGGTCAGATCTCATGTGTATATAAAGGCATTATTAAAATATAATACGACCTTGGTCTAGTTCTCGGGTTCTTGGCTCTCGCTCTCTCAGTCTTCCTGTTCTGAAATCTGGTTGTCCTATTGTCGGCCTAGGGGAGTGAATGGGCTTAGGTCAATCACACGATCTTAACTAGGCACACAACTCATTGGTGTCCGCATCCACCAACCAATAACATCCTCTCCTCCTTCCTTTCATCGCATTATAACAATATCATTTATACTGTTCCAATTTGATGAAATGTTCAGTTAGTTTTCTACGACTACATACAATCTGTCTGTTTTATTTGTATATAATGAATTTAATTTATTAAAATTCATTTTTCTTTCATTTTAGAATCATTAAAACTTAGTACATTTTGTTTCAAATTTTTCTTGTATATTTTAGTTGACTTTTATCAATGACTTTTTGTAAATGATACCAGAATAAATAAGATTCGTAGATGAATTCCACATCTAAATTCTCATTACTCTGTATCATTGAAGTTTTTTACTAAAAGTTTATATTAAACTTAGAAAAAAGATAATTTCATCAAAATTTTACATTTTAATTATTATTATTATTATTTTTTTTGACATTATTTATATGATGAAATGATAAAGTACATTAGATATGTACGTGGAGAATAGTAACTTGTGAAGAAAGATACTATTTACTGAAAATGTATATTTTGCTAAAACCTCAGCATCAGTAGGCCTGAACATACATAAAGGAAAGAGCATGATTCTTAAATACAACACAGGGAGCACCAACCCAATTCAACGTGATGGAGAAACTCTGGAAGAAGTGAATACTTTCACATATCTAGGGAGCATCATCAATGAACAAAGAGGGTCCGATGCAGATGTAAAGACAAGGATTGGCAAAGCAAGGGCAGCATTCCTACAGTTGAAAAACCTTTGGGACTCAAAACAAATATCAACTAACCTCATAGTCAGACTCTTCAATTCTAACGTGAAGACAGTTCTGCTGTATGGAGCTGAAACTTGGAGAATTACTGCAAACATCATCAGAAGGGTGCAAGTATTTATAATCAACTGACTACGCAAGATACTGAATGTCTGTTGGCCGGAAACCATCAGCAACAGCTTACTATGAGAGAGGACAAACCAACTTCCAGCCGAAGAGGAAGTTAGGAAAAGACGTTGGAAATGTATAAGACATACATTGGAGAAGTCATCAGACTGCATCACGAGACAAGCATTAACATGGAATCCTGTTGGGAAACGGAAAAGAAGAAGGCCAAAGAACACGCTGAGGCGAGAATTGGAAGCAGACATTAAAAGGATGAGCAGCAACTGGAAACAATTGGAAAGGATTGCTGAGGACAGAGTTGAATGGAGAATCCTGGTGAGCCGCCTATGCTCCTCAGTGGGGAGTAACAGGCGTAAGTAGGTAAGTAATGTAATAATTTCTTAAACATAATATTGAATAAAGCCCTTAATTTGAATTTGATACTTCTTCGAAAACAAAGAAGTACTGAACTGTTTTGAACTCCGAAGTAGTGCACATCCGCAACCCCACCACAAAATTTTACATTTTAATTATTATTATTATTATTATTATTATTATTATTATTATTATTATTATTATTATTATTATTATTATTATTATTATTATTATTATTATTATTATTATTATTATTATTATTATTATTATTATTATTATTATTATTATTATTATTATTATTATTATTATTATTATTATTATTATTATTATTATTATTATTATTATTATTATTATTATTATTATTATTATTATTATTATTATTATTATTATTATTATTATTATTATTATTATTATTATTATTATTATTATTATTATTATTATTATTATTATTATTATTATTATTATTATTATTATTATTATTATTATTATTATTATTATTATTATTATTATTATTATTATTATTATTATTATTATTATTATTATTATTATTATTATTATTATTATTATTATTATTATTATTATTATTATTATTATTATTATTATTATTATTATTATTATTATTATTATTATTATTATTATTATTATTATTATTATTATTATTATTATTATTATTATTATTATTATTATTATTATTATTATTATTATTATTATTATTATTATTATTATTATTATTATTATTATTATTATTATTATTATTATTATTATTATTATTATTATTATTATTATTATTATTATTATTATTATTATTATTATTATTATTATTATTATTATTATTATTATTATTATTATTATTATTATTATTATTATTATTATTATTATTATTATTATTATTATTATTATTATTATTATTATTATTATTATTATTATTATTATTATTATTATTATTATTATTATTATTATTATTATTATTATTATTATTATTATTATTATTATTATTATTATTATTATTATTATTATTATTATTATTATTATTATTATTATTATTATTATTATTATTATTATTATTATTATTATTATTATTATTATTATTATTATTATTATTATTATTATTATTATTATTATTATTATTATTATTATTATTATTATTATTATTATTATTATTATTATTATTATTATTATTATTATTATTATTATTATTATTATTATTATTATTATTATTATTATTATTATTATTATTATTATTATTATTATTATTATTATTATTATTATTATTATTATTATTATTATTATTATTATTATTATTATTATTATTATTATTATTATTATTATTATTATTATTATTATTATTATTATTATTATTATTATTATTATTATTATTATTATTATTATTATTATTATTATTATTATTATTATTATTATTATTATTATTATTATTATTATTATTATTATTATTATTATTATTATTATTATTATTATTATTATTATTATTATTATTATTATTATTATTATTATTATTATTATTATTATTATTATTATTATTATTATTATTATTATTATTATTATTATTATTATTATTATTATTATTATTATTATTATTATTATTATTATTATTATTATTATTATTATTATTATTATTATTATTATTATTATTATTATTATTATTATTATTATTATTATTATTATTATTATTATTATTATTATTATTATTATTATTATTATTATTATTATTATTATTATTATTATTATTATTATTATTATTATTATTATTATTATTATTATTATTATTATTATTATTATTATTATTATTATTATTATTATTATTATTATTATTATTATTATTATTATTATTATTATTATTATTATTATTATTATTATTATTATTATTATTATTATTATTATTATTATTATTATTATTATTATTATTATTATTATTATTATTATTATTATTATTATTATTATTATTATTATTATTATTATTATTATTATTATTATTATTATTATTATTATTATTATTATTATTATTATTATTATTATTATTATTATTATTATTATTATTATTATTATTATTATTATTATTATTATTATTATTATTATTATTATTATTATTATTATTATTATTATTATTATTATTATTATTATTATTATTATTATTATTATTATTATTATTATTATTATTATTATTATTATTATTATTATTATTATTATTATTATTATTATTATTATTATTATTATTATTATTATTATTATTATTATTATTATTATTATTATTATTATTATTATTATTATTATTATTAACTTCAGACCTCGCTGGCAACGCTTAACAATCAGACCATTAAACTGGCTGTCCTCCAATGGTTGGTACTTATAACTCATTCAATATTCACTCAACCTCATTTATTGCCATCTATAGGCAGCTCCGTCACATTTGATATGGTTGAACTCCACATCATCACGTCATCACATTAAAACTTCAGAGGTTAGTCACTAGTGAACTGATTTGACTGCAGTTAGGTGTTATGGTTTATTAGTTAAGCGTTTGTTACGAAACCTGAATGTCATAGGCTCGACTCCTTGGTGGACTCGTAAATGTGCACTACTAAAGTTTTGCAGTCAAATGAAACAACTATCCAGTGTTACCTAGTTTTTAATGATTGTCTTACTGAAATCAATTCGTGACATCAAATTCAAGAAGCTCCACAACACCCAATGATAAGATTCATTATTATTGTTATAAAGCAGAAAACATGAATATACTTCAGTGAATCATTCCCTATTTTGTCCAACGAATTCATGTCCTTATAGCGCCGTATAATTGGTTGCTACAGTATTTATCAATAACAACAAATAAGTGAACATAGTAACAACAATAGAAACGTTACTCTTATTATGAATTCATAGGTATAGTAAATCTCGGCATTGAATATTTATTGATTCGAGGTGGTTTCATGGAGATTGATAGTTAATTTTCTTGTTTACTGCCATCACAGACTGATCTTAGTTGGGTAGAACTGAAAACTTTGATAAAATTGTACAAATATTTTGTCTTATTATGGGGATTAGTTTTCATGAATTGACAGTGAATGATCGTCACTGCTTGTCACAAATTGATTGCAGTGGAAATTCTACCATTAGACGCCAGCCAGGTCAGTGATCAAAAATGTTGTGTAAAAATTAAGTGGATGTTATTGTTATACAAACATGAAAAGCAATAAATTTTAAAGTTTTAAAAAAGGGTCAAATGATATGATCATCATAATAATAATGAGTGAAAACAATCGTAATAATGAAAGAAGTGAGTGTAATAAGCCATTTGTAAACCATCCAAGTATTGGCTATTATGATGACCACGGTAAGTAAAGAGGTTGTACAAATTTTTCATGGAAATATATGTCCAGTTTAAAAGATAGATACCGATTGCTTAAGCCATATGTAAAAGATGTGTTTGTAAACCATAAGGCAAATTAAATGGGACTCAGTAAATGATGCTGATAGCATTTTATCCATCTACTAAATGTTTCGCGCAATTATAGAGCTCTTTACTTGTCATAGTTAACCTTTACTCAACCGTACTGGATGATGCTCAAAAAGTTTTTGAAGGATAGGCAGAATAATACACCTTATGTAATTGGCCACAGACGAGCAGTTGAATTGGTATATACAAGGGGATGAGGCGATTTATAATAGATGTGTGCGATCAAGATGGCTGTCAATAGTGCGCACTAACATCAGTCTGTTAGGAATACGAACAACCATATTTTATACTCTTCTCCGCAAGACTACTTTACATCAATTATCTTATGAGATGTTGTGAATATATTTATTACATGATTGTGTGCTTGAATCATATTTACCTTCAGTCATTTTGAATCATTGCAGCTGTGTTTAACAATACATGGAAGGCTTCAGTACTTCACCGTTCTTTGTGATTCAAGAAGTGTTTATGGATATGTTTTATATATTTCTCGTATCCATTGGATGATTACTAAAAATAGTATACACTGTAATTACTGATACCATATGTAAATTTCCGAGTTCTCCAGGGTTACTAAAATTTCTTATCTGTATAGCTTAGCTATTATTGGATATGAGTTAACATTATACTAGAATACTGTCTAATATAGAAACTATTACAATCAAAACATTGTAATTTGTCAGTCAAACTATGTAAAGGGGGGTTTAATGGAACTCGTCTAAAATAATTCAGTATGTATATTGTCTTATAAAATATTTGAATTTTATGCAGTTTAAGAAGATAACAGAAATAAAATTTTCATAACATTGACAGACAGTTACAACGTAGAACTTGGTACATGCGTACGTCATTTCAAGTTGCCATGCCTCAATTAGCAGATAGAGATTAAATTGTCGAATGAAATCCCAGAGTGGGGAAGGTAGTAACAGAGTTAGTATTCATGGAAGGGAATAGAGACCGAGGACATTTAAGAAAATATGATTCAGTAAAGAGAAAATTATGATAAGTTCAGAAGCTTAGAATTTGGAGATTTAACAATAAGATACTATCAGGTATAACTGAAAACTAAAGAATCCTGGAAAGCTGTGATGTTTTAGAATTAGATTTATCAATGATTCATAAGTAAAAGATTAACAGTAACCGGACTTACAACTTCTAAGCCAGATGTTGAATGTTCACTCGAAATCGTAATCATCATAATTATCCAAATCATCATCATTATCATCATTTTCCGAATAATAATAATAATAATCATTAACAACATTATCATCATCATCATAAACATTATCGTCATCATGATCATCATCATCATCATCAACATTATTATCATCATCATCAACATTATCATCATCATCATCATCACATCATCATCACAAACATTATCATCATCATTATCATCAACATTATCATCATCATCATAATCATTGTCATGAACATTATCATCATCATCATGATCATAATCATCATCATCATCAACATTATCATCATCATCATCACCATCAACATTATCATCATCATCAACGTCAACAAAATCATCACCATAATCATTATCATCAACCTTATCATCATCATCATCATTATCATCAACCTTATCATCATCATCATCAACATTATCATCATCATCATCATCACCATCAACATTATCATCATCATCAACATCAACAAAATCATCACCATAATCATTATCATCAACCTTATCATCATCATCATCATCATCATCATTATCATCATCATCATCATGGCTTCTTGATTCTTCATAGCATTTAACTGATATGAATCAGTAACAAATAAATGACAATAATTATTTCAAAATGACAACAAATCTAATTTATTAATAAGAAAAAAATAAGTTAGTTTATAATAATTTGCAAAATCTTTTTGACAATTCATAATTTATTGATTATTTATGAGTACAATGAATATTGATTGTAAGTAAACATCATCATCATCATCATCATCATCATCATCATCATCATCATCATCATTGTTAGCAGCACACTTATCAAAAAGAAAATTAAATAAAATAAACTTAACTATGGTAACTTTGTTCAGAATTTCAAACAGTGAATTAAATCAATTAAGTCTATTAATGATTATTCATTGTTAAAATTAATGAGATAGATAGAAGCAGCAATAGAATGATTATGAATGTAAATAATTCACGTTGTTTTAAATGATAATAATGAGATCAATTGAATATTGAACAACGGATATGATATTTTACTACTAGTTCATTTAATTATGTGTAATAATAATAATCTTAGAAACTTAAGATTGTTTTAATAAAGCTTTAGTTATCAAGATATACATTTCATCCTATTTGAGATTCGTTAACTTACATCAAATGATTACATGTTTACAGTAAGTTTTAAATATAGTATAGCCTACTTCAAAGAAGGGCCGCATTTCTAAGACTGAAAAACATCTGGAACTCAAACCAACTTTCAGTCAACATCGAAGTCAAAATTTTCAATACAAATGTGAAAACAGTTCTGTTGTATGGAGCTGAAACTTGGAGAACTACGAAAAGTATCCTTCAGAAGATATAAGTATTTATAAACAACTGTCTGCGCAAGGTCCTTCGGATTCGTTGGCCAGATATCATCAACAACAACCTGTTGTGGCAGAGAACTAACCAACCGAAATCCAGCCGAGGAAGAGATTAGAAAAAGACGCTGGAGGTGGATTGGACAAACATTGAGGAAACCATCAAACTGTGTCACAAGACAAGCACTAACTTGGAATCCTAAAGGCCGAGGAACACATTTCGTCTGGAATTGGAAACAGACATGAAGAGAATGAAGAGCACTTGGGAAGCGCTGGCAAGGAAAGCCTTGGACAGAGTTGGTTGGAGAATGCTGATGGGCGGTCTATGCTCCACCTGGGGTAGCAGGCATTGATTTACTTCAAAGGTCTAAGTTTTTAGACATTGAACTCAATAGTTTATTTATCAAGTATAAAGATATTAGTAAGGATGAGTGATTATCACGGGGAATCACAAATTGATGTGGGTCGAAATTCTACTACATGACGGCAACACAGAGGTTCAAATGATCAAGTATTGTTTATGAAACCTGAAGGCTTTGAGATTAATTAAATGGCTGAATCTCTGATGCATAGTGTTAAAGAGTTTCATACTAGGACAAAAGAGCTATTCATTGCTTCCTGGTTTTCATTGGTACTCAATAGACAACAATTTAGAACAAATGAAAGCAACTTAGCATAATACAGTAATAATAATATATTGATGTATTAGAGTATAATACATTAATGACAATGATATTATTATTATTATTAGGCTACTGTGAATCAGATCAAGTGAGAAGAAAATCAAAATTAATATCAAAAAATGATGGGGCAAGTTACAACAACAACCAACCAAAGTCAAAACCAACAGAATAAGTTTCTAGCCACTTGTAGTAAACATCTCATGACACATTTCTATCAGGAAGACATCTAGAATAACGATGAAAGCTCTGTGATTAAATCATCTAGCTTAAAGAATTCAGTAAAGCCAAAAGCATTTGCTTTGGGAACAAATCATTTTTACCATTACGATATCCAATATTCTTTTGGTTATCGTTCCTTTTCCTTTAACCATGTGTTATTCTACTTTGTAGGATGGAATTACATTATACCAAGTAAAAGAAAAGACAAAACTTCGACACAATACCACCAGCTAATTGGAATTGGTTTTACCATTATCGCTTCTTCCTGATGGACCGGATGGCTAATGGGGTACAGTTAACCATAAAAACTGCTTCTCAGTTATTTATTACTTGTATTTTAGTTGCCTTAACCAATTAACTGTTGTGATATTATTTTTCAATAATGAACTACACCTCGTTAAGTGTGTACCTGTTCTCCAGTTTTCTATTATTACTAGAATTGTTTTGTATGAATTTTATTTTCTTAGTTGATAACCTATGCGCTTAGGATTTATAAACATATAAACGAATAGATGAAATACCAGTCGACTATAGCTGTTAGCTTAGTTGTCTTTTGTCCTCCCATCTAGCTATGGACTAACAGAATTAAGTTAGACATATGGTCATTGATCATTCAATCTTATTATTCGTAGTCACCGTATTGTTTCTGGCTAGGTTAGATCAATAATTTGATCAGCTGTTATCCGTATTTATCAGAGTTTATGACATGCCAATTATGCAACTATTGTTCTAGGACAGTAATGAAAAGAAAATGAATGTTTTTTCATCATATGGTTTAAGGAGATTTTTCATGCCTCATTATATGATTCAGTTAATTCTATAGTGTTTTTTTTTTCACTTTATAAATGTTACTAAGGCATGAACAACAGAAGTAACAGATAATTCATGAATTCATTTTATTTCGTTGCTTATCATCAGTCACATATAAATGAGAATCAATAATCGTCATACAAAATGAATCTTTATACTTTTCAACAACAAAAACATCTTAAATAAACTTGAAGTTGTGAAAATAATGAGATTCAAGATGACATTCGATAACCGAGATTGTTGTGGATAACAAATGGTTTAAATTATATAATAACAATGATTAAATGAATGAAATTTAAACGAGATGATCATCTGAATTGATTGAAGTGAATTTAATATTGTTATGTCGGACCACTAACGAAGAGTGAAAAACTTCCAAAACTGTGTTTTAGAGAAGTAATGGTCGTGAGTAATGTAAACATTACATTTCTATTATTGTTACGTTCCTCTTACACTATCCTCCTGTATAGTATTTTTGCTGTTATTACATTATCTGTTACTGTGGACTACAGTTAATTAGTTGTGTACAAGTTACCCCCCCCCCTCATTCACTGTCACAATCTCTTCTATTTCGTATTAATGTATAATCCCTAATTAGTTTTCTGTGCGGTCTGAATTTGTGTTTATATAAAGACATGATTGAAATACATTACGACTGGATTGAATTGTATCTGGTTGGCTTATAAGTCATTGTTTTCTCTATTCTGGCTTTGGGGACTTGTAGTCGTGAGGCAGACGAATTCGTACTCTTATTGGCAATTATCAAGGGTACCATGTATTTTCCGCAATATATAACAAGTATACTTTTCTATTTTGTTTTAAAACTATTGACTAGTTGAGTTATCTCTTCATTTTAAAGCATCGAAAGTGTTATGAATTAATCTTGACATAATTCCATTAAAACTTGATAAAAGGATCTGAATTGATTATTATGTAATTACAAAAGTAAATTATTGACTATTCTAAATGATGATAACAAATATCCACAATTATATGAATTGTCTAAAGTTCATGAAATTAACAAACCTCTGTATTCTATCTTAACCATGTATCATCTACATCATACTTGCACAAAATGCTTGATAAAATTACTAAACTCTATTCTACGGATTATAGAATTTGGATTGTGACTGGCAAGTGGAATCCAGGATGCGCGTTTCGTCCTATTTGGGACTCATCGGTTGGATGTACCTGCATCCCAATTCTATAATACTTGTGAAAAAATCGCTATATCGAGGCAATCCGCTCAGGATGCACACATAGCAACAATGACTGACCAGCTTCAGTCTATAACAAATCAACGGGAATATACAAGCCCTTCCTAATCTATTCTTCGGAGCTTATAGAAATATTTTGATTTGAAATGGTTGATTATTTATATGACTGTAGTATCAAACAAAAGATAATGTTTTCTTTCAATGTAAATTCTTTGTTTACTAATGTTCCTATGAGAAAATTACTATTAATATTATATATGACTATATATTGTCATGTCATCTTTCATTATCTCTTCTTTTAACAACTCTTAAACATATTTGCTATTACTATATACAGATGAAGTTCAGTTCACAATTGAAGGTGGACATTTTCAACAGATTGACGAAGTTGCAATGTGTAGTCTTTTAGGATTACTGTTAGCTGATGTGTATATGACACATGAGGAGAACCTAATCAGAGATTCAGTAGAGGAGATGTGATTTTACAGGCTGTATGTTGACGCTATTCTAGCTATTTACAAGAAAAAGTTGATTATTCAAATACTTTACTAAGTAAACTAAATACTATCCAAAATCGTATAAGTTTATCCTGTGAAGGGGAGAAGAATGACTAATTTCTTTTCTAGATGAAATACCAGTCGACTATAGCTGTTAGCTTAGTTGTCTTTTGTCCTCCCATCTAGCTATGGACTAACAGAATTAAGTTAGACATATGGTCATTGATCATTCAATCTTATTATTCGTAGTCACCGTATTGTTTCTGGCTAGGTTAGATCAATAATTTGATCAGCTGTTATCCGTATTTATCAGAGTTTATGACATGCCAATTATGCAACTATTGTTCTAGGACAGTAATGAAAAGAAAATGAATGTTTTTTCATCATATGGTTTAAGGAGATTTTTCATGCCTCATTATATGATTCAGTTAATTCTATAGTGTTTTTTTTTTTCACTTTATAAATGTTACTTTGAAAAAATCGCTATATCGAGGCAATCCGCTCAGGATGCACACATAGCAACAATGACTGACCAGCTTCAGTCTATAACAAATCAACGGGAATATACAAGCCCTTCCTAATCTATTCTTCGGAGCTTATAGAAATATTTTGATTTGAAATGGTTGATTATTTATATGACTGTAGTATCAAACAAAAGATAATGTTTTCTTTCAATGTAAATTCTTTGTTTACTAATGTTCCTATGAGAAAATTACTATTAATATTATATATGACTATATATTGTCATGTCATCTTTCATTATCTCTTCTTTTAACAACTCTTAAACATATTTGCTATTACTATATACAGATGAAGTTCAGTTCACAATTGAAGGTGGACATTTTCAACAGATTGACGAAGTTGCAATGTGTAGTCTTTTAGGATTACTGTTAGCTGATGTGTATATGACACATGAGGAGAACCTAATCAGAGATTCAGTAGAGGAGATGTGATTTTACAGGCTGTATGTTGACGCTATTCTAGCTATTTACAAGAAAAAGTTGATTATTCAAATACTTTACTAAGTAAACTAAATACTATCCAAAATCGTATAAGTTTATCCTGTGAAGGGGAGAAGAATGACTAATTTCTTTTCCTAGATAAATATAATCAATGGGAGGGATGATGGCTCAATCAAACGTTCTATCTACAGAAATTCTACATAGACATGGTAGTAAATTAGCTTTCATAGTTATTAACCGGGATAGTATAAAAAGGATTTAGTAAAAACTTTATTTAATAGGAACAACCGTCTTTGCATTAATGACGTTACTGAAGTAAATAAAAATCTATTGACAGAAACGCTAATATTGAACGGTTGTCCAAAAAAAATTACAAATCGATGGAAGGCTTGTGGTATGGTGAAACTACTACATTGCTGTCACTTAAAAAATCTAGTCTACATCACTTCACCTTTCAAAGGTGATTCAAATAGCCTTGTGTTAATACAAAGGCATAGGTCGGTCGTCAACAGGACATTTTATGCGGCTGAGGTAGTTGCCATTGAAAAGTCTTGGAGTACTGATTCACAATAAACCTAAACAACATGTCAACAAATGCATCACATCTCACTATGTCTGTCAATTTACATGTATATGTGGATACGCATACATAGGGAGGAACAATCGTGATCTGCATGTAAGGGTAGCTGGAAACATACCTAAGTGGCTTTAAAATCAAATTAACTCGAATGGAAAAATAAAAGTACACGATAAAAACTCTCATCGTCTATTGTTTAACACTTAGTTGAGACAGACCACTAAATTGGTATCGAATCTTCCTTTGTGGTGTTGTATTAAAGTGCTTTAGGACATATACTGCGGTTTATTAAAGCCTTAGCTATTTAAAACTTTAAAATCCCTCTATGTGTTCAAAAACAATTTGTACCTTCTCTCAATCTACTTTGGTGACAGAATGAGATACATATGAATCTCATTAACATTTTTGTTTCTTTAGCTTAAAGTCTAGTTTGTCTTAATGAACCTAATTATTTTGTATATAGACATGCCTTAACCAAGTGTGTGCGTGACCACATTGTTCAAGATGTATTGCGCAAATATGTATTACATGACTGTTATAAATTTCATTTTGCTATTGCACTATCAAATTAATCAAAGAGACAAACTGTTTTAGATATTTGTATAAGATCCAATAAATTTTGGATATTATTTTATACTACTTATTAGTAGACAGAGCGATAAGTAAGCAATTTGTAGTTGAAAAGGCGAGACACATGAGAAGTGTTTTTTACTATGATGATTCGCAGTGATTGCAGACCATTTAGAGTCATAATATAGAATTGTTAGCAATAAGTGAATAACAACTTGTAAACTATCTTATCGCATTTTCCAACCATTTCGATACACATACAATTGCTCTTCTATAAATCTGTCTACTATTAAGTAGTATAAAATAACATTGAGCATTTCATTGGATTTAATACGTTTCGATACTTTTGATATTATGAATTGATCTGAATCAGACAACCATTGATCACCTGGAAGCACTGGACAACCGTTTCGTCCTAGTATGGAACTCCTCAGCAGTGCACCTCCACGACCCAATAGGGTATCGGACCCAGGACCCTTTGGTTCCGCGGGAAACGTTTTACCATCGAACCAGTGAGTCGGCTCCTAACGGTTGATATTTCCAATTCAGTCAATTCATGTCAAAATTAACAATTAACTATCTCCACAATCCCCCCTAACAGTTAGATACAATAATCTTAATGAATGGAAAGAAGTATTGAAAAAATGTTACGCAACTAAATTACGTAATAAAGTTACTAAAGGGAAGTAAGATTAGTTTGAATTTTTTCTTTCAATTACTTTTAAAGATTTGTATTTGTCTGTTTGATAATTATTTTGAAAGAGGTTGACACGTCGACATAATGTTTACAATCGTTTAAGTGGGTAGCTATTCAGTTGGTATATTTATGTTGTTCATTGAAACTTAACTTATGTAAAATAAGTTCAAAAATATGACTTTTATTTGTGTTCATCTACATCCGTTAATGATACCTTGAAGTGGTGGTCAGGGGTTCCTGTTGTAATAAATCATTCGGGCTATACTAGCTGGAACAATCTTTCCTTGTGGTCTTATTATTCTAGGCAGGTATTTTTAGCAAAATATGCTGATAACGCAACCTGGAAGTTCTAGGTTTAGGCTAATGAATCTATAATTTTATTCTATGTTATTTTTCATAACATCCACTTAATGTACAGCGAACATAAAATCTTTACAGGTCTTAAAGAGTCACCGATACGCTCAAATCTTTCAGAGGAAAGATAATAATTTCATTAATTTTTCAACCAAGATTTAAACAACAGAGCATAATTAATTGTTATGTAGAGTAGTTAGTGTCAGTCAGCAGGAGATACTGAATTTAAGTATGTTCTTATTCCCACTACTCGGTAAACTATATCTTAAATGAAACTTCACTCCCTACACCCATGATATTCCAAACTTTGACTAGTTAGTTAATATTACCTTGTACAAGACAAGTACGACGATTAATGACAAACACGACTGTCTAGTCAATGCCCTACCGTCTACTCTGATGCCTGCTCAGTCCCAGGTTGAAATAGATAGGACACAAAACTGATGAGCCAATCAGGTAAATCCAACTATATTTCAAGCACTCCATTACATACATATAACTTGACCAAAGAATCATCTAATTAAGATAATAACATCGACACATAATAACGTCGACAAAGAGTATCGCATATATAATTAATTAACAGTAGTTCATAATTGAAAAATGACACACTTACAGTTAATGTACCATAAGGGAAGTTAAGGTGAGAGGAACGTAATGATAATCAAAATGAATCATTTATTATAAAAACAGATAATCAATCGTTTTTAGGTAACCATCGTATCATATTCATTACGTAACCAGTATCACAATGATTACACAATAAGTGGTGGTGATAGGGTGACAATATGAACTAATTATTTTGTATTTTCAAATTATCCTATCAAGTTGCATGTAGTGTAAGAACAAATTGTTAGTAAGCACATCGAATGGTATATAACTTAACTTTGGTACTGTTAAGACTTCGCAAAACTACTTAGTATCATAAAATTAATTGTATTAAATGTCAAATAAATCAGTTAACTAAAAGAATAATGTAGATATTTGATTGTAGTTTATAAATCAATGTATCTTTCTCTGGTTGGTCACCATTTTCATTTTACACATACATTTCAAGTAAAATTATTGATTTTATGATGTAGTTGTCAAGAACAATGATATCATAAATAATTTTCAGGTTTACAAATTGTTAGTTACTTAATGAATTTTTCTGCAGTTGAATATCCTTCACTCACAGAAGCATATCTGTCAGTTTAATTGTTCAAGTAACATACATGATGTGATATAACAGAACTAATGAGAAAATGATTGATCAGAATAAGGTGAAAGAAGAATACAAAAACTTGGATAGATCAAATATATTCTATCTTTTATAAGTATATTCTGTTAGATTGTTCAACGATCCATAGAGTAGATTGAATTTTTATAAGATTAAGGCTTCAACAAACTTAAGTATTCACCCCCCCCCCTACCTCTTCACCTGATAACTTTAGTGTAAGAATCACAATGTTTAGCTTGTACTTGTTACAGAATAAAGTTAGCTGAGTACCACTGGAAAGTAGAGAGCACTGGATAGTCATTTAGTCCTAGTACTGGACTACTCACTAGTGTACACTCGAAACCTAGACAAGTGCTTAACTATCCGGACAAATGAATCGGAGACTAGGTCACTGATTCCTAGCGAACGTATGGCCAGCGATACAACAACAGGTAAGCTAAGCTATCTCACAGCACCCTAACCAAGCTAACTACGGGAAGAAGTTCAAAGTCAGCAAGAAGCGTTTAATTCCACAGGCAGCCTGACAAACGAAATGACTATCACATATCTCATGTGTATATATACAAAAAGAGATCGTCCTTGGAATGTCACAAATAGCGTACTAAAATAAACAACGAACCAATAAGATTTAACGTCTTATCAAATAGGAAACACAAACTAAAGGTGAAAAAGAAACTTTTTGGCGCGAAAACGAGAAATTTAAATTTGCACAAATAAATCACAAAAAATACCAGGTTTGCCAAGAGTATTCTGGGGATCTGAAATCCCCAACAAAGATTATATGAATAATATTATTTCAATATTAACAATTATCATTTACAATAAAATCTGAGATTCATATACAGTAATCCTTCATATCTAAATGATGTATTCACGTCAAAATTGGTCATCTTTGTTTTGTGATCACATTAGCTTACAACTCATATATTTAGAACTTGAAATGGGAGTTTCTTGATAAAGATCATTTGTTCTTCAATCATTTTTATTTTGGTTATATAATAACTATCGTTATCTTACTCAATTCATAATGATACTGATGATGATGATGATGATGATGATGTAATTTTGTGATTAAATCACAGTCTATAAATATATGGAATCACAAGTGGAACATTTGGTCAGTATATACATCATTTGTAGGTGGAGTTCGATTTCTTCAATATTTCCGTTCTATTCCTTCTTCTCCTCCTCCTCTTTCTCCTTCTATTACTTCATTATCTGTTTGTTCTGCACAATCTCAAAGTAAATAAAAAGAGAGTAGGCGAATAATAGAAAGCTATAGTTGTGTATATGGTTAAATAAACATTGTATTTTTTTTCTCTCTTTATTTCTTTGTATATGTATTTATGCTTTAAATAGATACATTGTTTAAAATAAATAGGTCAGTTGTATATAAATCAATATAAGTATACTTGTATAACTTGTACTTGATAGCTTAACTAACCGTGGACAACTTCAGCACTCGAACGCCTTGAACTCTGCTGATCAGAAATTTAGATGACAGATAACACGTAGTCAAGAATCTTTATTCCAGTAAGAAAAAGGGAGTGACTTATTTACAAAATATTCATATATTTATAGTTTTATGAAACAATAAAATCGTCATTATAATTCATTTAATCTAGACTAAGAAGATTCAGCCACTGTTCAATCAGAACATGCCACGTCGATAGATTCCGGAGATCGCCGTCAATCAGTGATTGGATGGAATGTCTCCAGCTCTTTCAAGGGTCTTAAAGGCTTCGTTGAATTCTCTAGGGGGCCGTCCTGACAGTAATCGTCAAAGATCGATGTTATTTGGATACCACCCTTTGAGAACCATGTTGCACTCGACAACTTTTACTTCCTCTAAGTAAACAAATTAGATAATCTCGGAATAAACCAACTAATAAACCCATCATAGCAACAACAATCCGAAAAAAAAGGACTTGATTTTTTATTAATTACTCCGAATAATGTCATGTATTTTCTTTTGTTTTTTCGGTAAGTGCAGTACATTTATTTATGTATTTGTTTTATGCGAGTATTTATAAACAGCTGTTTAGGCAAGGTACGCTGGATCTGTTGACTAGATACCTTCATCAAAAATCTACTGTGGTAGAGACCAAACCAACTTCCAGTTGACGAAAAAATTAAGGAAAAGCGGTGGAGGTGTATAGGACAATCATTGAAGGAATAGTCAAACTACAACACAAGACAACCTCTAACATGGAATACACAGGCACAAAGGAAAAGAGAAAGACTAAAGAACACCTTACACCGAGAACCGGAGGCCGACGTGAAAATAATAAATAACAATTGAGAAGAACTGCAAGGGATATTTGAAGACAGAGCTGATTAGAGAATCGTCACTGTCTGTCTATGTTTCATCAGGCGATACAGGCACTAATTGATTGACTGACTGGAGTGTAGTAACGTGTCAATTTTGATATCACGAATTGATGTGAATCAGACAACTATTGATCACCTGGAAGCACTGGACAGCTGTTTCGTCCTAGTATGGAACTCCTCAGCAGTGCACCTCCACGACCCAATAGGGTATCGGACCCAGGACCTTCTGGTTCCGCGGCGAACGTTTTACCACCGAACCACTGAGTCGGCTCATAACGGTTGATATTTCCAATTCAGCCATTTTGTGATACGTTGCGCGACCTTCTCTGATTTAGATCATTTCGTGATATCAAAATTGACAGGTAACTATCTCTACAAACCCCCTAATTGTAGTAACGTGTGTTTTTAATCTTTCTATGCAGTTAGTTTTATGATTTATTAGGTTACCTCCACTGTAATTCGGAATCTGATCTGTGTGGGTTAGTTACCAGTACATTTGAATCTTTGGTTCAAGTTATCAGTACTACTACTACTACAGATAATAATAATAATAGTTGTTATTATTATTAGAGCGTCTTTCCAAAATGTCTATCTGCTAGTAGAAGTTTATGTTCTATGGAATTTATCCTCCTTCTCCCCCCCCCATACAAATTTTAAATATGTCAGAAACGATAGTATTGATAGATTACATCATCTACATACTACAGACTTCTGATTTCATATAATTCAATATGGGAATGTATCACTTGTAAAACAGGTAATGAATTGATCCCATGAAATAGCCTTAATTTGTTTGGAAGGTAAAGAAGTTGAATTTGGAGTATTCACTAATGAAGTGGATGATAATTCTGGAAATCGATGATAAAAAAACCTATATGTGTAATATGACAGTGACACATTAGGAATATGATCAAACCAAGTCATAAAGCTAATCTATCATGAAATTACCAAGTATCATCCCTTTTAGTTTACCAAAAAGACAAATAAAGACTATGTAAAGTTCGATTCTTCGATATTTACTTGACAAAGGGCACCAGATTGATGTAAATGCAGCTTTTAAAATAAAACACAGTAGCCTAACCAATTTAACTTTTGGTTCTATATGTAAATCATAACAAACAGAAAAGGTCATTAAGATCCACACCAGTAAATCAAACTTTTGCATCTAGAAGGTGTTTAGACCTCTTCTCTTTCGTCACTAGCCAACAAATCAATTCTAAACGAAACATATTCATATCTCATTGTTCATTCCAATGTTATTGTTACATAATCATGCTATAATTTCAAACTTGTTCTTTACTTTTTTATGTTATCAACTTGAATGATGAAATCAAATTTTACACGATTTCATCCTTTTACATCACACAATCATTTGTAAACAATTCATGGATTCTCACTATTAATTCAGCTTTATAATTAATTTTCTCAATTTCTGTGATTACATAATCAATTTTCATTGTCAACCAACTTTGGATTCCTGTTCCTGATAACTCCTATTACTAATTTGCCATTACTTAACTTCTGATTAGCTGATAATTGACTGGTTGGCTTATATGGTTTTGTTAGATCTATTATGATTACTTGTAGCGATTGCTTGCCACCGTCAGCAGAAATGAAGGTAACTATGCATATACTCACCAAGGTTATTTTATGTATGATGAAACATAACATACTATGATATAAATTGTGGCTGGTAAAAGGAATCTAGGATGTACGTTTTGTCATGTTTGGAACTTGTCAGCTGGTTGTACCTGTATCCTAGTGTTAATGTTCACACCGAGACTCGAATTCATTTCTTTTCATAACAAACTCCACTGCGTTTACCACTAATCTATTGCGTCCCATCTGCCACACTTGTGCAATGGGTAAGTGTATATATATATATATATATATATATATATATATATATATATATATATATATATATATATAATTAAAATGTGAATGTTCGCTACATCGAGGCAATCCCCTCACGATGCACATGTAGCAACAGAGATTGATCAATTTCAGTCCATAACAAATCAACTGGAAGAACCAAATACGTTCTAATTATGTAACACAACATACTTGACAAATATTCTAATTACAAAAATAGAAATGCACTACTTATAAGTAGTAATAACATATACAAGTAATTTAATCGTCTATTCTATCATATTTGAATACATTTTATTATTTGTTTAAACTTAATTGAAATCATATAATGATATTTCTATCAAAATTAAAAATGAATTCATATAAATTAATGTAGAATTAATTTAAACAAGTTGAGAAATTGTTAGGGCGTGAAAAAGAAGGAGAGAGGATAATTTGGTTGGTGGACGCGAGCACCAATGAGATATGTGTGCCTAGTTGATAATGTGCGATTGACCATAGCCCACTCACCTTCAGACCGACTATAAGAGAACCAAAATTAAGAACAGGAAGACGGAGAGAGCGAAAACTGAGATCTGAGATCGTATTGTATTCTAACCATGCCTTTATCTACACATAAAATCAGACCACACAGTGAACCAATCAAGGATCTAACATTTGTACAGAACAAAGGGAAGAGTGGCAGTGAATGGTACAACTTGTACACAATTAAGTAAGCATAGTTCATAGTAAATAAACAGTATACTAAGAGCAAACATACGAAACGAGAGAACCGGGTAAGGGGAACATAACAGTCTTAGAAATGAAATGTTACCACTGTCCACAGTTATAATAATTGAAATAATGTTCTAAAGCACAGTTCCCGAAGATAGTCAATCTTCATTAGGTGCCCGGCATATCAGAAATCACTAGTGGAAGTAGATAATTAATGACATTTCAAGAAGACGAAGGAAATGAGTACCTTTTTTGAATGTTCTATTTTTATAATTCAATAAAATAAAGAATAAGGAACAAAATAATAACATACTTTTTTTATTTTATCCAATGTAAAAGATCAGAATCAAATTTACATTTAATGTTTAGTTGAATACTGTAAATGAAATCATATGCGTGTATTTATATGTGTGTGTACAATTGAATTCTTCGCCATAAAACTTCAACCATAGACAGTGGATTCATGATGCTGGTGTGTATATGTGTGGAAGAGAGGGAGAGAGAGTTTTCAACTATATGAACCAGGTCAACTGTTTGAAACAATTAAACATATTGAGAAATGTGACGTTAGCCAAAATATTCTAACAACTGTTTAAGAATTAGATTATATCAGGGTATTTATATCAAATCGACAGTGAAGTGCATTGAAATCCAGTTCTTTATCTATTCAACTCTGATTCATCTATTTTTTCAACGCTGTAGTTAACTAATTGTAGCTTACTTAAACTGGACATACTAATATCAAATATCACCGAGAAATTCATTCAAGTTAATGATGATAGAATTCAATCAACACTATGGCCAAGATAAATCGTTAGTTAGTGTTTGATGATAATTAACTGTATATATCATAGTTTCACAATGGGGGGGGGTTGTCAGTTGAGACCCTTGTTTGCAGCGTCTGAAGCTGTGAAACCATGAAACACAGTTTTTAATCGAACAAGGAATTATCAATCTGATTTAGACTGTTGAAGCCTAATGACAAGCAAAAACAAGTGTAGCGGTAAATAATCCCCAAAATAAATAGTTATATAGGTTTCGACATTGATGCTGACCATTTTTGTTTTAGCGGACACTACTAAGTTGAAGGCGCTCGGTCACGCATCATCACCAGATCACGTCACGCCGCATCGTGGAAAGCAACCGTCTCTCTAGTTTGCCAACCTAGACGTTGCTGTTCCACTGCCACCATATTCACTATCAAATATAACTTCCTTTCCATCCTTAATTGCCTTCTGATTTATTCTCATTCGTAAGAGTGGGTTCAAACGCTAGAAGTTGCCCTGGTAATACCGTAGACGTAACTTGGTCATATATCGGGTGCACTTCACAAGCATGAAATTCATTTCAAGAGACTTCTATCTAACTATCATAGCAACTAATTTAACTTATCTTCTTGAAATGTGTCCACTAAGGTAGTATGTTCTAGAGATAATTACGATTTGAAAGCCATTTTTATTATGAAGTGATGGAGAATAAAGTACCTGGTGAATATTTGGTCATAGGTTTGTTATCGGATGTTAGTAGGTAGTCATACATGGAATAAGCAGTTTGAACTACCTTATGCCATAGTTAAGCTGTCTAAACTAAGTGATTTATCCGTAAAATAATTCATCGTGTTCTAAGGGAACATCATCAGCATAAATTTTAACTGAAAGTGAGTAAGTTATTGTAGTTTCTTTACAAGCGACTATTACTTTATTCCTTTAACCTGGGATTTGACTTAGTTACTAAGATACATTCTGATGATGGTAACTTTATATCAGTAAATTATAAAATTCTTTATCTTTTGTGTTATTTATATGATTCTATGATATATAACAATTTATTGTTGTTAGTAAATGTAATGAAAGTACATTATTCTGCTATACTACTAATAAGTAGTTTATGAGAACGTATACTTTCATAGCATACTAGCGGAAAGTATTTAAGTGACTAAGAAACAATGGGGTTTTCTTGGTGTTGTGTATGTTCTGGGTGGGCTTAACTATGGGGCTTCCAGTATCATTTTAAACAATACCACCAGCACTTACATTACGTAGAAATGAGTTATTTAATTTCAAAAGTATATTATTTATTCGTTCTAGTGGTCATGTTTTATAACTAGTTGTCTTCGTAGGTTTCGTTGCCCATATTTATTTATACCTAGAGGGTTGACCTTTGATTATGTAGATGTTAGGCTTGTTTCTTATGTTTATTGAATGAAAATTAATCTATATACCATGCTATTCGGTATAAATTTGACCTATCCATCCTATCAGGCGACGTTAATTGATCACATATATTCAGAGGTCAATTGACTATGACGATTATCAACTAAGCCATTAAATTAAGGAGATTAATGCGCACGAAGATGTTCATCTACAAACACGACCACTGGAGCCAACTAACTTAATACTTATTGAATAACAATACATTTAACGTCCGCATGATGCAATTACTAATGATTTCACTCGGAACGATAATAAAAGCTTTTCAGTCGAGCCGTTAAGCTCAGGAAACAAAATACAATCGAAAGAAATCAATTGATCTTAAAATTCTCTTTATCGTTTCCCAGAATAAATTACAACTGAAAGTGATTATCTTAGCATTATTAGCTGGTATTCATCTAGCTATAAGATCTGTAGGCTATAGGCTTATGATTCCTCTAGTTTGACATCAGTGTAGTTCCAGACAATGTTATCATCAGTAAAAGTGATTATTATGAGTATTCTAGAAGTAGTAGGTCAGTATATTTCAATTACTTTGTCTCGAACTTACTATTATCATATATCCTTTCGTTTCGCTTGAAATCGACGTCAAAATATGTCGTTGGTCAAGTTATTGTGTATGGATTGATAGACTGAGTTTATTTTGATGCGACCAACGACTAGTGGTTGATCTGAATGTGGTAAACATGACTTTTACGGCCGAACTAATGAGAAACGAAGGAAACGTTACAAAGGTCATGGTTGGCACCTGAAAGCATCACGTTAACGATAGACAGTGTTTTAGATCTTATTAGTGATAAAAATCTCGTTATTCGGTTACAAACTATAAGATTGTTAAGAAAAGCATTAAATTGTCAATGTGGCAGGGAAATGACAATTTTCGAAACCCAAGGATGGCTAGAACCTTCACTATACTGAGTGCTGGTGTGAAATGTCCATTCTAACGGATTCTTTTTCTGCTCGTTCCAGGTTATAATTGAAACAAATCCCCGTTTTAATTATCGGAAAGATGATTAGGGTCAAAGTAACGACGGTTGCTTCACTTGCGGCTGCTTCTGAAAAGGCGGCAATCCAGTGGTATGAATAATGCCGTGGAATATGTTCCGGTACATTAGTTCCCTTACAAATCCAACACAGAGGACGAGAAAATATGGTCGGAATCGACGAAGCATTGATTCGTAAACTAAAGTATAATAAGGGACACTAAGTTAAAGAATATTGGGTGGGTTGATCCTTTTTCTAATATTTGTAGTTCATCGGTATATGGGACCGATCATTAAGCAAACGACATTGTAAGAGAATTCGTGACAGATCGGTTTCTGCATTCCTTGGTCTGGTAGAAAAATGCATCTTACCTGGAACAATAATATATAATGACAATTGGAAACCCAATGAATCACTTTCAAACATGGCGTACGTACACAGAGTCGTAGTGCATAAGAAACACCTAGTTGATCCGTCAATAGGAGTTCATACTAGCAATATCGAATCAATGTGAAGCCGGATAAGGTGTCACTTGTGACTGTACTTTGGATCACAAGAAAGGATGGTATGAAGTCATCTAGATGAATATTTATATGAAATGCATTGGTACATTAAGTCTGAAGAGTTCGAGAATAACTTACATCAGTTTTTTTGATGATATAAAGACGATATATCCTGTATAACTTTTCGATTTAACTTATAAATAATTCATTGGAAATTGTGGATTTGTCACTGTTTTCTGGTTATGGTTAAGCCTTAATATTATCTGTAGATATTTTGAAAGGATGAATATTTCATCGTTTACCCAAGATTTCCTTGAGGGGGGAGGAGACATATTACAGTTAGTCTTAGTTTAGAGTTCTCTGATAAACCATTAGAATTCAGGGAAAAATTGTTGGTTCTGATTTAGTGGATCATGATTGGTTTATTTCAACAGAGGCTTCAAAAGTCATTTTGTAGACACTCAATTTTGGCCGTAAAAATTATGTCTACTCTGAATGTCATGGTTTTAGAGAGTCTATGACATTTTTGAAATATTTTACTACAAATAAATACATAGAAACATCATTACACTGTTATCTTGTGTTTTGTGTGCTTAGTTGAAGACGGTTCTTTTCATCGACTATCACTTCATCATGGGAAGAATGATTAAGTTTGTGAGAAAATATCCTTATTATTGATATTTCAATAAATTGTGAAGTATTTATAGGAAAATAGATATTTTCAATGTCGATGCAACTATAATATAAGGTGGCAGTGATTATACCACACATTGTTAAGCTATTCCAATGTACTCAGTTGTATGTATTCAATCCTAGTTCAATTGAATCTTTATTTGTGTTTAGATTACTTGACAACATGTTGAACAACTGAAGTCACTTTAGGTATTAGATGTGTTGCTTAGTTATTAGAATGTAATTTAGTCAGGTGACTAAATTCGTGTTCATAAGAATTGTAATTTTATTATAGTAGATTGGCAACGTGCCAGATAATCAAGATTATATATGTTTATTATTGATCCATGCGTATGAATATGAGTTTAAGGATTCATAAATGCATCGGTAACAAATTATGTGTATAGCCAAACAGTGCCAAAATATAATTAGAATGTATTTGGATCTTCCTGTTGATTCGTCATGGACTGAAACTGATCAACCTCCGCTGTCGTATGTGCATCCTGAGAGGATTGACGAGATATAGCTAGAAATCACAAGTAGTGTTTAGGTTTGATTGTAACTGGTAAGCGCAATCCATGGCGAGCGTTTTGTCCTAATTGGGATTTGTCGGGTAGATGTACTTGTATCCCGTTTTTGATGTTCACTTTCAGTCCATGACAAATCAACGGGAAGATACAAATTAATCGTAAGCTATATTCTAGTTAAGTTATGCAGAAGTCAGTAACCGTAAATGAATGAATATTTTACAACTATTCAATAGTAATATTTAAAAGTATATAGAGATTTTTCCTAATTAATATAGTTATGTAGTCTCACTATTAACTTCTATGACTGTCAGTTAATGACTGCATATCACTTTTATATAGTTGCATGAAACTCGTATTCTAAAACACTTAGTATGAATACAAAAAGTCCTCTATGAACACTTAATATGAGTCTGTATGAAATTCTGGGTTATGATTATATCAGAGTTAAGGTAATGTATAGGATAAGTTTTATGAAAAGGTTTCGGTTGAAGTATAGTATTAATGTTTGTATTGATTAGCAAGAATATAGTAATCAACACCTTTAATACTTCAGTGTTTAATCTATACTGTTAAAAATGAGTTTTTCTTGATTATGTTATACAATGTGGGCATTAGACATAAGTGATTTCTGATTGACTTCTAATCTTTCAAGATGTTGTTGATTGATTCAAATGCTAATTATCTGAAATATAATATAATTTTGTTTGCATAATTAGGACAAGCTTGTATTTTCCCGTTGATTTGTAATGGACTGGACACAGTAGCCTAGTGGTGAACGCGGTGGAGTTTGACACGAAGCGGACTGAGTTCGAATACCAGTGTGAACATCAAGATTGGGATGCAGGTACATCAAGCCGATGAGTCCCAAATAGGACGAAAAGCTCGTCCTGGATTCCGCTTGCCAGTCACAATTCAACTTAAATACATAATTTTGTTTGGTTAATTTGTCGGCTTGCGTTCCTCTTATTCTAGCTTAGAATTGAATGGGCATTGAGCAGACATACATGAACAGACTAGATACCCTTATTGGCTTTGTTATTGTTACCTCGTGTAGACAAGAACATATCCAATAGTTAATCGAAAACATTACCGATGTTGTGTATACAAAACACTATATTTGATCTATAATGAGATGCAGTGTTATTTATGCTTCACAATAAGCACTATACATGCAGAATTATTACATTGCACTAGTTCATATTTCTAAGCTTCAAATAGTTTAATGATATTTTACTAAACATACTGTATTTAATTATCTATGATTGTTTAACTAGTCACAGATACAAATATGATGTATCAAATCTCTTAATAGAACTCTGGGTATCCATATTGTAGTCGGTCATTAGTTAAAATTCAATTACGATGAAGTTGGATGATTTGTAGTGTTCAGTTGAATATGAAATTGAATATCTGTTATGTTTGGCGATTAATGAAGAGTCATAAACTTTCAGAATTATGTCTTAGTGTGTGTAATGTAAACACGGTATTTCTATCATTGTTATGTTCCGCATGAGCTAATCTCTCGTTTAGCATATTTACTATCATTATATCATATCTCATTTATGAACTATAGTTAATTAATTATATACACGTTACCTCTATTCATTACTGTAGTGGCCAAGGAACACTATCGAGTCAATAACGCCTTACAAATAGTCATAAATGCGAATAAATACTATATTAAAAGTTAATATAAGTACATATAATAAGTGCAATGTCTATCAGAATTTAGTTTACTTAAATTAACGGCAATTATTGAGGTGAATACTGGATACTCCAGATGACCACCACACGTATGTATTTTTTCAAGTGTTCAGTGTAGATTCGTTCCAGTCAGTTGAGCTAGGAAGAGTGACAGTGAAGCTGAGTGTTCATTTCCGATGCATGCAACAAATCACAAGAGTAAAACCGTAAAGGTTTTTCAATGTAATCAGGTTTCGTAATCAAGGGATACTGCTTTAATATGTCGGCAAACTTGTTATCCATCAGTAAAAATTGATGAATGCCGTGGATGACAGCTGGCTTAACTACACCCATGATGGTCAGACTAGTGGTACTATCGATGAGTGAGTGTGCCCTTTTCGACTGCTAGTTTGATATTGTTGTAGTAAATCAGCACCCAGAATCGCGTGTTTCACATCAGCGATCAGGAAAACCCAATTAAATTGTAGTCGAAGACCTAGATCTAAGGTCAAAGAACACTCCCCATAACTGAGAATCATAGTCCCGTTGGCTGCTTGAAGTATGACCGAACTAACTGGGGAAAGTTTTGTGTTATTCTTTGCAGGGACGACACTAATTTCAGCTCCTATGTCAATGAGGAATCTACATGCTGAAATCTTGTCTAACACATACAAGACTACCATTATCTCCCTTGTTTTGTATTATTGTTAACTCTCTAAATGGTTGACTGCGTGGTCTGGTTTCGTTTATATGCAAGCGAATGCTTAAAATATAATATGATTCTGTTTAATGGTCAGCTCAATTGTCTTCTCTTCTTCATTCTGACTTCGGGGAGGAGTGGGGGGGGATTGTTAATCATATGGCAGACATGTGGGCGCATACGGATTGTTCATACTTTCCCATCATCTAACGTTAAAACAATATCAGTAAACATGACATACTTATTTCATGTTACTTTAAAGTTTAAGTACTCTGAATAGATTTCACCAGACTAACTAATTGTTCAGGTAGTGATTTTTGTGTGGGTTCGTAGGTGTGAAATGTTGAAAAGTTGGAAATGAAGGTTTAGATGACAAATATTTTGTCTTTATAGTTAACTAATTCTTCATGATTTGGTGTATGAATTAATTCCTCTTATTCTTCGTATGTTAGATGTGGTAATTATATTTATTTTGATTTGACATCATGAATTGGTCTGAATATATTAACCTTTGAAAATCAGGAACTATCACTGGATAGCTGTTTCAGCTTAGTATGAAACTCTTCAGTAATAAGAGTCTACAACCAGTATTAGATCATTAGTGACTTATGTGTGGAGGCAGTTACTGGACTTTTAATGAAAAGCTATGATCAATAAACTTCACCCATGTCAAATGTGAGGTAGTTATCCACTAGTATCATTGGATGATATCAAGAAAATATATTACGTATTGACTAGGTTAGAAATGTCACCAATATGAAGCCGGCCGCCCCAGTGTTCTCAGGGTTAGGCGTCCACCGCGGAAGATAAAGCTAATGGACTCGATATCATGGTATACTGATGGGTAAGTACTATTGAGGAGCTTCATACTGGAACGAAACAGCCGTCCAATCCTTCCTAGTCTTTAATGGTTGTCTAACTCAGACCAATTCGTGACATGGGATTGAAATTCAACATTCTCCACAACACCTACTTTAATTTATCTTATTTATCCTTAAGTGTGGAGCGATTAGATATCGTAATGATAAGTTGGCTTCCTAATGTAATCAATATTCTCATTAAAAAAGCGGTTACTAAGGGTAGAATCTTAAAAAAAGAATATTCCGGGATACTCTACAAATTCCAGAAATCAACTATAAAGCTAAGAAAGTACATACTTCATGCGTCTAAAATTACTTACAAAAAGCGATATGTAATCAAACCTTTGTGGTGAATCTAACTTGTCATTTAAAGCACCCCTTCCTCCGTTTCCTTTTCATGATATAAAAGACTAGAATGGATTAATCACCGCTAGTTTATGTGCATCCTATTTGAACCTCCTCAATATTATCATTTAATTACAAGTTGTTTTCGTAAAGTTGAATTGTTGCTATCAATCTAAGTCAGAATAAGTATTTCATCTAGCTTAAGACGTTTCAGGTAAATGTGCATACATCTTAATAATACTGTTCACATTGAGATTTGAACCTGACAGCTTTTATTAAAACTGCCATTAAATGATTATTCACTGAGAGACTAGATCTAAACAGCCATTTGATTGTACAATCGATATAAATTTAATTTGTAATTAATTTTTGTAGCTGTTAGAAGTCAATTATCTCTTGGATAACGTGCTAACGTTTGAAACGATAGGTGCTACATTAGAGTGTCATCACTGTTAAGTTATTTATATTACTGATTAAATTATATTAGGATCAATCTCTTAGAGATTACATCATGTTAATGAGTGCCAAGTAGCACAACATCTAGGTTTAGCGTTACTTGCTTATTTGTCACCGCCACCCCCCCCCTTCTCTGCACAACTCATTTTTCATTAAGTTAGTCTGTGTATAAAGTAAACATCTGGATGCAGTTACATTTAACTAACTGTTTCATTCAAAATCCTACAGATCTAATTTCAAAACCTTGTAGAACAATAATACTAATACTTCTTCTTTTACCTGAACTAAGTTAAGAATGTATAAGTTAGATATAAATTAGAATGAATATTTAATAAAAATATGTTTTACTAGTAATAGAAGATGATGAGAACTGACAAAATTTATGTTACATTAAATAAGTTGAAATGTGTGTTAATTATGCTTTACAAACTACTGACATTACTACTTAAATTGTTACAACATAACATTAGAAAGACAGATAAATGGTAGTATATTGTTATATAATAAGAATTATTCTGTATTAATTCATTAAACGACAAATCATTTAAGTTAATCTTCATTCATCCATTCATTTAATTGTTTTTCCTTACGGAATACAGTGGAAATCCTCTTTACAAAAAAAAGTGGAACTCATAAAAAAAAATATGATTGAATCATGTGAAAGCATCGGATATATTGGGTGATTTAAGAGTGTTTTATGTAAAGATAATGAAAAAATGTCAGTAGACTTTAAGTTATTACTTATCAATTAAGTTAGTAGTAATGTTATTTGTTGAAAGGTGGTTTGTGTGTAGTTGCGTAGAAACTTTATTTTCGTGCTTCTTGTCATCTGTAAGCAAGGCTTACCAGCATGCAAGCCTAATGGAACAGATGATGAGAGATAGTTTGGGAGTAGTCGGAAGTAAAACCTGGACCTAGGATTCGTGCTAAGTGACACTTATCAGCATGGCGTACTTGATTGATATAATTCTAGCAGGACAGTAATAGACTTGACGAACGCCCAGTTAGTTACTACACAGTGATCAACTGATGGAACTAACGCTTCCTATCTACTATGATGAAAAATATCTTAATATTCCATTCTACGACACTTATCATTGATTGATTTTTTCAATAACTGATTCAAATTTTTGACGTGGATAATCACTAAGTGATGATTAATATGAAGTTTGTTTAGTCCTATACATGGATAATCAAATACTATTGATTGGGCAGTAGTTTAGAATCCACTTATCTCAGTAAACCGACATTATGTTGTCAGGGAAGATGTTTTATCTATAGTTGGAAAGAAATCAGGTAGTATCAGTTCTTTCAACATTAAAATCACGTCTTACAATTGATTACTATATTACACAAAACCTAAGTAAAATATGGTTTACTTCTAAATATTACGAAACTATCTCTTCTCAAAACACCTAAATCAAACGATAACGACATAGTTTACCTAACAACATCAATTCATTTGTATTTCACACTTTCTAATCAACTACATGTAAGTGACTTATTTTAAAATAATAAAGGAGTGACTTATCATTTACTTACTTACTTTACTTACTTACTTACTTACTTACTTACTTACTTACTTATTCCAGTTACTCCTCACTAAGGAGCATTGGCCGGTCACCAGGATTTTCCATTCAACTCTGTCCAGAGCAATTCTTTCCAGCTGTTTCCAGTTGCTGTTCATCCTTTTAATGTCTGCTTCCAATTCTTGACGCAGCGTGTTCCTTGGCCTTCCTCTTTTCCGTTTCCCAACAGGATTCCATGTTAATGCTTGTCTTGTGATGCAGTCTGATGATTTTCGAAACGTATGTCTTATCCATTTTCAACATCTTTTCCTAATTTTGTCTTCGGCTGGAAGTTGGTTTGCACTCGCCCATAGTAGACGGTTGCTGATGGTTTCTGACCATTGGATATTCAATATCTTGAGTAGGCAGTTGTTTATAAATACTTGTACCCCTCTGAGAATGTTTGCAGTAATTCTCCACGTTTCAGAAGGAAGAGAAAAGACGAAAGTAGGCAACCTTATCTGACTCCGGTCCTTACTGGGAATGCATTTATCAGTTGTCCTCCATGTATAATTTTGCAATGTGTTCTGTTGTAAGAGTTCAGGTTGTTGTCGAGTTTTCCTGTTGCGCCGTAGTGTCGAACTTTCCATAGTGTGCTACTGTCTACACTATCAAACGCCTTCTCATAGTTAATGTAGTTGATGTACAGTGACGAGTTCCACTTAACTTATTGTTTAACGATGATTCGTAGTGTTGCTATTTGGTCTGTGCACGACCGATCCTTACGGAGACCAGATTGTTGATCGATTTATCATTTGCATTGTTGAAATTGTAGAGAGAAGATCAAACTAAAATGTAAATCAAGAATGTTCATTGTATTCATAGATCTTTGTTGCAATAACTTTAGAAGGATTATACATAACAAGACAAAATGACAATAACAAAATAGAGCCAGGTTTGTGGAAGTAATTAGTAGTAGGTTAAATTGTTTATATTCGTCACAGATTAATGCTAGTCGAAGTACCATCAAGAATCAAAAGGTAATGGACATCTGTTTCGTCCTGCTACGGGACTCCTCATCAGTACACATCCTAGATTCCTTCAGGGTACTGATCCTAGAGCCTTTAAATCTGTACCATCAGGCCAGTGTCTAATGGTGAAACACCCACTTTGTTCCATTTGTTGCATAGTACAATGATCATCCATCATAATTGGTGATAACTGCCTTACTCCCAACAAGTTAGGACTCATCAGTCAGGAGACCTAAAAGTCATGGGTTCGATTCTATAGTGGAATTGAGGGTGCGCTCCGTTGAGGATTTTCATACTAAGACAAAATAGATGTCTAGTTCCACCTGGATTTAATAGTATTTAATCAACATGAGTCTGTGATGAATACAAACAACTAATTGTAATAATAATTACTGATCCAAGAAGAATAAAAATTGAAGTAAAATCATCAAGTAATAAACATAATTCTGTGAAAAATAACAAGTAAATGTTATTACCTTCAATAAATCAGTTAGTAGGGGGGGGGGCGAAGTTGATCACATACTTTTTTTGAATACAGTGGTCAGATCGTAAAATCACAATTGTTGTACCCTCGATGAATTGTAATTTAGTTGACATGGATTGTTTACTGACTATTTTAAAATCTTTGTTGTATACCCAATTTATGTTACATGTTCAACAAATGACATACTATTGAAATATAAAGACTAAATCTTTCTCTGACAGGGAGCAATATGTTTGTTAATACTTGTAAATGCATATCACTATACACTATTCTACGATACATGAACATGTAAACTGATAAGTAAAATTAGAAATAATATAAGGTAGTACTTATCTACTTGAGTTTGAATTGCTGCTCAGTCTTAATTGTAATAAGATCACTTTTAAAGATCACTCTAATGAATAAACTTTTTACTCATGTTTCTTACTTACTTTCTTTGTGTTGTTTTGCTTGCTACATTTTCTTATAAATAATATTGGGAGAGGGGGGGTGAAGGATAACCGTTCTACTGAAGATATATCAATGTTTTTCTACATTCCACTTCTAGTTCATCTGTTAAGCACATTTTTCTAGGCCTATGCTAGTTTTTTCGTCTACTCTTATTTGTAACATATTGGATGTAAACTTTAATACCAGAACTACTGTTTACTCCAGGTTTTCTTTTCGATAGATAAACCTTAAAAAAATGTTAGTACCTGTTAAATATACACCTACAGAAAGTAAACATTCAATTGATAGTAGTTACGTACTCATAGATTTTTGTTCGATAAGTTGCAAACATTGCTTGCTGAAAGTACTTTATCATAATGTCATTAAACTACGCTTAATAGATAAACTAGAAGAAGAATGTAGAAAAATACAAATGTGTCTACAATAAAGAAATGTAGTAATCATAGCAACACATAGAAGGAGATTGATAAATTTGACTAAGAATGTATATTCATTAGATTGATCTTCAAAGATGATTGATATGTTGACTGATTATCTTCTAGAACTATTCATTGGTAGACTATTTCATTTAATTTGATTGTATACAAAGTGAACGTTTTATTGCTATTATTATTACGTCTCATTTGCTTTATCCTTCCGTTTAGTACATTAACTGTTAGTATATTATTTTTCATTGATGAACTATTGTTAATCAACTGAGTGTACGTTGCTCCAGTTCATAGCCACCATTACTCCTATTTGGAATTAATGTTGGTTTTCTAATTAGTTGACTATATGGTCAGGTATGAAATGTAAGTTGATTCTGTTTGATGGTTAGGTCAGTCATCATGTCTGCTTCATCCCGGCTTTAAGAAATGCTAGTCACAGAGCAGACAAACAAGGATCAGCCAGGCTTATTGGAGTTTGTTATTGTAGTATCGTACGCACAAGGTCACACCAATTAATCAGTCATATGAATTTGTCATAACGACCTTTTCGGACATCATAACAACGATCCTGCTTTAAAGAAGATTAATGAAAGATTAGAAGTGACTCTGAATAGAACATTTCTAGCAGCCAAACTTGTGATCTACGATTATAGTTCCTAAAACATAATAATCAACCGATTAACGTATTAATCGAACAATACTTATTAATAGGTATATAATTACCTAACAGCCAATTGAAAACGGTAAAGGATGTGACAACTAGTAATAGGTCAAATGAAATTATATAACTAGATGAGCCTAGAAATTTGGTTAATTGTTATTTTGGAGGTCAAGTTACTAAGAATATGACATAGTGAATTTGTAAAATAACTAACATTACATGATTTAAAACATAATTTGTTGAATACTTTGCTTTCATAAAGGGTCTAGTCCTTACTTATTGTAATATAAATCATATAGACCTTAAGAAACATAACAATAAACAACGTGAATGCCACCTTCATTCATGATTATCAACAAGCAATGAAATCGTTTGTTATATTTCCACTGATATCAGCACATAAGAGCAACCACGGATATGAATTTGATTTCGAAATTGTTGAAATTCTAGATGGAAAGAATTCTTCGAATGTTGAATCACTCCTAGAAGTACAGAGTTAAGAATGTTTGACAATTAATAAGACACATTGACTGAGATCCTGATCATCAATAAATAGGTCAATCAGACACGTCGAAAATCAACGTATAATGGTAATCACTTAGGAGTGAAGAGTAGATGAAGACCACAAAGACAATTAATTAAAGGTGAGGTTCAAATAATAATGACTAAATGAGTTTACTTCTACGAATAGTTAAAGCTAAAGACGTATGTCCAGAATGATAATGAAAGATTTAGAACTAATTCATTTAGCTCACTAAAATAACTCAACAACACTAATATCATCCACATGAGTTAAAATCTTCTCCACCATTTCGAGTTGTATAATTTTACAACAATAAGTGGTTTATGAAACTAAATCTTATGGTTTGAAGAACTCAGTTTGGAACACATCATCCAAATGGTTAACAAATCTTTTGCCATCAATTCTTTAGTAGTATAATAGGTTATCTGTATACGACACATTGTCTCACTTAAGTTATTCTTTCAAGATTACATAAAAGCAATAGATGCAATGTCGTTTAGAATTACTAAAAATTAAGGCAGTGTAGATTAATTGATTATAGTATAGAGGATTAACTGATAGATCTAGCTAAACTAAATAGAGTAGACATAGTAGAATCGAAAGTACACACTGTTGAGGAGTCCCATATTCAGACAGAACAATCGTCTAGTGCTACCCGGTATTCAATAATACCCAATTAATATCAATCTGTGACGAATAAAAAATTCTGAACTAAATAACTATCTCCAACAAAACAACCTTGATTCAACTATAATAATCACCTTACTCCAAAAGTTGCGGTGAGAAATCTTGGCTGATGTAGTTCAAACTTGTTAGGAGTAAGACAATGAATAATCGTCGTACTATATCACGAACTGATGGAAGTACTAATTCTACCGCTTAAAAGCACCCTTGGTTTACAGTGACACCCAATCAGCATCAATCTGTTACGTATGTAGACAACTAAACTTTGTACCTATCTTTACAATACTACCTGGATTCAACGTAAACAGTAATTATTATCGCTTTCAAATAATACAGGATTACATGATTAAATGATATTCATAACTTAATAGCAAGTTTTCGTAAAGTTGGATTATAACTGGCAGCGGCATTCAAAATATGAATTTTCTACTAATTGTGACTCGTTAGCTTAATGTCACTGCATACTAAACTTGATATTAACAACGAGATTCAAGCTTAGTACCTGTCAACTGAAACGCTAGTAAACTTATTTACTGATCTAATTGGTTTTGAAAGCCAAATAGCCAAAGTATGAATACTAGAATATAGGTAGATCCTAAACAGGATAAAATATCCGATCGGAATTCTACTACAGGCTAACATTCAACTTTACAAACATTTGACGATAAATGTTAATATCGAAGTAATCTATTCAGATTGTAGATGTTACCGATAGAGATAAGTCAGTTTCAGTTCTTAGTACCAACAACGAGAGAATGCATGAATCGTTGCATGTTCATATCAACGCTTAGAATTCGGAATTGCAGTCATGCAATAACACAGTGAGAACTCAGAAGTAGTAATAGTAGAATTCCATTGTAATAACAAATAATAGGAATCACAAGCGATTGGCAGTCAGCACTAAGCGGTCCAGGGACTTACAATCAAAATAGTCCAGGAGTCAGCGATCCAGTAAACCAGGGAATATGGACTCTAACCAGGAATATATATATATATAAATATGTATATATATATGCATATAGGGATAGCTATCCCCCTACCCCAGATACAGATAATCACAAAGGAGTGAGAATTGGACAACCAATGACAGTTAATGTATCAAAAGGTCAGTATAACACACTTCACCAAAATAATATAACAAAAAAAATAAGTAAGTAGACACATACAGGGGGGGGAGAATACAAGAATTACGAAACATAGTAACACATTTATGGTTATGCTAAAGTTATGGACTTGGTTAGGTCAGACACAGGTTAGTGTTAATTTAATAGAAAGATTTCCGGTTGGATGGTGGATTGATATATATGATATGTAGCATGTGTCTGGCAAGAACTATGTATTTAGTACGTTTGATACAATAATTTTTACTCTGGGACGTCAAAAACAAGTGATACTACAACTTGCATCTATTATTTTAGGTCGTCATTGATTTACAACACTGTTTTCAACAGGAAGATACAAACTCATCCTAATATATACTCGTTACATAAGTGTAACTGAATGGACTCAACAGCTTAGTGGTGAACGCGGTGGCGGTTAGCATAAAGCTAACTGATTTCGAATCCTAGTATGAACATCAACATTGGGATGCAGGTACATCCAGGCTACAAGTCCCAAATAGTACGAAACGCGTGTCCTGAAGTCCGCTTGCTGATCAGTCTAACATAAACATTACACGTGATTTATAGTTATATCTCGTCAATCCTCTCAGGATGCACATAAAGCAATAGCGGCTGACCTGTTTCAGTCCATGATCAAATCAATTAGCCTATACTTGACATAGCTGAATTTAACTGTTCAGGACTTTTCATTAAAACTCTAGTTACTACTTATTTAAATTAGTTCTTTAACAACCATATTTTAAGTTGTTGTCAATCTTGAATAACTTATAAATGATGTTAATTTATAAAAGAATGAAGACTTTGAATAGATTGTCCAGTATTAAGTTGTTTTAGTTGACATTGGATCACTTACAAGAAACAGTGAAAAGTCAATGAAATTATAACAGAAACGATTTATATCATCATATGGTGAATTTTTATTCATTTGGTTACAAAAACATTTTATCTCGTCCTAAATCTGGTTTATTTTCCTATATTTCATATAATCGATTTAATATATTCCCTTTTTTTTTTTACTTAACTTGTAATAATAACACTACTTATATTAATTTAGTAGTAAGAAAAGATGCGGATACATGTTAACAATAATGGGCTTAACAATGATATTATATGTACTGATAGACTTATGATCTGTTTGGATTGTAAAATGAACTTCAAAGTATGATTGTTTACATGGTTTGTTAGTGCTTAGTAATAAGTGACTTCATTCACTTATTTCATTGTTAACTTGATGAACTTCAAAGATGACTTGATAAGTTTGTACATGTTACAAATGTATCAAATAACCAGTCTTATGTAGTTTTATATCTATTCACGCCTATTTTGTGTAAGTACTGTCTAATTGACAAACCCTAAACGTTAAAAATCACTTGGTGACTAAGTGAACAAATCAATTTGTATTAGTTACGGTTATCGTTTAATCGTTATGACTTCTAGGCATCATTAAAATTTGTATGGCAAAACACTAAGATTGGATAACTTCATATCATACAGTATTTAATTAACTTCAATCTATCTCTTATTTGAACATCAAGACAGTGAAGAAATATGGCTCTATTTTAAAATTAGTCAATACCAAGAAAGCGAAGCATACACAGATTCATCAGTAAGTAACTTAAATATGCTGTTGTTTCAAAGTCTGCACTGTACATACATTGTATCTCAACATTAGGTTTCGTAGAAATGAACTGTGATCATGTTACTTGCTATTGTGTTGCAACCGGCACAAACGTCTTGCATAAGTTTAAGTGTGTTCACGGTATCTTTTTTAAACAAAACATGAATTCCTGAATATGTGGCTAGCTACAATCAAGCGGTCTCCTGAAATGTTGAAGGTTTAATAATTTTGTCAGTCGCCTGAAAAAGGATCTGTAATGTTTGCCTGTCCATGTTATCAAATGCTATATCAAAATCAAGGAAGTTAATTTAAATTGCTAGGTTCTATTCAACTGATTGTTTAACAATGACCTGTATTATCCAGTACACAATCTATACTTATGGAATCCTACCTGTTGATCTCGAAGTTTTGGATCCTTCATTCAAGTCAACAACAATCTATTAAGGACTTCTCCTGGCACTAAAAGTAGAGTGATACCTCTGTAGTTCTCATACTTACTAAGGTCTCATTTCTTTAGTGTTTTGATGAGGTATCCTTTCCACTCTGTTGGTATTTGTATTCCCTATCAAATCCTTCTGAAGTGAACATAAAGCAATTTCACCGTTACTTACATGCCGTACTTTAGTTCCTCAACTGGTATATTGTCTGGCTCTACTGAGTTGTGCTCTTGATTTGCCGGATTGTCATGCTGGTTTCTTTGACCATTGGTGGGGTGATATTTATAGGAGGGTTCGCAGATGTTTATATGATGATCAACTAGCCGCTTCAATGTATTATACAGGTGTCTCATGTTTCCTTCCCTTTCAGCTTTTGCTCTATCATTGCTAAATCTTCAACATACTTCCACTTATCAGTTCTAATGCTTCTTTTCACTTGGTTGTTGGCTTCTGTACATTCGGCCTGTATCATGGTTATTCCAGCTCTTGTTATTGATTTCTACCCCTTTTTACTTTCTTGAATCTTATCCAGGGTATTAACATAGAATCATCCCTTATGTTGGTGCTTCATGCGACCCGAAACCCTCTAACATTTTGAAGTCAATGCTTATCTAATCCCTTTCCAGTTGTTCTCAATGGTAATCTTCTCTTCGTCTTGTAGATAGTGTAAGGCTTGAAAGTTATTGTTGTTAGCTCTCATGAATTCATTGAGTTTGCTAATATCCTGGAGTAGGACCGTATTTAAATTTCATTTTGGCTACCGTCTAAAGCTATATTAGTCCCTATCTTTGCTCTTACGTCTTTCATGGTCCTTCTGATCTTCTTATTGATGCATATGTAGTCGATTTGGTTCTCCGTAATATGGTCTGGTGAAACTCATGTAGCTTTATGCAAGCGTCTGCAAGAAAACTAGGTACTCCCTATAATCATTTTGTTGAAGGCACATACATTAACAAACCTCGCACTGTTTTTGTTCCTTTCTCTCGGTCCATGTTGTCCAGTAATATCTGCATACTTCGTGTTGTTCATTCCAACGTCTGAGTTTAGTTTTCTCAACAAAATGGTCTGATCCTTGCCTGGGTACTTCTACACGATTAAATGTTGCATCTCATAGAACTGGCTTTTATTGTCTTTGTTGCTGCCGTTAGTGGGTGCATAACACTAGATGATATTCATTGTAATCATCTACTATGTCTTGGAGGCGGCTATGATAATCCTTGGTTTATGAGATTTTTGGATTCATTGGTTAGATACCATTAACAACAACTTTCTGTGACATTGAACAAACCAGATTCCAGCCGATGAAGAAGTTAGGAAAATAAAAACTGGAGGTGGATACGACATACAATGAGGAAATCATTAAACTGTGTCACAAGACAAGTACTAACCTGGAATCCTGAATATCAAAGAAAAAAAGAAGAACAATGAACAGATTGCCCTGGGAGTTGGAGGGGTACATGGAAAGAATGAACACCACTTTAGAAGAACTGGAAAGGAGAGCCCAGGACAGAGTTGGTTGGAGAATGCTAGTCAGTGGCCTTTGCTCTACATGGAGTAACGATCATTGATTGATTGATGGACATTTCCACAGGTAAGTTTTACGAAGCTTGAGAAATTCAGAAAGATTGCCTCATTCAGTTATTATGTGTTAGAAACTTCTAGTAAATTATTATTTGATGTCGTAATTGGACATATTTTATATGAATTAGATACAAATATTGATGTAATTAAGATAAGTTTGTATTTTCCCGTTGATTTGTAATGGACTGAAACTGGTCAGTCTCTGTCGAATCCCAGTGTGAACATCAACATTAGGATGAAGGTACATCTAGCCGATGAGTCCCAAATAGGACGAAACGCGCGTCCTGGATTCCGCTTGCCAGTCACAATCCAACTTAAATATATAAATATTGATGTTTAACATTCATAAGTAAGATTATCATTTGAGTTAAAAACATGTATACTGATAAACATAGAAACAAAAGATTAATCACTGATTCTTTAAAAGACTTACCTATTGATTTAAAGGTTACATAATTATACTTAGGATACACACAGCATAATTAGAACAGTTATTTGAATTGACTGTAAATAATTATATGTTCATATAAACCTAGAATAAGATGGAATATAAACGTGTTTACAACTTTCCATTGATGTTGTAATGCATTAAAATTAACCAGCATTAAGACATTGGCAGATAATTTTGATGAGTTACAAAGAGAACAAAACTAGCTTCTTACATTTCATTTGTTAGCTATAATGTAACTTTAATTAAAACTGAGTAGTTAATTGGCACATATAAAGTGTTAGCAAAAGATGAATTCCTAAATGTGTTGGGTAGGCTGCATATGTATATATATATTTTCCAAGTAAAAAGTAAATAAACGTTATCTCATTAGTGACTACTTTCAGGAGGTAATTCCGAGAGTTTTATTAAAAAAAATTTGATCACTGGACATCATCCATGTGAGATATGAGGCAGTTACTCACCGATGTCAATGGATGGGGTTGAGAAAATATATCACGAATTGACGGAAATTACAAATATAAAACGTGAGATATCGACTCAGTGATCTAGCATTTAAGCGTTCTCAGCCAAACTTAAAAGTCCTGAGCTAGGTTCCTTCGTAGGTTTGTTGATTGATTTACCGGGCACATAAAGATTGATTATTTTTGAGGACTGTGTTTTAGAAGATTATTTCAATTATTATAACTGTGGATAATGTAAACATTTCGTTTCTTTGACTGTTATGTTCTCCCTACCCGATCCTTTCGTTTAGTATATTTACTCTAAGTATATTGTTTATGACTATGAACTACAGTTACTTAGTTGTGTACAAGTTGTCCCCATTCACTGCCACTATTCCCTTTGTTCTGTATCAATGTTAGATTCCTGATTGGTTTACTGTGTGGTCTGATTTTGTGTGTATATAAAGGCATGATTAAAATACAATACGTTTCCCGATCCTGTTTTCAATTCCGATTCTGGTTCTGTCTGGTTAGTTCTTCTATCTCCGGATTTGGAGTGAGTGGGCATAGGGCAGACGCGCATTTACCAACTATGCATTCCCATTGGAGTTTGATAACTAAACCAAAACATTTTTCTTTACGTCATAACATTGTAGCATACTACTGAGGGGAAGGGAATGTGTTTCCTACTGGGACAAAAGTACCTGTCCAATGATTCTTGGTATTCAGTGCAATTTATGATATTAGATTAAAATTCAATAACAACACTCCATTAATGATTTCTGTAAAATAACTTCAAATTACGGTCTAAATATCAAATCATTTTATAAATCTGATAAAAGTTGTTTAAATCTATCACTTTTTTTAAACTGTCAAAACGGCGGGAAAAATGTAGCTTAAGAATGACATACGTTTTCATTCTAATGACACTGATCATATTGCTAGTAAGTTTGTAGAAGTTGTCAAATGTAGCAAATGACAGAAATCTTTTCAAACTAACTTATCCTTATCATAAGTTTGAGTATCTCTTCCAATATTAGTCTATTACAGCCGGTTTTCTGTTAGTTCAAATAAAACGTTTCTGAGAAATTCATTCTTTAGTTGTTTATATTTTTCACATAATGATGTCGGTTAGGTATCACTAAAAACTAGAGAGCAATAGACACATAACTTGTTCTAGTATGGGACATTTTACGAATCAGCACCCACGATTTCGAAAGGCGAACGAACTTAAAAACTTTCAGGTCTCATATTGAACGTTTAACCAAAGGCTAAAGAAACTTAACACCTATCTCCACAAAACTAACTTAGTTTAATAGACATTTACCCGAAAGGAGATTATAGGATTAAAATAAGTCTACACTATACGAAAACACTACTGTTATTATTTGTTTGATCAAGCAGAATTTTAGAATGTTTTACATAAATTCGCTTTAATGATAACGACTTTTTAAGTAGTACTCTAGTCAATTTCATAATGATGTTTATTTAACTTAATCTCTGATATTTATTTCTATAAAAGGAAGTGATTTTCTGCATGTGATCATCAGATTGTTGTTTAGAATAAACTTTGATATCACCAATGATACATAAATAACTTTGAAATAAATTTCATTTGAAATGAAACAATCTGAATTTATCACTGAATGAATTAATTAAACAATAACAATGAGGATGATGACAATGACGATGATCTAGATGATAATGATTTGAATGATGATAAACATTTGGATAATAATGATGATAATGATGTAGACAATGACGATGTTTTGGATATTGAAATCATAGTTTGGCTGATGTTATTAATGACGATTTGTCGGATGGTTTAGCTAATCTGGATGATGTATTGAATATTAATGATAACATTTGAAAACAGAGCGATGGAAATTTGGATGATGTTGATGATGAGTTGGATGATATATTGAATGATGATAATTATGCTTTGGATGATGATGATAACTTAAACTATGATGATGCTGATTTGTATGGCGATGATATTGATCTGAATGATGAAGATGATGCTTTGGATGATTATGATGATTAAATTGACGATGATAATGATTTAGTTGATAAAGATTGTAATTTTCAATCAATGCCTTTCAATTAATGCCTTTTACCCCGTATGGAGCATAGGCCCCCCACCAGCATTCTCCAACCAACTCTGTCCTGGACATTTAATTCTCTTCATGTCTGTCTCCGATTCCAGACGAAATGTGTTCCTGGGTCTACCACTTTTTCTTCGGCCTTCAGGATTCCAAGTTAGTGCTTGTCTTGTGACTCAGTTTGATGGTTTCCTCAATTTGTGTCCAATCCACCTCCAGCGTCTTTTCCTAATTTCCTACTCGGCTGGAAGTTGATTAGTTCTCTGCCATAGAAGGTTGTTGCTGTTAATATCTGGCCAACGAATCCGAAGAATCTTACGCAGATGGTTGTTTATAAATACTTATATCTTCTGAAGAGTGCTTTTCGTAATTCACCAAGTTTTAGCTCCATACAACAGAACTGTCTTCACATTTATATTGAAAATTTTGACTTTGATGTTGACTGAAAGTTGGTTTGATTTCCAGATGTCTTTCAGTTGTAGAAATGCTGCCCTTGCCTTACTGATCCGCGCCTTCATATCCGAATCAGACCTTCGTTGTTGGTCGATGATGCTGACCACGTATGTAAAGCTTTCTACATCTTCCTGAATTTCTTCTCAAGTCAAGTGTAATTGGATTAGTGTTCTTTCTTTTGTATCAATGGATCTTGCATTTCTCTTTGTGAATGTTGAGGCCTACTGATCCCGAGACTGTTGCTACTACACGGTCTGTCTTCACCTGCATTTGTTGTTGTGTGTGGGATAGAAGAACTAGGTCATCTACAAAGTCCAAGTCATGAAGTTACTTTGATGTTGTCCATTGTATTCCGAGAGTATCCTGAGATGTTGCAGTCTTCGTGATTTAGTCAATTACCAGTAGAAAGAGGAAGCGCGAGAGTAAACAGCCTTGGCTGACACTAGCCTTCACTTCGAATGAATCTGTGAGCTGACCTCCATGCACGATCTTACAATGTAGTCCGTCGAATGAATTCCGTATGATGTTGACTATCTTCTCGGGTACGCCATAATGTCGAGGAAGACTCCATATTATTCTCCTATCTACACTATCGAATTCGTTTTCCTAGTCGAGGAAGTTGATGTAAAGTGGTGAATTCCATTTAATTGACTGTTCAATTGAATAAAAACACTAACCAGTACAAACCCTTATTGCAATTTTGGTGATGATTATTTAAATGATGACGATGATAATGTATTATCCTTAAAATAATGAGGACTTTAGATGAAAGTCATTCTGTCAATCAAGAGAGATGAAATCCATAAAATAACGTTAAATTGAAGAAAAATACTCTTCATCATCAATAAAGTCGATTCATTGACAGTTTTAGATGTTGCTTCAAAATCTCTAGTAATTCGTTTAATGTATAAACCAGGTCGTACTTGAAATAAATTTAAATTATCAATTTGACGGTAGTCGTTTATTAAACGAGTGATTGTGTACATTGAAATAAATGTTAAATTAGTTGTTCAGTATGATTTTTAGTTACTAATGTGTAAAAATGTCGTGAATATAGTTGGATGTTGTGATGATAGTTGACTGTCAATTTCGATATCACGAATATCAACTCACTAGTGACTAACTCCTTGAGGTAATTCCTGGAGTTCTAGTGCGAAGACGTGACCACTGGAATCCAACCCTATAGGGCGTGAGGTAGTTACCCACTAAAAACAAAGATGAGGTCGCTCAAACGTATCACAAACTGACTGGATTAAAAATATCAACGTTTAGGAGCCAACGTAGTGGTCTGATGGTAAGGCGTTCGCCGTTGAGCCAGATGGTTCTGGTCGGATCGCCGACGGGGTCGTGAATCACTAATGCTGAGGAGTTCAGTAATAAGAATACACAGTTGTCCAATGTCTCTAGTAGATCAATGGTTGTCTAAATCAAACCAATTCCTAATATAAAAATTTCATGAATGTATCAGTTGATTTTGTAACAAAGTAAAAAGATGCCCGAAAAAATAAAGCTTCACTTTTAATAGAGTGAATTTAAAAACGTCTACAAATATCAATTTCACTGAAAAAATGATGAGAACAAATTCTTCTCTTATAGTACCCGACAGCAACAAAAATCACATTTAGAATCTATATATTGGATATGTGTGCTTCAAAGGAGGTTGGTGATTATAATCTCAAACAATGAAATAAGTAGTATGTATTCTGTTAATAAGTTATCTTAATGAAATCAGTAAAATTCCATCACTCGTTATCCATATGTTGAACATAATGGTGCTTGATAAAAAGGAAATGAATTCGAGCTTCAGTGTGTACGTCTACCCAAATACCCAGGTATGTCAATCTGATAAGTCTCCAAACAGATGAACCAAGCATCCTGGATTTCAATAGCCATACACAACTTAGTTACATATACATATTTTAAAAAATTTGATTTGTCGCTTATTAGTGGAATAATTAAGTAGTTAGTTAGACTACAACGAAATAAGAATAGGCTGTTTATTTAATATCAAATAATCCGATCATATGATAGATTAATATGTAGATAATCGGGATAATAAATTAGGAGGCTGCATAGTTTTTATCAGTTCAATGAGGTGGAGAAAATGATATCTATTTTGATCAGTAGGAAAAATAATGGCACATATATTACTTTTTCAGTAAACACAAATATTTCATTGAAAGTCATGAAAGTTCATTGTGTAACACTTTCATCAGTATGTTTTGGCAACTATGAGAGTTGTCAAGTAAAAATAAAAGATATGTGTTATGACGTCAGGAAAAGGCTGTTATGACGATGGAAGAGTATGAACAATCCGTATGGGCTAACACGTCTGCCATGTGGCTACCAATCGCCCCCATCCTATCCCCCCCCTGAAGCCGGAATGAAGAAGATAAGACAATTGAGCTGACCACCAAACAGAATCATATTATATTTTAAACATTCGCTTATAGATAAACGAAACCAGACCACGCGACCAAACAATTAGAGAGTTAACATTAATACAAAACAAGGGAGATAATGGTATTGAGGTAACGTGTACATAACTAATTAACTATAATTCATAAATGAGATATGATATAATGATAGTAAATATGCTAAACGAGAGGTTAGGTCATGGGGAACATAATCATGATAGAAATACCGCATTTACATTACACACACTAAGACATAATTCTGAAAGTTTATTACTCTTCTTTAATCGCCCAACATAGTAATATACTTAATGTATTAATGTTTTGTCATCGATGACTTTAAAGAATTGTTAGTATATTATGGTATTTTAGGGTGAACAGTATTGACATCAGGTTTGCGGTATAGTAAATTGGTTAATGCAATTGTGTTTACTCAATGTTGTTTGGTATATGGAGTAGGTTGGAGAAAACTACAGTTAATCAAATCAAGAAATCTAATTGGACTATTAAGACAGTATGTTTTGATCCGACTAATGCGAGTAAGTGTAGACTATCTATTTAAGGTATATGATGAAAACACTATCAGTGGTCGGTAAAGTGACATGGTTTAAAGTAAATAAGATTGATGAAGATTCATCCACACTCTATCATGTCTTAAATCTTGATTTCCAGTTTTATATGATACATAATAACATTCTCAGTAAAGATAGTTATCACCAGAAAGAAGAACAGTTCATGACATTACGAATCAAAATATTATCGTCTGAAAACTCATTCTGAATATTCTTCGACTTGTTACTTTATTCGCAGAGGTGTATTTATCGATGAAGAGGTCAGGGTGAGTAATAACTTATAGATTCGTAATCTTACACTTTAAATTTAATGACTTTAACATAAAGCAAACATCATGGTACTCAAAATCATCCACACAATAAATCCGGTTAGTATTAATTATACATCCGTTCTAAATCTAGTTGATATCTCTTGCTGTTTAATTATGTTCAAACTTTATTCTTTATATTCATCACACATTGATCTCGGTTTGTAAACGTCAAAATCCAGAAAGTACTGAACAGTTGTGTTGTCATAGTATAGGACTTTTCAACCATGCATACACTTCACCCCACTAGGAAAAGACTCAGGAACATTAAATTCCACGACAGATGCTGGTAAGAATAAGATCACCTGTGACTAAATTCAGAACTCTCTTAATGTTGCGATAAGTGAAGTTAAGATAGTTATTGCCATTTTAATTCGGTACATAACGACATGCTAAAAGTGTCGCATTATAAATACATTAATAACTGAAACTGACCTCGTCATCGATTCATACGCCTCTGTACATGAAGTGGCAGGTTGTAGAATATTTAAAACGTGAGTTTACATTTAATAATGTCTGCATTTACTATGTCATGGACTATTCTTTTATTGATGGTAACTGTTATTGATAAAAATGTTATAACGGGACAACAAATTGGGAATCCCAACGTATGAAGTCTGTTCTCCGTGTTATCAGGACTCTCGACCACAGAGCTGAGTCTCTTAAACATTAAGCAACAATGACATTTGTATAAATGAAATGGTGGGTGTTTTTTAGACCTATTATCATATATGCTTTCCTTTCCGAGTGATGGTAATTTTACTTTTGTTCTTACTCATTAAACGACTAGGCATTGTCTTCTATTTGCTGGTATTGTTTTCTTTCTCTCTAACTTTGAAGAAGCCTTCTGATCACTCTTGTATAGTGCTAATCAATTAGGGTTCTCGTAGTCAGGCCGTAATTATAGTGCAAGCCCTATTGGTTCACATAGACGTAAAGTTGGTATTTTCCTATGACGGTCACCTAGTATTTTACCTACACTACACCACCTAAATGATTTCATATAATGTAATTTTTAAATCTGAACATTCATTTTTTATTTCATCCAAAATTCAATTTATTTATTTACCAATAGGAATATAAACAGCCAGATGTGTAGGTAACCTCTTTATGAAAGAAAATAGTTAAACTGCCAAATGTATTAAAGCTGAAGACATCTTAAATTCCTCCATCAGTAACAAACCATGATGCTGACATGTTACACTCAACTTAATTTCAGTAGTAACCTAAGGGATAATCTCGTACATTTAACTACTTACATGATAATTTAACCATAAATTTGCCTTTCCTAAAGAAAAATGCATTTGTCGTATGGCGCATATTTTGACTGTCATAAAAGAGAAATTAGATACAGATATCAATTCGTCGCCTAAAACCTTCTGTAAACATATGGGAGCTTTAGGATTATATTTTCACAAGTGAACTTTTTCATTCTGTACTTTTGTCATGTATTTCAGTCATGAACCCCCAAACGTCATCACTTCATCCTCCTACCTTTCTCTATTAACGTTTAACCTTAAACGAACTTATTTACATTTTTGTTTTCATAATCATTTCATGAACACTTTTTATTACAGTTAATTCAGTTTTTGTGGAAATTTGTGTTAAGTTTAATTGATTGAATCCACCACAGATTGATGTTGATAGGATACCACTAAAAACTTAATACCTATCTCGACAAAAGCTGCCTCGAGTGAATTACACTAATCAGCTGATTAGTGACTAACATCACGATGTTCCTGAAATTCGTGTGAGAATTTGTGACTGGTGGAGTTTAGACTTGTCAGGAGTGAGAAAGTTAACATCGATGAAAATGAATGACCATCGTTCTGTGTTGCGAATTGACGGAAGTGGTAATTCTACCACTGAATATTGGTCCAATGGCAAGGAGGGTTAATTGTCCTCTATGAGACCATTAAAGTCCTGGGTTTAACTACCCTGGAGGATCAAGGGTATTTGTTGCTGAAGAGTATCACGCTGGGATGAAATAGGTGTCTTAAGCTCCCTGGTTTCAACGGTACCCTATCAATATGTGATGAATCCGATCAATAAACTTTTTATTTCAGTTGTAGTTTTTATCTTACAATGTTAAACAATCACTCTTTCTTGCACTTATTAATTACTATATCATTTCTAAATTTTTATGTTCTCGATAGGATTATCATTATTAAACCCCATTGATTATTGTCAATGTATGTATATGTAACCCTGAAAATGCGATCACTAAAAATAAGACTTCTGGCTTGACCATGTTTCGTGGTTTTTTCTTATGGTGTTATATTGATTATAAAAGATGAAATATTCCGATGTTGAAGTACAGAAATATCGAATAAATGTTTCAATGTTGTGTAAAGTTAAACTTTAATTGCACTTTCAACTTGTGGTAAAATGGTAGAATCCAAGACTGGGAATAACCTGGTTTCGAGCTATATCACTTGACTAGTGACTAACTTCAGAAAGTAATATCTGGTATGATGCACTTGCTCACCGATAACGACAGCGGGGGCTGATGAAATTTATCACAAACTGAATAAAGTAAACAATATCAACTGTTGGATGCCAATTCAATCGTTTAACAATTAGGCGTGTGATACAAAACCTGGAAATCATTAGCTTGATTTTCTGATAGTATTCTATACTCAAATGAAATGACTCTTCAATGCCAGTCACTAGTTTATACAAGTTACCTAACCCAAGTGAATTTATTATGTAAAAATTAGAAACATTATTTTATCTTAATACATTACTAACTTTACAAAACCAAAGGAACAGAACTATAACCCAAAACTTTCCTTTAACAGTTCTTAATTAAAAGTAACCTTTCGGTTAATTCATTACAAAAAGAATCAAAGTTTGAATGATCTAAGAATTTAAATCGTTGACAGGTTTCAATGACTATGATTATTATCTAAGAATTAGGTTTAATATTTAGTGAATAAAGACTTTACTTCTTACGTGTTTAGGACTTATTAATAACTTTCTCAGATGTAACTTAAATAGTAATTGTAGCCAATAGAATTTGTTACTGTATTCTTTCATCAATTTTCAATTTTTATCAGAATATTTTTTTATTCAGTTCAGTTATTTGTATTCGTTACAGATCAATATTAATCAAATACCACTGAAAACATATGATTTTTCAGCAGTGAACGTCCTGAATTCCAAAATATACTATAACAAGTACAAAAATACTAAACCAACTAACTGTTTTCATAAAATTACTTCAATCTAATTTAAAATAAACAGTTTACTAGTGACTACCTTCACGTTGTTCATGAAGTTAAAAAGAGAAGTCGTGACTGATGAAGTTCAGACATGTCTAGAGTAAGAAACCTATCACCGATCATCTCACTATACCACAAGTGTAGGAATAATGCCATTTGACACCGACTAAATGAGATAGAAGATTAAGTGTTCTCTGTAAGACCTGAATGTCCTAAGTTCATTTCCCTTACAAAATCACGAGTGAACACTGATGAAGAATCTTATAATGGCACAAAACAATGGTACTCAACCAATACCAATCATTAACGAATATAAAACTCGATAAACTGCTTCAATTCGTCTTACTATTTTGTTTGAAAATAATTAAACAAGTCTATTTTGTTTATAATCATTGAACATTGAACATTACAACTAACAGTTTACTAAATTAAGATTCATACATAATTTTTTTACATCATTAAATGCAAAAATATTCATGTTACATTTAAATTTCCATACGACAATCGTCATTTATATACTACTTTTTATATTTCAATTGGGATGGTTATTTTTGTGGTGATTGGTTATTTTACTTGATTGAATATATCACAGATTGATGTTGGCAGGGTACCATTGGAAATCAGAGAGGACTGGACAGCTGTTTTTTTCTAGTGTGGAACTCCTTATTAGTGCGCACCCCAGATTCCACACCAGGGGCTTCAGGTTGACGCGAACGCCTAACTATCTTCACCACTGAGTCGACATCCAATCGTAGAATTCCCACTATCATCAATTTGTGATATATAGCGCGACGATCATCCATTGTCATTGGTGATAACTGTCTCACTCCTGACAAGTCTGAACTCTACCAGTCACGACTTTTCACTAGAGCTTAAGAAACATCCTGGAGTTAGTCACTAATGATCTCATTATTATAATTTAATTGGGTTGGTTATTTTTGTGGAGATGTCCAGTGCTCCCTGGTTTTCAGTGGTACCTTGCCAACATCAATCTGTGATATATTCAATACTTTTTATATATTTAAAAACATCTAGTAAATAAAATATATGCTACGCTTCATGATACAGAAGTAGAACAACATACTACTTTCATTACTTAATCTTAATAAAAGTAAAGTCGATTCATGTCAACTAATAGTCAAGCAATCATTTCAGTTATACAATAATTATTTTTTTTGATGTTATGCAATGAAGTATGAAGATAGACTGAAAGATATTGTATATATATATATATGTATATGTTAGTGAAGTTGACCTGTTTATAAACCATTAAATCGGCAAGTATATTCATATGATATATTGAATATTGAATGCTATAAATGAAGCTATTCAAATGAAACTTTATTGGTAATTAATAGGAAATCCTAATTCATCTAGGTTTTGTTTTTATAAGACTTGAATACAGAACTGATGCCGATTAGAACATTTGATGTTAGTAAACTTGTAGTCTATAACCGATTTGTTATTAAGTTATTTGAGACGAGACCAACTTTCTGTCAGGTTGACTGTAGTGTTTACATTTATTAATAACAGATCGGTGATGTATTTAAAGTTTGTCTAGTTCCATCTTCAAATTTAGTCAATCAATTTTTGCTTATAAAATCGTCTAATCGGACTAACTCGATATTGAATGCATTGTGTTGTAATAGATGTATCGTCTGTATATAGGAAGAAATCTGAGAGTATCTGACCCCTCATGATTGAAAGTGAGCTTTACTGTTAAATGTTCAGTAGCATGAAGACTAGCAGAAACAAACTTTCCTCTCCGACTACTCAAAAACTACCGTTAATCATAATATAGTTTACACGGTATCGGGTTATTTCGAGCAGTGTCTGCTTCATTACAAAGGGATCGTTAGAATTCGGTCAGTACTAAATGTGACTGGATAAACACTATATTAACAACCACTCAATTATCAATCAGTATAAAATAATTTGTAGTTTATGTGAACCAGTAATTCGCACAGTCTAACGCTTGAATATATGTATTTTATATCATCGGTTAAAGTCGGGAGTACATCGTCTTTTAGAGAGCATTTCATCATCAGATTACCGTCTTGGAATTCAGTGGTTTGCATTTGTATAATATGTCATTTGTTTGTGTGTTATGATGGCAAAAACTGCTATGATTGATCTATGCCGAAAAATTAGTGGATATGAACTTGTGCACATCGGTTGCGACAATAAACGTCAATGATAATCCTAGCTCGCCTCTCCACGTCTGCCCGTGCCCACTCATTCTCAAACCGGAAGAGGAAGAATTGGGCCGATGAGTCAACCAGACAAAATCATATTATATTTTGAACATTCCTTCATATATTTACAAGCCAGACCATGCAGCCGGTCAGTTAGGGAGTTTACGTTAATAGAAAACAACGGAGACTGGCAGTGAATTAACGCAACGTATACACAATCAAATAACTGTAGTTCATAAATTAAGAATGATACACAAACAGTTAATCTGCAAAACTGGAGGAAAGAGCATGAGGGACATAATGATGATGAGAATAATATTCTTACATACCAAACAACTACAATAATTGTAATAGACTTCTAAGATATAATTCTGAAAGCTAGTTATTTTTCTTTAGTCGCCCAACATAACACAATGTTACGTTGGAATTATCCATTTCTAATTCCTCATATCGTCATTCTTCGAAGTTTAAGCGCTTTGTCGTAAAACCTGGAGGTCCTGGGTTCGAGCCTTGGTGGGATTGTTAGTGCGCAATTCTAAGTAGTATCATACTAGAGTGAAACAGCTAACTAATGCTTCTTGTCTTTCAGCTGTTGTATAACTAAAATTAATTGGTGATATAAAACTTAAAGAAATCATTTGCTTACCATAGGATATTTGACTTGCACCACATACTTTCCAGATATAAGTATATGTCTGATACAGAGTTAACTATAGTGCCAAACATTTATACGAATACCATCAGCTGACAAAAGCAGTCTGTTTTGGTGAAGTTTCTAATAAAATGAAAAATCTTTCAATAACATCGAGCAGTAAAAAAAATATGTTCAGGATGTGCTTCACCTCCTCTAAATGTAAAATGTTGATTTAGGACTGGCCTATGTCAACATCGAAGCTAAAGACAGTGGAAGAGGTAGTTTGGTACCCCAACCACTTCACGTATTTTGGAGAATCGATCAGTCCTGATAGTTTGGTGTCTGATGAAACTTTATGAGAAATTCAAAAAGATCGCTTAGCTTTTGTTATCTTACGTCACCTATCACACCTTTGATATGTCCATCTATCAATAAAAGGATGAGTATAATGAGCAGCAGTCCGTTCTGTGTTACTGTATGGATAATGTAACGTAGATGTTGAGATTGATTGACATTGGGTAGATACGGCAAACCAACTGATGAGGTTGTGAATCTTCATCGTTTGGGGTGGTTATGACACTTATAAAGTATTTCTAACCACCATACACCTCGACGCGCGATGTTAAATGATGTTAGGACGGATAGAAGAAAACTAAAGGCTGCCAAACTAAAAGTAGTGTCAGTCCGTGATGTCAGTGACTGTTATTCTGAGCCATGTTGATACATGTAAACGACTTAGTTGGGGGTGTTTGAAAATGCTTCAACCAAAATTAGAGACCTTGGGTCGTATGGTCCAAAATCAATTACAATAGCGAAAGTGCATTCACTCTTTGTCACCTCCATCCTTAAATTGTGAACTTATAATTATTTCATATCATTCTTTTCATGAATTAACTTTTTATCCTCAGACCATATTTAATATGACCACACCTTTCTCTTACTATTGTTAATCTTGCTATGTTGATGAGGTGCATCCACTTCGAGCAGTACACACAAGCTACTAGGTTCTATGTTGCACATACATACATAAATATAGTATATAACTATGATGCATTGCTTCTATACGATACCATAGGAATAAATAGATAGAAAGATTCACTAATGCTACTGTAAAGACAATATTTGCGTGTTTTATATCTATACGATAATGACAAATATCAACTTGACTATTTTCTGTGTATAAGCGTCGAACTGTTGTCAGAACATTATACATTGCTTAATTGTTGCATTTATATTTATATTGAACACATTGAATTGACTTGTAACAATTTTTAGCTCTTGACCTCCCGTTCGATAGTTATTACCTTAATAAAGTAGTCCGTCTACTCTTCTTTCTGACTTTTAATATACATCGATTGTGTTTGTACTTTTTCGATGTTAGTTAATGGAATAACAAAACATAGAGTTATTGGAATATTGTATTAGAATCACAGCCTTCTTTCATTAATGACATTCAAGAACTCTTATCCATCCATTTCACACTACTAAGAAAAATATAAACGTCAATGAAACTAACCATATTCACGTACTGACAGATTAATTCAGAAGTTTGATCTAGTTAACAGCTTAGATGCATTAAAGTAATTAAACAATGTTGCATGATGAACTTACTAAACATGTTAATAGAAACTCAAATATATCAAGAGTTAATGATTAATAGCATTATATTCTAACTATCACTATAAAATAAACATACATTGATTAAATTAACTTGTTGTTCAATGACAATAAGAAGAAAAAAAAAATACATCTTAGCAAAGTTACATGACCTTGATAAAAACCAGCGCCTAATTTAAAAATTTCTAATTGACGGTTTGAAATAATTTAATTTTTCTTCTATTTGGGTCACATTTTTAAGAAGTAATATTATTTAACAATGGTATGATTTAAAAAATAATAATAATTTGATTTGTATAAAATAATTATATAATTATTTATTTAACTGGTATCCTTGACATGGTAAACCTAATTACTTTGTTTTTCTACAATAGCATCGTCAGATTTATTGAAACATTGAATGTGAATTCCCGGTTGATTTAAATAAAACTACTTATAAGCTAACTTAGGTGTTTGTATAAAGTTGTAGTCAGTTACCGAGTTTTTTATTTTTTTGAAATTATCATGAATTAACTATCGTTGAGATTTACACTAACTTTGATATTTTAGCTAGTGATTCATGTTAAAATCTCTTGTATGATTATTAACTGAATTGAATCTTGTAATTACTGTAGGATCATAGAGTTAAGTTCTTTTCATAATTGCAATTTGTGTATTATTCTGTATGCTGTGTTATTTTAAGTACCATAAAGCATAATGACTACGTTTTCTTAGTGTTAATAACATACTGTAGTGTAATTACATATTTAAAGGTTACTTTCAAAGCTACAGTTATTTCTCGTGAGAAATAATCTAAACAACTGTTAGTGAATGCGAAGCCTAATAGAACCTGGAGACTCACCTATTGTTGGCCATATTTTTTCACAAATATAAGTTTTGTTGAAATTTGTGTGAACAAACAAGGAACGATCAATCTGCAACACTGTAAATGGGGAAGAGACGTCATAGATCTATCCTCTCAAGGTTATGAGAATGCTGTGTTGCCGAGAATCGAACTCGACTGGCAAATAACTTATGCCAGACATATATGAGTAATACTGATGACTAGACAAAAACAATTAAATTCATTTTAAATATTCAGTTAACAACAAGAAATCCTGTATTTAGGAGTAAAAGAATGAGGTTGATTGTTACTCAGAATGTCCGCGATACAGAATCATATCAGGAACTTTGAAAAGACTATAGAAATTTGCTTACACAAGTAAATTAATTTATCGCATGGATTTATAACCAGTTTTATTCAATCAGGTAATAGTATTTGTGTGTTGTGGAGGTTGTTGAATGTAAATTTTATATCACGAACCGATCGGAGTCAGGCAACCACCGGAAACCAAGAAGCGATAGACAACTATTTCGTTATTGCACAGGACTCTCTAACATTCGACATCCACGACCTCGCCAGGAATAGAAGACGTGACCAGTGGAATTCAGTCATATCGGTAGTTTTGCAGTAGATACGTTTGTGAACTGACAGGGTTACGCATCCAATACAAAGGTTAAAGGTCTTGGACTAAATCCGTTGATGGAGTCGTGGACTCGCATTACTGAAAAGTTCTGAACTAGGACGAGAAAGCTATTCAGTGCTTGCTTGTATTCAATTATTGTCTAACTTATACTAATTCGTGACATCAAATTCAGATGGTAATAGTTATAAGTGAATAATGTATCATTTCAATTAAAAAGGGTATTCAGAGTTAGCAACGAAAATATCCAATCGTTCTAAAGACTTTTATTCTTACAAATTTAAAATGATCTATATCTTAACTCGTATTTAACCAGTATACTAAAACTATTTCAAACAGTCTTTGTTATAGTAATCCTAAGATTTAGGTACGGGAAAGAGTTGATTTTCATTCAGGATTAGTTTAGGTTTACTGTTAATATAAGTATTTTGGCTTAGGCATAAAGTTGATTTGTCTGCTATACATCGTTTGTTCATCAAGAATGTAGTTTTTAAAAGAAAATTTGCTACTATGATTTTTGCTTTGTGGCGTCAAAAATGTCTTTTTTCATAAGAACAACTGTATACGTAGAGGAGCATCAAACATAGGTGCTATAATAAGTGACTTCTTATTTTTTTATGTCGTCATTTATCACCCATGATTGTTATATAGTGACCATATAATAGTTAACCGATTGGACACTTTTATGTTGGCATGATTGTTGAGGGTGTAATTTTACGTTCTAACTGCCAAGGACAAATTTGATCTGATAGCTTATTGAATTTATACTTGATCAAATATATTCCTTCCAAGATCATTGAATCTGACTTTTTATCATACACCTAGTCTATAGTCTGCTAGTGTCAGTGCATCAAAGTGATATGAGTGGATTATTCAGCATATAGGAATTACACTATATAACTGAACTAAGTATAAACATAATACGATGTACAACCTTTCATCACTAGAACAGGCAGCTTCGATAGTCAGTATACATGCATTTATCAATTAAAGGTCACATGATCTATACTAGATGGTTTACCTAATGTTATACTTCGTTGATAGTTTAAGAATCGGTCAAGCTCACTTCTGTTGTTGTGTGTTAATTTCAGATCACATATTGGTCTGAAATAGATAGCCACCGAAAACCAGAAACTAGTACTGGATAGTTTACTGTTCTAGTATGGGACACATCAACAGTATACATTTATGACCCCAATAGACGTCGAATCTAGGACCTAGTATTGCGGCGAACGTTCAACCACAGGACCATTGAGCTAGCTCATAACTGTTGGCAGACAGACAGACAGAAAGTTAGAACGTAGAACTCGCGACATGCGTACATCATTTCAAGTTGCTATACCCAAATAAGCAGATAGAGACTAAATTATCATGATCAAATCCCAGAGTAGGGGAGGTAGTAACAGAGTTAGTGTTAATGAAAGGGAATAGAGATCTGTGATAAGATTTAGGAAAATATGACTGGGTAAAGAGAAAATTATGATAAGTTCAGAAACTTAGAATTTAGAGGAAGACAAGGAGTGGATGCGCCTGCGCCATAGCCAACGATTTTGAACCATATCACACAAGGTCTCTAGCCATTTATTACGCGCGTCACGCGGACCCCAACCAGGTAGTCTGCACCTACTAACATAGGTCAGCCAAAGTGCCAATGACTTCATGGACTGGTGCCATGTTTTGGTGTGGCAGCCCCTAGCTTTCTTCCAGCCTACTCCCACACCAGACAGCATTGCTCGTCGAAGTAGGCGGTGATCAGGCATACGTAACACATGTCCTAACAACCTTAGCTGATGGTGATTTACAACTTCATCAACCCGCGATGTATTTGTACGATTCCATCCATTGTCATCGGTGGGTAACTAGCTCACAGCCGACATAGTCGAAACTGTAATAGTCACGTTTTCTCATTAAAACCTCGAGAAGTAAGTCACTAGTAAGTTGATACCAACTGTAATTAGGTGTCAGGTGAACAGATGATCCTGAGTTCCATCCTTGGAATGGTCATGGATATACACTGCTTAAGTGTTTTATACTAGGAAAAAACGGCTATCCAATAATGCCTAGTTCTCAATGGTTATTTAATTTAGCTTGTTTAATCTGGTTAGCGTTTTTTTTTTTAACAGGCTTAGGTTTTACGGGATAGGAAAACTAGCCCCAGATCCCAACCCTCTTACTTTACCCGGGGTTTGAAACCGGCAGTAACCTTTAGGAAAGCTACAAGTGGAGTTTATTTAATTTAGACCAACTTGACGAAGTTATGAAAATAAGAAGACAACACAGAAAGAAATAATTAAAATTCTATTTTTAATAAATTTTAAAATCAGTTTACTAATACATACATTCTATTTAGTACTAATGTAAATCTTTTCTTAGGTTTTAATTTTTGTTTATTTAATTATTGAACATTGAAATACTCTAAGAAAAGGGTTGGGAGGAGGGAATAAAAATCCAGGAATAAAAATTTTTGTTCACATAAGAAAAAAGAAAAATGTAAAGTAGACAGTAAAAATTAATTTTAAATTCTAGTTAACTTGAAATAAGAAAAAAAAACGGGAATGGTAGAAGTAAAACAACAACTTAAACTGATGAATATAAATGTCTCAATGATCAATGTGAATATATATAGAAACAGTTTCCCTTTTCGTATATGGTATCATAAATTGCTTTAAGTTAGACAACTATTGAAAATAAAGAACTAGTACTGGATTGATGTTCCTTTTTTGTATAGAACATGTTAGAAGTACGCATCCAAAACTGTACTAGATATCGAGCTTAGAACTCCCTGGTATAGCAGCGAATGCTCAACCATTGAACAACTGAGCCGGTTCTTGACAGTTGATATTTTTAACTTATGTCAATTCATAATATTGAACTGAGGTACTTTTCGTAGCGATTAATATTAAGTCTAGCTGATTGGATCCACCACAGATTGATGTTAGTAGGGTACCATTAAAAAACGAATACCAAACTTTATAAAAACGCCTCAATTCAATTACACCAAACAACTCACTAGTGACTAACTTCCGGATGTTCCTGAAGTTCTAGTGAGATGTGGTTGGTAGAGTTCAGATTTGTTAGGAGTGAGACAATGAATGATTACACTGGTGTATCACAAATTGATGGAAGTGGAAATTCTACCTTTGGACGCCGCCCCAGTAGAATGGAGTGTATGGTGTTCACCTACCTGAAGGCTTATTTTTCGATTCCCTTAGTAGAATCTAGGGCGTGCACTGTTGAAGAGCCCTATTATGAGACGAGAGAGGTTTCTATAGCTCTCTGGTTTATATTGGTACCCTAGGAAACATCATTCTGTAACGAACCAATTCAACGTGACCTAATTTGCAATATACTTGTACAACTTTATACACTACCATCAGTGTGTAACCACCCCACACTCAACATGGGTGAAATTAACTGTTGTCTTACTTATTAGTAATGTTCTTTAATAAAATGTTTTCTAAGGATATATGTATGTAGTGTCTTATACATTCTTGTTGTTGATTTTAATAATCATATTTCATCAGTTTATGCTAGTGTGTGTACGGATCTAGTGAGGAATACATCGACAGTACTATCAGTCACCGTTTACATAACAAGCTGGAGTTTGAAGCGAAAAGTAGTGGGCTCAGATTTCATTTTGAAGATTAATATCGAGTATTAAGTAAGTAGAATTGCTGTATACCATTCAAGAAAACAAAGTGCTTACTGAAGTTATTTCGATCATATGAATCCATTGAAACTTAATGAGAATCTTGAATTTAGTCATTAAAGATCTGGTCAATCTGTAACGGATACAAACAGCCTCCTCGATGGTCAGTTCACTGATGACTAACTTTGAAGTGCTTCTGAGGTTCCAGAAAGGAATCCTGATAGGTGGAGTTTCGACATGTTGACGGTGAGACTGTTATCGCCAACGGAACAGACCAGTCGTCTAATTATGCCACGAAATGATTGAGAAAGAAATCATTCTAGTGGATAGTAGCCGTACTAGTGTGGATGATAATTAAAAGTTCTTCAAGAGAACTAAAAATACTGTGTCTTATAGCTTGAGAGATCGAAAATCAGAACTTTTGGGGAGTCTCATATTTAGAGAAGAAATAGTCAATCAGTCTCCAATGGTTTCCAATAGTATTCAGTGAACACCATCGTGCGACAAATATAAACAAACTGTTTCTTTATAAATGTTTTAAAATTAAATTAAAAGTTAGTAAATGCTCTGCATTATATAAGTTTTGATTTGTATTTACAAAAAGTCGATTCGTTTGACCTTACGAATACTTTGGATAGATTATTAGGACTGCATGACTGCAAGTTATGAGGTTTACGGGAACAGTAATATAATCTTACATAACAATCAGGCATGATAAAGTTTAGAAGCGCATTTTGATTTTGTGCTGGCTATGCAATCTGCTTTACAACATCAAGTTAACATGTAGCCAAACGCTGCAACTTGTTACTGAAACATCTACTAATCAAAACCCCCCATGAAAAAGGCATGATGGTGATAAGAGAAAGGAAACGTTTTTCTGAAAGCAATTCGATTTCACTTGCCAGTCGCAACCCAACTTAAAGAGTATATAAATGTCTTTTTTCTCAAACGAACAATACACTTGATTTTCTTTCTAGTTAAAGTCAAGTATAGAGAATTAAAGAAAGAACAAATGTATTGATTACAGTTTAGTAACTGTAGGCGATACATTAAGTTAGTTGAATATATGGTTTACTGAGGATAAATTATGTTTGAAGTAAATTGGTGTATTTAGAAAATCTATAAGAACTTGAAAACAAATCGGCTATAATTCTGCATTCAATAGAGATAAGCTGATTATCGATTCTGATGGAACTAAAGTCTTTAACAAATATTCAGGTCTTTATACAGAGCTTTGGTTACATGTCATCTCAACAAGCAGTTATACATAATGAGAATTCGTCTGGACTAGAATTCAGACACTTCTGACTCAGTATAGCTTTCATTATACAACATGCTACTATGGTATCCAGATGTATTAAATCGAGTATTTCAGTTCGAGTTCAAATGAATTCTTGTTATGTGTAAGTTACCTAGCAATCTTCAGGATAACCAAAACCTTCTTATCATTTTGTGAAATATGGTATGTGGAATGAAATTCTTCAATATTGTTTTCGATCATAGTCAAAGCCTATACATATAGTCAATGTCTTTCTTCATATACGAACGATATGCATATTCTATCACCGACTAAATTGTAAACATTTTACTATCTCTAATGACTCTCATTAATATGTCTATATTCAGCATATTGTTGAACATACATAATTATTTCATGCCTCTTATTTATATTTTGATTAATTTTTCTAAAAAGAACCTAGAACCAAATTACCACCAATCAATGCATTGACATAATTTTCCCTTAATTACATTCAATTACAATTTTTCATTATATCATAAGCATATTCTTCATTGATGAAATAGTAAAGGTTATGCAATCAACTAACCGAATAAACATATTAATGAACAAAAACATGCTTAATAAGTGATTACTAAACTTTAACAATGAAGCCAATATTTAACGAGAAGAAATATGCTTTTATCACTGAGTATATTTTTATTCCTTCCACACACTCCTCACCGCCTCATAATACTCTCAAAAAAAAACAGAGAAATATTCAAAGAAGTATATTCACACAAATGACCTTTGTTAAGGTCAAATAAACGTAAACGCCAGTTTTCATTGTTTTTTTGTTTTTCTATTCCCCCTCCCCCCCATTCTATTCTAACTGAATCAATCATACAAATACAATAAATTCAGTTATTAAGAAACAAGAAAAAAACAAGAATAAAAAAGAAATAGAATAAGAGTATGGTAATAAAAGACAGGGGAGTATTGATTCTAAGCTCACTATATGACTTACTCTTTCATTGGCATTACTCTAAGCCTACATCATTGTGAATAAAAATGCTTCATTTACATTCACTATCTCACTCCATTTATAAAACTACTACTTTTGTTAGGATGAACTTGTATATGCCCGTTGAATATCCCACTGTGAACATCAACATTGGGATGCAGGTACATCAAGCCGATGAGTCCCAAGTAGGACGAAACATATTATTTCATGCCTCTTATTTATATTTTGATTAATTTTCTAAAAAGAACCTAGAACCAAATTACCACCAATCAATGCATTGACATAATTTTCCCTTAATTACATTCAATTACAATTTTTCATTATATCATAAGCATATTCTTCATTGATGAAATAGTAAAGGTTATGCAATCAACTAACCGAATAAACATATTAATGAACAAAAACATGCTTAATAAGTGATTACTAAACTTTAACAATGAAGCCAATATTTAACGAGAAGAAATATGCTTTTATCACTGAGTATATTTTTATTCCTTCCACACACTCCTCACCGCCTCATAATACTCTCAAAAAAAACAGAGAAATATTCAAAGAAGTATATTCACACAAATGACCTTTGTTAAGGTCAAATAAACGTAAACGCCAGTTTTCATTGTTTTTTTGTTTTTCTATTCCCCCTCCCCCCCATTCTATTCTAACTGAATCAATCATACAAATACAATAAATTCAGTTATTAAGAAACAAGAAAAAAACAAGAATAAAAAAGAAATAGAATAAGAGTATGGTAATAAAAGACAGGGGAGTATTGATTCTAAGCTCACTATATGACTTACTCTTTCATTGGCATTACTCTAAGCCTACATCATTGTGAATAAAAATGCTTCATTTACATTCACTATCTCACTCCATTTATAAAACTACTACTTTTGTTAGGATGAACTTGTATATGCCCGTTGAATATCCCACTGTGAACATCAACATTGGGATGCAGGTACATCAAGCCGATGAGTCCCAAGTAGGACGAAACGCTCGTCCTGGATTCCACTTGCCAGTCACAATCCAACTTATATAATACTACTTTTATGTTTAAGATGAATCTAGTTGTTAATTTGTTTAGTAATTGTAAAATGATTGTTGTTAAATGTGTAAAATAACTTTAATTTCAGTTCGACAATATGATAAGTCAAGGAAGATGAGATGTTGGTATCAATCAATATTGTTTAGTCAGACTGAATCTGATTATTGGCTAACATTAATTCTAGAATTGATTGTGTAGTGTGTGTTGCTGGTGGGAGTCAATATAGTCAAGACATTTTGTATAATCCTGTTGTCAGTGATGAAATTATAAATTGTATCGTAACGGCGTATCTTTTATTCCAACTGACTGATTAGGAATAATACGATTACAGTCGATTACGGTTCGTGATTCACCCTTGGTCTAGAACAGGACTTACATAGTGTTCAGATGCTCCTCTATCGGCTCAGTCATAACAGATTAGCTTAGCTAATTCGTCAAACTGATAAAGTTAAAATGGGTAGTCAAATAAGGTCCTATTCTCGTAGAAAATACAAAGCTTAAACAAGGGACTAGGGAAACATTTATCGTCTGTGATAGTGAATAACATGCAAATCACTTATTGAAAATTTTCAACAAAGTACATAAACATATTCTGGAGTTTGTAAAAGACAATAAATTTCATTTCTTGAATACTGTCGTGCAACAGCTATTCATTCACAGAAAGATTACATGAAATGAATTGTTCTTGTACTTTGATAGCTTTTATCTAATCTATCACAATAAAGCACCGATGGAAATTTCATTCTTCAGAGTAAAAACGATTTATATTCCAGACAGAATAGATTCAGAACTTGTGAACATCAAACAAAGCATAAGAATGAATGGCTACCTGTAGAAACTAAGTGACAAACACACGTTCTAAAAATTTTGTAATTTAAAGGAATAAAAACATTTCATAGTACAGCCATCAAACATCTCACAGGACAACTGATTGATATCGTGGAATCCTATAGAGTATTCAATAAACATAAAACTTTAAACTTTCTAAAATTTGCTGAAACTGTCGATAGTAAACACTTGAAACCAAACGTGTCCTTCATACCTTGGTAACTTATATTGCATTACATCATTGTTATTAGTGTTGCTTTCAATTCAGTTCATTTTAATACGTTGTAATCTCTATGAGTCATAGCAGATTCAATTTGGTTACATCACTGACATTGTTGTTAAACTTAGTTCATTCATTATGTCACTATATCATATTTCGATTTTAAAGGATGCAACTTAATTTACATTATTCTTATTAAGTAATCACTTAAACTCTGACCACTAATTTTGAAATGACTATCCTACTAATTACACGGAAGAAAACTAGCCAATTGGACTTACGTTATAACAATGAACTTATAGGTTTCGAACACGGTGACTGACTGACACTACACATGGACGATCAAACCCTACCTCAAAGGTATGAATAGAGACAATATAAAATACATACTGGACTAGAGAAGTTGTGTACAGAAATTAGAAAAATAGGCCATAATAAGACTCCAATAATTTAGGAGGGGAAACGGATGTAACAACATTTAATAAATTTGTGATAAGTTTATAATTTAAGCAGTGCACACAGCATGGATATTAAATGTTCAACAAATGCAGGGGTCCAGATACTACAATGAATAGAGTCTAAGGAATATGATTTTAATTCCTTGCCACAGTACAACAACTTTGTTCGCTGTTCTTGGTATCTTCCTTTGCATCATATATATATATATATATCCAATATTTTATCCAACGTTTCGATTATGCTTACATGTTTATCATGTTGATGTAATTAAAATTTCACCCAACTTCATGTTCATAAGTATGTTAAACTTTGTTTCGATCATTACGTTTTTTAGAGAAAAGTTATCCATGATTGTATCCAACTGATGAAATGCCACTGGAACAAAATGAATCCATCATATTCTTCACCAGTAGTTGTTTTCATATATTTCAAAATAGATAAGGGAATGATGTATACGAAATTTCTTATAAAGCGCCTTCCAATCTAACTTAAATGATATGAATGTAATGCAGTCACTACAACTCAGAATTTTTCAGGAGTTTGATAACAGAAAAGTTCACTAATAGAATGCAACATCTATTCAGTTTTACTTGCTTCTCTAACCGTAGTCTTAGGATCGATTCCCCACAGGATTCGCGAATGTTCACTTATAAGAAGCCTCAAAAAAGGCTATAAAATTTGTCCAATATTTACTTCAGTAGTTGTTTAACTTAGCTCAATTTGTGAAATCAAATGCAAATGCAATAGTACCTAAAACACTTAATTACGGTTAATATCAGCTCACTAGTGACTAACTTCAGACGGTAGTTCTTGTAATTCTACTGAGATGACGTGATTAGTGAAGTTAAACCATGTGAGGCAGTTACCGACTGATGAGAGTAAATGACGTTGCTCTGAAACAACTGAATTATTTTATTTAGTTGAACAGGGCGAAAGAAAACATTTGAGTAAAATAACATAAATTCACTTCATTTCATCAGGTTATCATCAGCTCCTTACAGTTAAAATTGGTTCAGAATGAAAATTCTTAAACAAAATGTTAACTGACATATTTGTTGGAAAGTTAGTTAACGTCACAGTTGCTGGAAAGTGTAAACAGGGATGTTAAGTAATAAAATACTACAAGATATTGCGTATATATACCCTAATAAATATACTCTTATAACGAATTAATGGAAGGGAAAATTGCATCACTGGAATCTGACCCACTGAATCAGATGGCTAAACGTTCGTTGTGAGATCTGATGGTCATGGGTTTATATCCCATAGGGAGTTGAGGGTACTAACTGGAGAAGAGTTTCATAATTGGATGAACCAACTGTCCAGTGTTCGCTTTATTTTTAATGGTACCCAACTGATACCAATCTGTGACGAATACAATCATATATACTCCAAATCGAAGATTTTCCTGGAATAATGTCACTAGGGAAAGATCAAAGAACTAAAACCGAGTGATTATGTTGAATATTAAAATAAAAGAAAATAGCTGACTAGAGTACTGTTAGTTAAGAATGAAGTAATTAAAGAAGAAGTGTTAACAAATTAACAACACAATGAAATGATTAAAAAAATTTATTAAATTATTTGATGTAGGAATTACGTTTCCAAACCAAGGAGAGGATGATAAGTGTTTCACTTTGGATCCATCATTTGAAGAAATGACGGCGATGGCTTTAGCAGGTTTGAGGAGTCTGGGAGTTAGTCTTTTTACCAATCACTTTGATTGCACTTGGAATATCAACCTGTCTGGTAACTAATAGACAACTGGTGACTACACTAGTCAAAGTGTTCTTCATTCTTGAGCTTAAGCTCTTCGGTATATGTTCAAGAAATCTATAATAGGTTCTCCTTTCTGTTAAGCCAATAATTTAACAAGCACACTCAAATTTATAAATACAGTAGGTGGTAACATGAAAGGAAGGCTTGTTTATCCTTTCACTGAAATTCTGAATATGTCGTCATATATGTAAGATAAACAATTTGACTACAGAGTAAGTTTTTGTTAGTATGGAGGTAAACCTTCCACTTAATGATATTTCGACGTTATTGCTTTTCTGATTATGATGTACAAATATGGATTGATTACAGACTATAGCTATTTTTGGCTTATTCTTCTTGATTGTTTCGTACGTACTAATGAACATCAATGGGTAGCCGTTTTATTGAAGATATTTTTTAACACTCATCAGCTCTTTTTTCAGTGATATATGACGTAACCAATTTAAAAGACAGTGCTCTAAATAACAATTTCTTGTAACTAATTGGCTAGAAGCCATTAAAATATGATTCCATGGCACAATTCAACATTCGACTCCTCAAAACATTACGTGAATTCTATTCATTTATTGTAAACTGTTCTAATCAATAACAATGGTTATTGACAACTTAACCACTGAGTTTCAGTTTTTTAACCTCTTGTTAGTAACAGTATTCCAGAAGGATCTTCGAAATAAGACATATATATGTGTATATATGGATTGTCTTATCACTTAACTTCATTTGCATCCTTATTTATGCTTTTTATTTACTGCGATGATGTTGCCCATATCTAATCCCAACTAAAATAAGTTGGTTAAAGTTGTATTTAATAATTGTGATTGTAAGCCATTTTAGGTTGTTAGGAGCTGACGGTTACTCGGTGAAATTAAGTGAATTTATATTATTTTACTGATATAGCATTTTTAGCTGTGGAGGTTAAATGGTACATTGGTCTTCTGAGGAAACATGTCTTGAAGTTTAAAGGTCCTTGACTTAACTCCTTATAAGGGTCGTAGACGATCACTATTGAAGAGTTTTGCAGTAGGATTAAACAGCTATCCAGTGTCAATTCCTAATTTTTTATTGGTTGTATAACTCTAAGAGATTCACAGTGTAAAATTTAATATAATTCAGTCACTTTAATGGTTAGTAAGGTTAACCTGATCTTGTCTCAGGTATACTTGTCTGTATTCAGTATAAACATTATGAACATTGGGTTGCTCTAAACGAAGTAATAAATTACATGTATTTTGAATATGGTAGCATCCATGGTATTTTAAACTTATAGTACCGTCTACAGCAAAATGTACATTTGAGGTTACTTTGGAATGATGTGCCATCATATACGGTCAATCAATTGTGTACACATAATCCCAGTTTAGAGTCACTGTTACCCCTATTTTGTATTAATGTTGGTTTTTGAATTGATTGATTGATCAGCTAGGTTTTATGTATATATAGAGGATTGTTTGAAATATAATTTTATTCCGTTTGGTGGTCAGCTCAGTTCTTTTGACTTCATCCCGACTTTGGGGTGGAGGGAAAATAGCAATCATAGGGCAGGTGTATGGGCGCATTATGATTACTTATACGCATCGCTGTAAAAATCCTTTTTGTTGTCATGACACTACCCAACTAACATCAATCTATAACGAATACAGATAACTTAAATGTTAATCTTTCCTATCATCATGTTGCTCTTTCTGTTGCATCTTGACCAATGAGACTAACGAGGATTTTCCTTCCGCCCCAGAGTTTCAAGATAAGAGCAGATAAACTATCTTTCCTTTATGATTACGCTTTCCTGATAACTCAAGGTTGGATAAATCAAAAAGTCAAAATGTTTACATGGTTAGAGCATTAGTAGAACAAAACTGATTAATAGGCTGACGATTAATTAGTAATAATTGAGGAAGAGAAAATGATATAACTACGGTTGATAGGTTAAGTAGAAATCAGAAAGCTGTTTCATTTTAGTATGTATTTCTCCTGTAGTGTATACTTATGGTTTCGTGAAGGAAGGAACTCAAGCAAAACTACCAGTCCTCCAAGTCCGAATAGAGAAAACAATGATTAATGAGTCAAACAGAGATAACCCAATCTAGTCCAATTTATTCGTATTGTATATCAATCATGCGTTTATATATACACAAAATCAAACCACACAGCGAATCACTTAAAGATTTTACACTAATACGAAACAGAAGAAATTGTGGCAGTGAATAGGGGTAACTTGTACACAACTAATTAACTGTAGTCTATAGTAACAGACAATATAATAACAGCAAAATATACTATACGGGACGATAGTGTAACAGAAACGTTACAACAATAGAAATGTAATGTTTACATTACACACGACTAGAATAAATGAATTAGTCCTCTAAAACACACTTCTGGAAGTTTTCCGCATTTCGTTTGTGGTCCGACATAACACTTATCACATGAGTGGTATCAATAAAATGTTAGACGACACCATTATCATCATCAAGAACAACAACATCAACAATTATTATTATTATTATTATTACAGCCAAAGCTATTTAAATTGTCTATCAAAACAACGGTACAGGAATCCTTAATCTCTTAAGTGGCATAAAAACGTATTGATCCCATCGCTATTGTTCTTAACAGACAATTGATAGATATCAAATAATAAATACAGCAAACTTGCATATCTACTTATGAATACCAGTAGAAGTAGTAGTATGTTTAGTCTAAATCCATTTTTGACAATGATAACCAATTCATTAATTTTTGTAATATTAAATCACACACTGTATTTATTCATTTCATAATGAATAGATGGAGGAAGGAAAGTAGAGGAAGACTATCAAATGGTACTATCTATACATTGTAGAATATCATATATAGCAGGCGTGTAACAATATCTGTAACAGTATCATTATATGATAGTAGGGATGTGTATGGGAAAAGAATTCATAACGAATGAGTACTTCACTTAAGTTGGTTGTATTGATTGATTTTCAATTTATTGTTTATATTCATTACAAATTAATGTCATTTGGGTACTATCAAAAATCAAAAAGGATTGGACAGTTATTTCTTCGTAGAGAACAGTGCCTATTGTTGTCTAAATTAGATGTGAATCTTATTGTTCTAGTTCTATTCAATTATATTTATTAGTTGAAGGAGAACATGTTGTTATATCAAGTATGCGTATCTTGTCGACGTTTACTGAGTGGGATTTGTATCCTATGAACTGCTATAGAAAGCAGATTGATGTACAATACTAACTTATCTATTGCAATATAATATATCATCAGAAGTTTATGAAATATTTTCATGATATCCAATTTCTGTTTGTCTAAAATCGAGGCCAGAATAGGTGTACACTAGTTTTATATGGTTTAATACTCTCAATGTACTGTATTCAGTAATTTTGATATTTATTCCTTGCATTCCGTAACTATGTTACTCTAATGTGTAACACTTATTCACTAAATAAATTAAAACAAAACGCCGACTAAAAATGTTGAGTACAATACACATTAGTTGACTGAGTTCGTCACAAATTGATGTTTGTAGATGTACTATTAAGAAGCAAGAGAAATCGGACAGCTGTTTCATTTTAGTGTGTGCATCTTTCCGTTGATTTACACCTTACCCTTTGCATCACCAGTCTGGTATAAAATGGTACAATTCCCACTTACGTCAATTTGTAATATAGTATGACAAACTCACTTGAATAAAACTTAATCTCAATCTTCATAAACCACCTTAATTCATTTAAAATATTGAAAGCGTTATGGATAATCCCACTCATGATCTCTGATCTCAATGACATTTTTATGTGATGCTTCATTTATTCTTAATTATTAAACAAGAATAAATAAACAAATAAACCGCAAATTGATTCACTTGTTTAATTTCTTTCGTTTTTTCAACATTAACAAAAAAATATGAAAATGAACTTATCTTACCTACCTACCTACCTACTTGCTTAGCAACCTACCTATCTCACTAAATCATTCTAGTGACTTATTTGCTTATTCTATCTACCTACCTACCTTCTTTTCTGCCATAACTGTTAACATATAACTTCATAAATAGGATAATAATAATAATAATAATAACAATAATAAAAGATTCATAAGTAAATCAGACAAAGAACTACTTCACATAAAACAGTTTCTCTCTTACTGATTATGAAAAGTAGTTCCATGATTAATCTTTCATTTACATATGTGATGTGATATGATGTACAAACACATTAACTAAACGTATGAATTGCTAGAGAAATCTATATCTCTCTCTTACTATGTATGTATACTCAAAATATCTTGTATAGTGTTTATAGACACTTCTATGACTAACTTACATTTCTAATAAAGTCTATGAAAAGACAACAAATAAAATATCTACCTAAATATGTCTCCTGATGTAACTATCTATTTATCTATCTATAACTAAGCTTACTCGATAGTTAGCAATTGTAAAACACCACTTATATATATAGACATAGTTATGTCAGCCTACATAGTTTATTAGTTGGTTAGTTAAAATCTATAATCTTTCTTACCTTCCTCAAAGTTCTCCCTTCACTCAAGGTTATTTATTTTTCTATCAACCAATAATGATTGGAGGGAGATTTACTCACAATCTCACCATGACAACTAACTTGGTAATATTAATGAATATAGATGTATATATATATATATACCATTCATAATTAATTACTTATTTATGTAGACTTAGTTTCATCGTATTCTGTTATTTCTGTAACTACTCGTTAATAATAATAATAATAATAGTGATTCCAATTCTTCATTGAATATGTAATGATACTTACCTACTTATAATCTCTAAAGTAATCAACGAGGATATATTTTTTCCTTTTATGAAGAAATTATATGCATCATATCAAAACCAAGGAATATTACAAACGATTTACGCATAGAAACAAGATAAATTTTCATTTTGTTTAAAATACCTTGTATATTATCACCATGGTTTTATAAATTTACAACAATGACATTTAATGTTATCAGTAAGAAGATAGAATCTACAATGTTGTTTAATATTTTATTATTTCATATTTATACTATTGATGAGTTTAATATTGGGACGAAACTAGTTTGTACATGTAATCAAATGCATATAACAACTTTATCTACAGAGATTACATAATACTATATGATCAAATTATTTCATATGATTAGTTGGTAATTTCTCATTTTATATTAAAGTATTAAAGAGTAATAATAATAATAATAATAATGGAAACTGAACATGACATAAAATCATTTCATCGTATGCCAAGTGAAAGAAGACGTAAATTATGGTCATTGGCGGCACGTGCAGCTGTTAAATGTCCAGATGATGTCGAGAAAGAAATTATAGCACAACAAGATAGTTCAATAATTAAAGAAACTGGATCATTAGCTAAAACACAAGATTCAGGTGTTTCAGTAGATTTTACATCAGATAATCAACCATATTCAACAGCTTATTCACCATTTACTTCACATTCACAATGTCGTATAAGTTTGGATACTGAAAATGCTGAAAATTATGAATATGGTAGATTGATACGAGGTGTTAAAAAATTCTATGATCCTGTACAGGATGTTACATTAAGTGCAGATTTAGGTGATACAACAAATATTGAAAAAGGAAGAAGTTATGTAACTAAACGGAAATCAGTACTTTCAATACCTCATATTCCATCTCATATATCTTCAGTGAATACAAATATGAGACGTATTAGAAAAGCATCAAAACAATTTGATACATCCTTTAAACGTGGAAGTGCAGATACATCAGGTTTGGGTAGTAGCTTAGATTGGGTATCAATAGAAACTGGGCAAGTTCCATTCTATCGAAAAATGTCTTCACAACATGTACATAATCCTAAAGAGATTATCACTGTTCATAAAAGTTTAGATGAAAGACAAACTACTCGTCCGCTTATTGTAAAAAAACACTTGACTAGTGACGACGTCGATACTGAAAGGTATTTATTACAAGAGTTCCCATTAAAAGTATATACTTCGGCCATAGCTCCCGGAAATCCTCGGGAGTCATTACCAAGTGAGGAATTTGTAAGATCCTCTCAGCATTGGCAGAAACCTGTGACATTGCAGCAGTCATTTCGTCAACCAGATTACTCACCAGAAATAGCAGTCAGTGTCACTGAATCATTCTCTCCATATAGACCAAGAAGTGATATTCCATCACGTCGTGTTTTAAGGGATCCTCAAATCATAACAAGAAGCTTTGATCAGGCATATTACGCTCACAGTATACCATATCATTATTCATATTTCCCAACTGCAAAAATGTCGAAAAGTGATGAAACCAATATCCCATTGACTTATTTTGGCCGTCATGAGACAATCGAATGGCCAGGTGTTCCTGAAGCGCTTGATCCCAACTATGCAAAATATGTTTCAGGCTTTGACGATGTAACACGTGAGCAAATGTTATCAGATATGCGAGATCGTTCAGTACACTGGGGTCCAATTTATAAAAAAGGTCGACATTACTATCCTAGAAAATATTATTGGAGTAATCAACAACAGCAACAACAAAAGCAGGAAAGACAACAACAAAAATTTAAATCGTCCTACAAAAGATCTCTTACATTAGGTGATAGTGTGGAAAATATTAACATGGATTGGATGCCAGTTAGAACAAGGACAAAATTTGCTTCACAAATGTATACTACACCACCACCAACTGATGAAAAAGAAGCTTATTACAATGGTTTATTAATGGAACATAAATTAAATGAACCACATATGGATTTTAAATCATTTTGTCGACTAAGACGTCTAGGTTATTTTAATGAAAGATATCAATTAGAATCGGATATGAGTATAAAAGATGAATCACAAAGATTATTACAAAAACCACAGGATTCAATACACAGTAAATCAACCTATTCAACGCGTAGAAGATGGACTTCAGCTGAGATACCTGAAGTAAAAGTGTCACCGGATTTTATTGGTTCCACTAAAATACAATATGACAATGATGAAAGTTAGTTCTTTTATGTATAATCACTTATTATCTTGTTTTCCGTAAATATTTGTTTGCTTATAACATTTGAGAACACTTACTGATTCAATGTGTTTAAAATATAAAACAGTTAGGTGATGACTATCAACTTTAGTAGAAACTGGTTCTTTACATTTTATGGTTATTGCAGACCAATAACGATATGACTCTTTGAATTCTTGGAAAATTTTGGTAATTTAAAAGAGTAAAGTATGTAATGATTGGCTTTAAATATTGATGAAAACTAAGAAGAAAAGGTCCAGCTAAGGATTTACTTTAAGTGAATTTATTTTCGAAGTTGTTGATTTGTATCTCAAGTAGACGGCTCTATGAGCGAGATAATGCAAGTTTCTAGATTCCATTAACGTTTTGGACAAAGTCATTAGTGTTACTATGAGTAGAAATAAACCAGCTAGTTCAGCAAGCTAAATAATATCAATATCTCTATCTCTATCTATCTATCTATCACTGATCTATCTATCTATCTATTTACATGTCTATGTATCTGTCTATCAATCTGAAGTCTCCCAACCACGAAATCTAACCTCTGAGTATACAAGAGATACGGTACCAGAAATGTTATTAAATAGTATTTATTAATCTCTAAATAAACGTTTACGTCTTAAAAGCGTAGGTTCGTGTTCTCTTGTCAATCTATTATTCATCAATGTGTCATAGATCAACCTTCACTTTTACTTAGATCTAAATGTATTTGCTTGTGTAATTGATCATGTGAAGGTAGTAAAACTAGTTGCACAAAGTCAAGGCACTCTAAATATACATAGTTTGGCTTTCAGTAGTTGGAAGATAGTCTATCAACAGTTCAAGATAGAAACATTTTATCAATTCTTATAATAAAGCCCTTCTTCCCACCTGAATCACCTTAAACCATTTCATAATCTTCTTTTCACATTGGTAAAACTTGATAACTTTCTAAAGTTCTATGATGCAATCACTTTGTACTTTTCTAACTTGTCCTAACTATATCATATTTGTTACATAATTACTTGGTAGCCTCTAATTTTTGTAGTTAACTCAGATTAATTGAACTTCAGATAGTTCGATTACATTGTTTATTCGTGAAATTATTTCATTATAAGTTTTCTTGAATAAGTTGATTAATTAAATCTGTTTTTAAATGTCCATAATCTCCATACATAATAGAATTTCATTGAAATAATCATTTCTAACATAAACATAACTTTATTTGTATCCATATTTATCCTTTTCAAGGTCATTAAATTTTTCTATTTTTATTCAACTGAATATTGGACATTGAAAATAGAGTAGAAAGATTAAAAGTAATCACTGATTGGTTACATGAATTGATTTCTTAAGTTCATTGTTTGTATTTGTAACAGACTGAGTTTTATTGAAAACTAGTTGATAATGAATGTTTGTTTCATCTTTCTATGGGATTCCTCCACTATGTGGCAGAATACAGTCATGAAACCCTCTTCCTCCCCCTCCCTACAGCAATTTAATTGAGCCTGTGATTTTTTAATGCTGTGAAAAATAGTAGGCATGTGTAGCATCTTGAAATGAATAGTGACATATGAAGGTTTATGCGTAGATGTCTGTATTTTATTGACAAAGACGACTTCGCGAAAATACTTATATTTTCTGGACGGTGTTGCTATCGTCTGAAATCGATCAGTCTCAGTTGTTATGTATGCATCATAAACTGACTTCCTTGATACAATTGTAGTTCACGTGTGATTAAAGTTGTATTGTAGCTAATAATGGGAATTCAAGTACATTCAGCTAACGAATCCCACTGGCTAGCCATGATGCAAATCTAGTAAAAATCAAAAGTAATGTTTAACAACATATTTGTTAACACCACACTGATCATCTGAAAAGTATGTATATAAAGGTATGTCTAATTGAAGGTAAGACAAGCGAACTGATTAATTAACAGTTAATATAGTGTACTTAGCTGCACCCCCCCCAAACAATCCTTTCTGTCCATATCATTAGAGTTCGCCCATATATGAAGTGCTTTCGCCGTTAACCTTTAGTCACTGGTACCAGAATCTTTTCTGTAGAATTCTGCTTTCTGAAAGTCGATCTAGTGTCTTGATTGTAGTGAATGTAAAGCTATTTTGATCGTTTTCAAGAACTTAAAAGTATGTTTCAAGAATCATTTGTGTTCATTAACCATGACAGTCAGCTGTCTGAATGCATCACTCACACATACAGCATTACAGTCAATATATTTTATTAGATTTATTCGGTTTTGCTGATTCTCATTTGAAACCACATCTTTGACTTGCATTAATGGTGTAAGAAGAGAATGTTCGCAATTTCTTTGGATATTTCCTTAAGATATGGAATGACAGCTGTGCTAATTCGAACTTCTTTTATAAAATCGATTTAATTCCGACTATTAATCGACTGTCTCAATCAGAAAAATACACTTAATGTGGAAGTTTCATATAAAATACTACTGTTATCTTAAAATATTTATAAGTAGTAAATCAATTATTTCCAAATTTATTATTTCGCTATAAAAGTACAATTTTATACGGAATATTATTACGTAAACGAATATGTTGTTAGGATGCATTCTTAAATTTCCTGACTCAAAAAACTGTGTATTTTCTAAGATTAGCCTATTCTGTTGACTACTTACAATGAACCAAACATTGAATGTTCTTTCGATCAATAAACTTAAATCTTTGCAATGTAATGAGAAGATAGAGTTGATCTAAGAAAATGTGATTTTGTATTTTAGCTATGCATCTTGAACGATCTAGTCACATACATATTCTTGTCTAGGCATTTATGTATAAACATGGTTAATTAGTCGTGTTTGATAGCTTGACTAACCGTGGATAACTTCAGCATTCGAACGCCTTGATCCCACCTAGTCACAAATCAGAAGACAGAGGGCAAGTATTCAAGAATCCTAATCAGTAAACTATTCGCGCAGAAATGAAGGGACCAGATAGACACTAATTAGTGTTCGCTATTGTAATTTTGTGTGCACAAGGTCATATCCATTAATTGACCGCACTTCTTCGCTATAACAGTCATTTGTTGATGTCGTAACAGTGATAAACATCAAGTTGAAATAATCAGTGAGTAACTACAATGTGACAATTGAAGAATGAGAGGTGAAAAGACTAAAAAATATTGCCTCACCATCAAAAAATCTAATAATAACAGCAATAATAATGATTACATTATTAAAACAAACTGTTTCTGTACACACGATTGAAGCTTAACTTTTCTAATGGACAAGGTTTCTATAAAATTAAGGAAGTCTTTATGAAGACTCAGATACAAAACCTCAAAATCCGTTACAAGTTCAAATTTTTAACCTTTCTCAATAATATGTTTCGTGACCGATGAGCAAGGTTTTCTGTTAGCTACCTTTGAAGCATTACTTGATTTGCAAGCCACTTAGGCACATGCTCCAACCTCCTTGTGCATGTGTGTTCAAGCACGCATATGAGCTGGTAAGTACAGTTGGATGCGATGTGATCATTCATGCATTTATGAGGCTTTTGTGGAATCATGGTCTTTGACTATTCAATGATGATTAGTTAGGTAGCATAGTATCTTTTTTCGACCACAGATTTTAAGTTTGGAATCAAAATAACGTTATTAGATCCAATGGAAACTGGGAATAGTAAACCATGCTCATTGATCGCAATGAAGCGAAATTGTGATTATTATAATAAGAGTAGTAGTAATAATAATAATGAAAGAAGTGACTGTATTAACTCACTTGTAAATCATCGAAGTATTGGTTATTATGATGACTGAGGCAAGGAAAGAGGTTTAAAAATTTCTTCTGGACAAATAGGTCTAGTTTGCAATGGTGGATACCAATAGCTTCCACTATGTGTAAAAACCGTATGCTCATACCATACGGCAGATTAAATGAGACTTGGTAAATGCTTTTAAAGGCGTATTTTTATATTTACTTAATGATCCGTGTCAATTAAATGTGCAAGTATAGATCTCTTTACTTGTCGTAATTGACTTTTAAGCATCCATGTTAGGTGATGTTCGGGATTTTTATGATGAACCTACTGAATCGTGCACACAATGTAACTACAAGAGCAACTAAATTGGTATATACACACAGATAAGTCGAATTCAGCAAGTTTTAACTTATTTCATGTCCATATGACATGATAATCGTAGAATATGGTATAGAGCTCTGCTTCAGTAAATGTCATTTGCGATTCTTTTCTAAATCGTTGTGTCATGATTTCTTTTATAGTATCATCTAAGAATTGTAATTTGAAGAATATTAGTTTCCTAGAGACAAATGAGTTTTCCGAATTTCCTTTTATATGCATTATATAGTTGATTATAAATTTCAAAAAGTACGCCATCATGTTGAGCACACAACGAATGTTGCTTATTTCTTCTTCCATAGTATCTTCAGAACATTTTGCATCTAGAACGATGGATGAGATTTTTCACCAAATTCCATTTGTATCTCAGTGGGATAGCTGTAGAAATGAATATGTTAATTTTTTATACATACTTCATTTTAGTATACCATCTGTTCTTCTTGTTGACACGTTGTCCAAGAACTAGATGTTATCACTACGCTCCTCTAGCAAGGTCAACATGATTAACTGATGAAAGCTGTTGAGTCTTTCAAGTATACTATTTTAGACCATGTCATTTGTGAAGACTATTAAAGTAACATCTATATAGCTAGAAGAGAAATGATCTGTAGTATTTCATGCTCTACAGAATTATAAGGAGGTCGTTTTATGTAGGTATCATGTTATTAAGCATAAGCCATGATTTCTTAAGAAGACTTATCAACGTAGAAGGCATCACAATTGATATAACTTAATCTTTGGAAATAATAATTCATTGATTTAGTGTTTGACGCAAAGAATACCCACGAAGAGTAAATTCGATGGTGATCCCAATTCCGCACTATCTATCTGCATGTTAAATTTATTATTGAGCTGAAAATTTACATTCATTGTATATCTAGGGCTTAACTCGTTTAGTGTAGAGACTGAAACTTTAGTTTTTCATATTTCTTTTTTTGATTGTACATGTTACAAACTGATGTTTTTAGGGTACCATTGAAAACCGGGGAGTACTGGACAGTTGTTTTGTCCTAGTGTGGAATTCCTCATCAGTGCGCACCCTATATTCCCCATCAGCGTCTTCAGGTTGGCAGTGAGCTTCTAACGGTCTACACCGCTGAGTCGGCATCCAATGATAGAATTCCCACGTTCATTAATTCGTAAATTCACTGCATCTAAAATCCACCACCATTTGTAAATTATGTATAGAGATGAAATATTCCATTACTCCATTTATCTATTATCCATGAAACTCTACTTGACTGAAATGAGTTGACTGAATCATCTTTTCTGTTAAACCAAATAACTAAGACTATTAAATCACTTATTGTAATTCTATGTTTTGATGGAAGTAGGAATTTTACCATCGGATGCCGATCGAGTGGGATAGATGTTAGCCAGCCTGGAGCCCCTGTGGTAGAATCTGGGTTACGTACTGATGAGAAGTTCCACACTAAGACGGAACAGCTGTCCAGTGTTTCCTGGTTTTCAATAGTACCCTGGTAACATCAGTCTGTGACGTATTTAATCAATCCCATGTTTTATTTAAAAGTTTGAATAAACAGTCGTATGCTTTGTTTTGGACGTTACTCCACTACAGTTACCGACTAGACTTTTGTACTTCGAAACTTTTATGACTCAATGAGATAGAACATTCTGTCGATTTGTGTTTAACCGGTGGGAATTCATTTCGATTGTTACATTAAAATCCCCTTAGTTTTTCACTAAACATTTTATAAAAACTGTTTTTTATTATATAACTGGAATGTATTTGAATCTTCTCGTTGATTTGTCACCGGTCTCTGTTGCTAAATGTACATCCTGAACCGACTACTTCGATACACCGATAGTTCATAAGTATTATTTGAGTTGAATTGTGGCTGACAAGCAGAATCCAGGACCATCGTATTGCCTTAACTAAAACCCGTAATCTAGGCGTATCATGACATCTCAACAGGACTCTCTTGACTCTGTAATATGGTGGTAAATGCGGCAAAGTTTGATACGAAACAAACCCATTTCGAGTCCCAGTATGAACATCAACACTGGAAATTAAGTACATCCAGGTGTCAAGTCTTAAACGGGACTAAACTGCATCTTAAATTCGGCATGCCAGCCGCAATCCAACTCAAACAATATTTTTTATCATGTTTTTATTAAGATTTTCATAAGGTGGCTATCACCTATTCCATGCTGTTAAAATCAAGCGGCTTCGTGTTTTAATTCTCAAAATCCGTTACAAGGCATTTCATTATGGTTAATCACTTCAATAGCTTGTTTCATTTGACAGTATTCATGTACACATACCTTCAACTAGAAAACACTGGATACTAAAGATTCCTCATCCAGGTTAATCTATATTGCATTAACTATACGGAGAATAAACAGATACCAAAGAAGATTAAATGAAATAAATAAACAGATTGACAGCTTTCTTGGATGCAATACAATGTATAGCATATTAAGGGATGCAGGAGTAGTAACAATAAAATAATGACTCCACTGAGACCATTTGGTGGTGGTGGTGTGAGGGGGATAGGGTGGTGAAAATAAACATTAATTCAAATTTTATGTGAACTGAAACGACAAATCAGTTATTCAATAAGATAGAGTATACTATCTGAACATTATTTGGATACTAATAGGCTATTCCAGCTATTTCAGCTAAATGGTATGAAGTTTGGCTTCATTTCACAATGCGCATAGGTCCTGGGTTTGGTATTTAACTGGTCTACCGATATACATTGCTAAGGAATCTCATACTGCCTGACTTTCATTGATTGTTCAACTATATTCAGTCTATGGTATTAAGTTCTACAATCGCCACATAATTTTTTATAGAAAAACCGTATATGGTTTATGCAGATCATGATATTATTCACAGTACACACTTTTATTTCATTTATCTTATTTTATTCTAATCTCACCATCATCAATGTTTGAATCTGTTACAGGAGATCGTAGAATTCTTCGATACTTTGGTCAAGCATATCCAACCAATGTATATAATTATTCAAAATATTTAGCAGGTAGGAAACGCCCTTATGATGAACAGCCTCCATTGTATAAACAGGGACAACAACAACGAATTCCATATGATGAAGAACAAATCATCAAACATCCATGGAGTCAAACACATAAAACAGATAGATATTTAACTCCACATAGAAGTGATTCATTAAGAAAAGCATTAAGTTTAGAAAAACCATCGTATACACCAATTCCATTGTATAAACCATCACAACAACATCATGTTTCATTACATGAACATTTATCAAATCAAGAAGAAAGTTTAGAATCAAAGTTTCAACGTCAACAACAATTTAAACAGCATATACCGTATTATTCTTCATCATTTGATTATCCATTATTGTCAAGTAGTAAAGCAAGACCATTAATTCATCCAGGTTATATACAAACGTATAATTTTATCTCACCAATTGAAGAAAAAGGTGATATTGAATCAGAGACAAAATGTCATCCATTAGAGAGTAAATCCATTGAAGATATTGATGAGATATTCAAGCAAAATGAAAAAGTACTTGTCTTCTTTTTTTAGAAATTGTTTCGTGTTCAATTTATGAATATCCAGTATTCATTCATTAGGCTTTGTTATCTATATGTACATGTAGATGATGATTCAATACTGATTGCGTAACCATATTTTAAACTTTCTGAATTAAGTGATTAGAAGTATAAACGGTTGGTTGTTGATTGCATGATCTTAGGGCTAGATGGGAAAGCTTAGGTTTGTTCCAAGGAGGGATTGTGGATATGCTTTACATTCTAGGACAGAATAGCTGTTCTATGAATCCTGATTTTCAACAGCTTTTTAACTGAGGCCGTTTTGTTGATGTAAAGCAACTATTTTCAGAAATCCCGTCAATCTGAAACAATGATATAGTTTTGTCTTCTCAAGAGTAGCTCCTAATTAGAAATGTGGTCTATTAAATATCAGCTGCATTGTTTAAATATTTCTTGGGCACCATCAAACTAACGAGTTTTGATTTCGATTACGTGTGCTTAGATAAAATGATTTCACCTGAGACATTACGAATGATTAAAAGCTTTGTCACGTAGAGTCTCCAACCACTGTTTACGATAATTACTCAGAAATCCAACCAAGTAACCTAAATCTACCAATGTAGATCGAAACAGTAATGATTGACTTAGTAGACTGGTGCTGCGTTTTTTATTTTGCTACCCCTACGTTTCTTCTTTCTATATCGCAAGTTGAGATAAAAAGTTGGTTAGGCATGTGTAATGGTGTCTTTACTAGCTATTTCAGTGAAGATCGACAACCCCATCACCCGGCAAATAATTTATTCTCAGTATTCTATGTCTAAGCTTGGCATTGCTTCCTGTATGGGTTCCATCAATCACGAGTTGTAGTTTGAAGACGCTCATGATTAAATACTACTGGCTTATGAATGCTTTCTACTTCCAAAGACTACTTTCAGATCTTGAAGTAAATAAAAACTGACTGTCCTATAGCATACTCTTCCCTTAGTTTCCAGATGAACATCTCGTCGACGCCATAAGTAGGATAATTTTGAAAGCTAAAGTAGATTCATGAACCCATGACTACATTTTTGCAGCATTCCAAAAACAAAGTGGTCGACGCGCTAAAATACACCACTCCCTATATTAGTTCGGATGATTTCCAAGGCGAAGATTTACACACATTGAGAGAAACTCAGAATACATTGATAAGTTGCCATCTAGTGACTAAATTTTTGCGAAATTTCTTTGTCATATTAAGTAATTCAATCAACTTGATTCACGACCTATTAATCATTTTATTATTACTACTAATAGTTATATTAGTACTACGGCTACTACTACAACTAGTACTATACTACTACTACTAAGGGTTTTTTCTTAAAGCTGTTGCGATTCTGTGTTTATATCTAAGGGTAATCAGAGAAAAGTTCATGTTACACACGTATAATGGGCTTAATAGAGTCCAATAATTTTATACTATTCGCTGAGAATCCAGGTCTAAAGATAAAGTAACTATTATTAGCGTTATGTATTGCGGAATAATACACAGTGGTCTTGATAATTGTCAGTCAGTATACCTACACGTCTGCCCCGCGACTACCGGTCCTCCCAAGCCGGAATAAAGAAAACAACGATTTATGAGCCAAATCGACACAGTCCAATCCAACCAAATTCCGGTCATATTGTATTCCAATCATGCGTTTTTATATACAAAAATTCAGACCGCACAGCAGACCAATTAGGATTATACATTAATACGAAACAGAAGAAATTGTGGCAGTGAATAGGGGTAACTTGTACACAACTAATTAACTGTAGTCCATGGTAAGAGACAATATAATAACAGCAAATATACTATACGGGACGATAGTGTAACAGGAACGTTACAACAATAGAAATGTAATGTTTGCATTACACACGATCAGAATAAATGAATTAGTTCCCTAAAACATACTTTTGGAAGTTTTTCACTCTTCTTTAGTCGTCCGACACGACAATTAGTATCTTTCTACGCAATAAAATCATATATTTTTTATTGTTGAAGTAATCAACAAGTAGCGTTTAGTATTATTGTTTGTATCAGATGATACTGGCCTACAAAAGAAGTATGGCTTACCAACTTATTTGATACTCATTTTCATTCAACATCAGTTGTATAGACTGATACTAACTAGTTCCAATGTCTTATTAAATAGATTTCTGCATAGTTGAGTATATTTTCATTTGAATTGTGGATAAATCTTTGGTAGATGATCATTTTTGTTTAAAAGTCTAGTTGTTAGTAATAACTACTCGTTAGTGAATTAATAAAGTAGTATGTACTTTTATTTCATCTCTTCTTCAATTTAATCTCATAACCTTATTATTATACACTCATATTTCAGATTCATTCTATGCAAATTAAAGAAGACCATGGGCTTTCAAAAGATAAACATTTAATTCCTGATACTACAGATGGTAGTAGTATTAATCAAAAGAAAATCTCTCATTCACCATTGAAACCATCAATTTTACCCAGTGCATCTATTGATGATGATAATAATAATAATAATAATAATGTTATTATACCGTATGATAAAAAATCTTTTATAGTACATAAAGAAGTTAGAATTAATGAATCACAATCACATGTACCTGTAATAAAAAAGTCAGTGACATTATCTGGTGAACAATCACCACAATTTATAACACGACATAATACAACAACATCATCATCATCAAGTGGTATATTAAAAGTATCTGTACATTTAGGTGAAAGTGAAATACAAGAATTTGCTGAATATTGGGACCATAGTATATTTTCAGGTGCAAGAGTTACTGCAGTTTGTTTAGCTGGAGTAGCTTCTGTTTGTTTAGTTTGTTCTGTATGTGCCAGTACATGGTTATATCAGGGATATGGTAAGTGAACATTTTGAATATTAAATATTTTTAATTAAATGTGTATGTATTCTTGTTCAATGCTTTGTATATTCATTGTGTTGATTGTATCCAACAGTTTGTTAGTTTTATATTCTTTTAATGAAAATTACGCTATACTATCTTAGCACATAATCAGTGACCGTACACTAAAGACGTTCAGGATAGCCTATTTACATTGATTAATTACAGTGTAGTTACCAAATTTGGTGTTTTACATGTCCATCATAGTAGTGATGATAGAACTTGAAAAATATCAAACTGCTTATTATACAGTGATCAGTAAAAGCATATATCTCAGTCATTCAGGGAGCCAGTCGCAACCTTAATAGTTAAGTGGTGATGGTCACAAAAGGTGGAACATGGTGAGTACTTATCAAATCTACTTGCTTAAGAGGAAGGTGAATAATTCGCTTCAAGACTGAAGGTACAACTTGGTGACCAGTGCCAAGTGGCACGGAAACTGGGTCCAGGATTTCTCCTCTCCGACTCCCTCCCAAATGGTCCTTCATACCTATATTGTATTGAATAACTTAGAATAGTGGCCACATTTCAACTAGATAGACAGAACTCCGTCAAACCCCTATCTCTAGCTTCTTTTAGACCGAAATCATACTAATTGTATATCATGATTTTTATTATCATGTATTATGGAGATTATTGAATTTAAAATCTTGTAGAACTGATTAATTTTCGTTAGATAATCATTAGAATCCAGGATGCAATAGATAGTTGCCTAGACAGAGTCATCTCGCAATCTAAAATTCCAAGCTTAACAAACTCAGCAACATTCTATAATAATGATCATCATATCTTCATTGTTGATTAATATTGAGAGTTAGTTACTTGAGTCGTTGTGAGTTTAAATGTGATTATTGTAAGATAGATATCACCAGTAGCGATCAATATCGATCAGGCAATATTGATAATTGACTAAATTGATCCATAAGATAAATATTTATTACGAAGCCTAAATGTTTGGAGTTTAATCCATAATTAGTTGGTGGATATGCACTACTGAGAAGTTCTATACTTGGACAAAACAATTGTTTATTATCTTCTTATTCTTAATGATTGTCTAAACATAGTCTCGTCGTAACTTAAAATATTTTTTTTATCACAAAATGGCATCAGATGAAAAACTATTAGAGGCAACGAAGTAATAAATATGAGTTTCGTACCAAAAAACAAGACTGTTTCTTATTATTCTTACCCATATACACCAACCGGTATTATTAATCATCGATAGTTGATACAATGATAAGTTACATAACTTAAACAATTATGCTTAGACAGTGCAGAATTGTCGGAGGGTGAGATAGTTGTCACCAATGTCAATGAATAACCGTATCGCTCTATTACTAATTGCTTACAGTGAGAATTTTATGATCGGATACTGGCTCAATGGTGCTAATAGTTAAGCGTTCACAATTGGCATGATCCTTATTCTAAATCGAGGATGCGCAGTACTAGAATATCCCATACTACAAAGAGGCAAATGTCCACTGCTTCCTAGTTTTCAGTGGTACTCAAACAAGATTAATCTGTGAATAATATAAACAAACAAATGTATTAATTTAAGAGTCCAATTTTTAAACTACGTATTTTCTAACTCTTAAGGTATCGAACTTAGCCATCGTCTTTCTAAACTTATTTGAATGGAATGATAATAAAATGCTAATTGTGTGTAAACACACATTATTCTAACCAACTTATAAACTGGGATATTGAATTTATCGGGATATTTTTCTGTTTAGTTAATCACTTCAAAAAGTACTAAACAATTACATTAGAATCAAGATGAAGTGTTAGAACGTTTTCAGACTCTAAAAGGACTGAGAACTTTCATCATTCAAGGTTGGTGACTGTTACTAACTACTCAAAGTATTTGTAAAATATGGTTCCTTCATCAATTCTAATTTGAATGTACGTTACAATACCTCACATATGGTGCTGATAATTCATTATGGATGCAATAAACCTGTTAGCAGTATGAATTAAAATGACCATTTCATTCACTAAAATGAATGTGATCATTTGTCAAAGACTGTTATCAACTAGGTAACTAATAAATATTTAACGTAGTTACTTAACTGTGGTAAGTTTACATACTTACTTACGCCGTTACCCCTCACGTAGGAGCATAGGCCGTTCACCAGTATTCTCCACTGAACTCTGTCCTGAGCAGACATTTCCAGCTGTTTCCAGTTGCTGTTCATCCTTTAAACATCTGCTTCCAATTCTCGACGTAGTGTGTTCTTTGGTCTTCCTCTTATCCGTTTCCCAACAGGATTTCAAGTTGATGCTTTACTTGTGTTGCAGTCTGATGATTCCCGAAATGTATACCTATCCATTTCCAACATCCTTTTTTAATTTCCTTTGCAGTTGGAAGTTGGTTTATTCTCTCCAATAGTAGACTATTGCTGATGGTTTCTGGCCAACGGACATTCAGTGTCTTGCGTAGACAGTTGTTTACAAATACTTGTACTCTTCTGATCATGTTTGCAGTAGTTCTCCACGTTTTAGCTGTTTACAGCAAAACTGTCTTGATATTCGAATTGAAAAGTCTAACTTTGTGGCTGATTGTTTTGAGTCCCATATGTTCTTCAACTGTAGGAATGCTGCCCTGGCTTTGCCAATCCTTGTCTTTATATCTGTATCGAATCCTTTTAGTTCACCTATGATGCTTCGCAGGTACGTGAAAGTATCCACTTCCAGAGTTTCTGCACCAAGTTCAATTGGGTTAGTGCTTCTTGTGTTGTGTCTGAGGATCGTGCTCTTTTCCCTATGTATGTTCAGGCCTACTGATGCTGAGGCTGCTGCTACGTTGTTTGTCTTTACTTGCATTTGTTTGTGTGTATGGTCTGAAACAACTAGATCATCTCCAAAGTCTAAGTCATCGAGTCACATTCTTCTTGTCCATTGAATTCCGTGTTTCTCCTCAGATGTGGTGGTCTTCATGATTTAGTCAACCACTAGAAGGAAGAGAAAAGTCGAGAGTAGGCAGCCTCGCCTGACTCCGGTCCTTAATGAAAATGCATTTATCAGCTGTTCTCTATGCATGACTTTGCACTGTAGTCCGTCGTAAGAGTTCCGAATGATGTTGACGAGTTTCTCTGGTACGCCGTAGTGTCGAAGAAGTTTTCATAGTGTTCTCCTGTCTACGCTGTGGAACACCTTCACATAGTCAATCAAAGTTGTTAGCAGGAAACGATGGGCGTAGGTTTCTAATAAGTTGGGATTAGCTTGCAAATACCTAGGCGAAGTGTTACATCCTTTGAAATTTAAACACAATCTAACAAATTTCACAATTTATTATGCTTTGACTGCGATATTCGAGTCCTGACCCATTTCCATCGGGATTTCGGAACACGTGTAACATCTATTTTGCTTGTACGAGACTCCCATTATTTCACTGTACTAAGCAATTCTCTTTAACTTGTGTTTGGTGTCACTTTATTGTACTCTATCCGAATATAAAAACTTATTTCTTTTCGTTATCCCCTTTATCATAACAGTTGTTGGATTGTAGTTCACAATCAGGTTCCTATATGTGTTTTTGTTGTTACATTTTATCTACTATTGGTGTCTTTAGTTTCGTTTTACTGGGTTTCAATGTCTTGTTTGCAAGCTATATTGGATTTTTTTTCCCCCATCTACACTTGAGTAATTTGATTCAGTTGGTTGGTTGAAGATATAATTTAGTTCCTATATATTTGTTAGGAACACTTCTTCTTAGGCATGTAACTAAACTGATGTCTCTTTACCACCTATTTGTTGTATTATAGACTAATTGTATAAATTACTTGAATCGCATTGGCTGTATAGGAAAAGGGAACTGTTGAGGTTTGTGAGTTAAATTTATGTTTATTGTTAAATATAGTACCACGTTTACACCAATAAGTTGTGTTATTAGTTATCCAACTTTGGATTCATCAGTTATTCAAGAACCCATTGGCCCTATACAGAAACAACGTTGATTACAGAACGTTATCAGGAGTTTCGGTTTCTTTTTACACATAGTGTAACTTATACAATTTAATTCATACTAAAAACCAGATCAACATGATATTTCTACTACTCAGTGATGTAGATTTCAATACCTTATTTATACAAGAGATCAATCGTGGGTGAAGAACAGTAATACTCATAAACTGTACAACCAAATGATCCTAGTTGAAATCCACTATGAATTATCAATTAAAACAAGATTACAAATATACTACACTAATAAATTTACAATCACTGTAAAGCTTGAGTAAAGTAAGTTTACCAGTCGACTAACTTCAGCAAAATCATTAATTCCTTTAGCATTCCAAACTATTGATTCAACGTTACTTCAGAATCAATTAAAAATAGATTATGAGGTGTATGAAGTATAAGAAAAAGAACCCATTACGTCATTAGTCAATTTTACATCATTTTGTTCTACATCTTTTTTTTCATTTTATTTTTTCTTTCATATTTTTCTCTACAATTTATTTGTTTTACTTCATCATTATGAATAAATCAAATAATTAACTGTTTTAATCACCTGACTAATTGATTGATTAACTGATTGATAGACACACTCATTGAATGAATGACTGACTAACTGATTGATTAACTTATTGAGTGATAGACTAACTGACTATTTGATAGACTATTTCTTTAATGCATCCATTCATTCATCCATCCATCCATCCATCCATGTTGTCCAATTACTAGATATTTTATTTGTCTAAAGGATTCATTTAACGCTATTTGGTGATAGATTTCTTTCTATTCAGGTTCATTATAATGATAACTGGTTGTTGTAGAGATTGTTGATTGTTAATTTGATATCATAAATTAGTTTGAATCAAACAACGATTGACAACCAGGAAATAATGGACGACAGTTTCGTCCAAGTATGCGAATCTTTGTTAGTGTGTATAGACGGCTAACCAGAAATTGAGTTGATAACCTACTGGCTCAGAGGTAAACACTTAATCGTTGGACCACTGTGCTGTCTTTCAACGGATGATATTTATAACTTCTGTCAATTCACAATATAATTACGTAACCTCATCCACTGACATTGGTAGGTAGCTGCCTAACATCTAACATGGTTGAACTTCACTGGTTACACCATCGTACTAACAGTTACCTACAGTAGTTAGTCATCAATGAGCTGACTATCACAAAGCCTAAAGGTTTTGGATTCGATTTACTGGTTGAGTCGTGTTTACTCACTGCTGGTGAGTCTCATACTAAAACGAAATATCTGTTTAGTGCTTCCTAATTTTTAACGGCTGTCTAACGTAGATTAAATTAAAATTATAACATTCGGCTTAGCACTCTGTAACATTACTACCGACGTATCTGTGCCGAAAATGACACTCGATAACAGATATTAATTTCCTCATGACTGTGATTATGCCTTCATTAAAAGTGTCAGTCAGCACATAACCTTGACTTATCAATGTTACGTATCAACAGCCCTCCAACCAAATAACATCCACATATTGTCTACATTGAATTGAGTTATTCAAACTACTCATCACAGTGTAACTTGATTAACAGAGAAATACGTGTACTGTTGATGGATTGAGCTAACCTTCAGAAATATAATGCATTCAATAAAAATATGATCATTTGACTTCGTGATGTGTACCTAAAGTTCTAAATAGAAGTTATGATCAGATAAGTTCAGATTTGTTAAAAGTAAAAGCCATCAATACTAATCAAACAATATGATCGTTGCTGTATACTTTTATTTGATTAAACTTAGAAGTATAAACTGATAGGTTCCAACTTACTAGTCCAATGGTTACGTGCTTACTATGAGACTTGATGACCTATGCTTTCATCCTTGACGGAAATTTGGATGAACACTACTAATGGATTCTCCAGAAAGAAGAAGCATCTTTATAAACTTAAAAGATTGACTAAAATATTACAAACTGTCGTTTGAAATGTTTTTAGTTGTTTGTTTCAGTCTGTGTTCCAATAATCCCCACCAACCTGAAGCCCCTGGAGTAGAATCTAAGTTGCGAACTGCTGAAGAGTCCACGGCTGGGACGAAACAGTTGTCCAGTGCTTCATAGTTTTCAATGGTACCTTGCCAACATCAATCGCTGACTAATTCAATCAGCTAAAATATAATCAATCAAAATATATAAAATAATTTCCCATCTTCGAAACTCACTCTCTATGATAATTACATCTCATGTAATAATAAGCTAGGACGCTATGTAACATCTTCTTTAAAGTTTTATTGAAATTCATTACTAACAGCATATTCCAAGTTTCATTGGAAAACAGTTTAGAACATCTGCTAAGTTTCACATAATATTTAAATGATTGTTGAATATCATATGAAGTGTTTATTTGTATGTTATTCCTTGCAGCAAACAATATTACACACAGTGGATTTTGGAAACGTTGTAATTACTTCAATCAAACATGTGAAATTATGCTTCCTTTTATTACTAAACATGACGGTAAGTCAGTATTCGCTGTTTACTAAGCACTAATGATTAAAAGTTAATTGAATTATAATACACCCGTGTGGATTGTTGTAATCAGTACTGGAAACCAGAAAAAAGTTTTCATCACATTTATGATTCGTCAGCTGAATGTACATGGATCCAAGTGCTGATGTTCGCAATGACATTATAGCTGTCTGCTACTTTAAACATGACTAGATTAGTGAGTCTTAATAGCTGCCGACGTGTTCAATGAATGTTATATTTATTCTTTCGAGTTTGTGTTAATATACTTTTGATATGTTAAAGACGGTTGAACATATTACTGACAAAATTTAACCAACATTTAGTAATCCAGTAATACACGATTTCCTATTTACCGGAAAAAATTAGAATAATCACAAGTAAGGACATGATATTCCTAATACCTATACGTCTATTTTGATCAGTCTACCACCTAATCAAAAGAAGAAGAACAAGTGAATTTGAGCCAGTCAGGTCATGTGATAGTTACAATGGGTACAATAGGTACTCAGACAATACAGAAGCTTTATTAGGATAATAACACAAATACAAAATATAGGCAAGGGTGATAGAAATTTGTGTGATTAGGTACATAATGTAATAGTTCAAGTTCATAGACGAGAAATGGTATATAAACCAGGCTTCAGTAATTCGGTATGTTGTCAAATTAATTATGCACAATGAGTATTCATTTAAACCGGAATTCAGAAGCTCTGGGATCAGTACATTAAAATAGTTTAGTAATATGCCTAATAATCAAAGCTTAATAACAACTAATAGGTTAAATGAAGCTTCAATCATCCTGTATATTGATAATCTATTCAAATATAAGGAGTCATTAGCATGTAAATTATACTTCCAGTGAGTTCCAGTTGTACTTGGCAACATACCAGAAAACTAAAGCTGTCAAATGGGAAGTTAAGAAAATACTAGAAACAAAATTGAGGTCGTATTAAAAACAAAATTAATGGTAATCACTGCCTCAGATCATTAACTTTAGGCTAATGAACAAAAACTAAATTAGTATGGATTCCGTTTGACGTAGTTCTCAGCTTTAACAAACAATATCATTTTGTTTACAATCTCTACCTGCCTGGTATTTTTCTACAAGTCAAACGAAAAATCCTTCTAGAATTATGCATTCATGCTAGTAGTTTTCATACCTCTGTCAATCTTCCTTGGTAAACAAATTAAACATACCTCTAATTAGGAAAGAAACACTATTATTTTCAATTTGTTCTAGCTAGATAGTTTAGATTATGTTACCAGTTAGACGATTTGAGACTATCAGAAGTAATGCTGTTTGTTACCAGGGTACATAAGAACAGAACAAGAGAACAATGTATTTTAGAAGTAGACTTTATTTTGACCGTAACAATTAAATCATAATAAGTTAATCAATTCCAACTCAATCGTCACAAATGGTTTATGTAAAATAATTTCAGTTTCAATACAAATAACTTAGTAGTAACGTCACTGGAAGTAAGATTGAATGACAGAGATACACATTCCATTGGAAACAAAGAATCTTTATACACCATACTGACGGCATCAAATAGTATAAGCTCTAAGTAAATGACTTCTTACTGACGGCCTCCAACTACCTGAAATCAAACAGAATTCACTAAGACTCCTACCATATTTCAACTTGACTGGTAGAATTCAATTAACATTGAGGATTTCACTTACTCCTATATTGAAGAAAGCTTAATATGACAAAATCAAAATCAATCCAACATTTAGTATCGACTACTTTCGAACACTTGAGATTACATCATTTAATTTAAACCATTTCATCCTAAAATGCTTCATATGCTTTCCAACAGATTTGAGCATCAAAATAGTTTACTCCTATAGTATCCGATAGTGTATCGCTCATCCGTCAGCTATCACACTACTAACATTTAAGAAGAATAAAACAATATGATGATTCTACATGGTAAAAACTAACAGTAACATTTAAAAGGAAACAAAACTCAAGAAGAACTGTTTTGTTTTCAGATACATGGTTACTTAATTTTATTGAATAAGGCAACACATTGCGGGGGTTGCATCAAGACAATATTTGATTGATCTCTGTTCTCTTATGAAATCCTTGTGAGAGTTTGCCAATATCACCTTGTAACTAAATGTTGATTATATTACAAATTATGATGTGCAATGGAATCCTGCGTATTTTGTATCATTTTATTTTAATAAATAACCATTTAATGTTGTTAGGCATGCTAGTTTCCCAGAAATCTTTGGTAAACCTATTACTTTTGTGGTTCATTTGTGAAAATTTGAATTTCTTGTTTTCACGTTAAATTGCGTCTATTTCACTTTCAGTTTGTGTTTCCCACTTAATTTAACGTTAATTCTCATTTGTTCATTGTATATGTTACTACGCTATTTAAAACACTTTCAGGGGTGTTTACTTTTTTGTACACATACGCATAAGTTGAGTGGTTGTCATTCATCTAATGAACTGCCTGTAGAATTAAACGTTCACTACTGACGTTGGTCTTTTTCTAGTTAGCTGGTCTAGGTTGCAGAGAATCAGCAACTCCATCGCGATTGAACTTATTATTGAGTGTTGTGAAAACTATTGAATTCAACATTTATTATACACTGTAGCATATATAAATGTGTTTTAGTTAGTAAGTTGTTAAGTATTGAAAAAAAACGTTCAAATTCATGTACAAAGTGATATTATCACCAGAGTTACGTAATAGTCGATGTTGTCTAGGATACAGAAATTTTGAACTGATGTTTTATTATTAAAAAGATCAGGATGTTATAATTGCTAAGAGGAAAATAAATGAATAGAGTATCATTTGATGATGTCATGTATGCTGCCAGATACATCCATAATCATTTATAATTGAATTAGAGGAAATGAAAACAACGGGTACAGTACAACATAAACATTCTAAATATAATGAAGTAAATGATGTGAATTGAATAATGTTTGAGTCTTCTTAAACATTCTTTAAGGAGTTTTATAATGTTAACTTGTAATAAAGTAAGGATGAATATCATCATGAACTAAAATTTAATGAGTATAGACTAGACGAAGTCGTCACTCTGTGGTACAATTAGAGTAAATGAGTTTCCTTGATAGATTACGGAAGATTGTTTCAGATTATCACATATTTACTTATAAAGTGATTCATATAAAGAATAATCAATAATCAAACCTTGCATGGTGTTGATTAGCAAATAAGTAACTACGTGAACATATAGGTTCCTGACGTATCGGATAGGTTGATATTCTCATGAATTTGTGGCTACCTTATCCACCAAGGATGATAAGATAGTTTACGAAACGATTGTTGAGTACAAGGTTCAAGGAGTATTGTACGCTAAATACATACATTGCGACATGTTATTGATTTCTGGTATAGGTGCACTTATTTTTCATCTTCTAGATTTGAAATTCTAAAGATACCTATGTCACATTTCTTCTTGTCGTACTGTATTGTGGTGATCATCTTGATCTCTTCGTTTTAACTCGAATCGATGAACATATGTTCCAGATTCTAAGTTGTACATGACCTGATTAATGAATTGATATGGTTTACAAATAACCTTTGACTAACTGTACTGTAACTAATGAGTTATATAATAAATTCTTCTTTCCAATCCATTTATACTACTACTTACTACTTACAGCTGATATTGTAAAACATTTTTTTATTGTACATTACTATAATCAGTAAATTAATTATGCATATCTAATTACAAAATGTATTTCCGGTAATTATTATTAAGTTACAATTGAATTCATATTTGATTTGAAGTGATTTTATGGAGATATGAATTAGGTTTTAATTGATTGTATCCTTCACATATTGATGTCGGTTGGATACTACTAAAAATAAGGGAAAGATGTTTCGTTCTAGTGTTGGAATCCTCAGCAATTCATACACTTAATTCTGCCAGGAAATCTATCCAATACCCTTCAAGTCGCACGACAAACACTTATCATCAGTGGATCAATGTAACCGTAGAATTCTCACTTCCATCAAGTCGCGATATAACACGGTGATTAGTTAATGGTATAGTTGGTAACTATCTCACTCTTGACATGCTTAAACTCCAGTAGTAATGATTTCTCGCTAGATGAAAGTGAGAATTCTACCAGTGAGCGTCTACCCAGTGGTGAGGTTTGCTGGGCATTTACTGGGAGACACGAAGGTCATGTGTTCGATTCCTATTCGGTATCTCAAGTATACGCTGCTGGAGACTCCATCACTGGGACGAAACATACGTCCATCGTTCCCATTTTTTAGTGGTACACATTAACATTAATAATCAAATGCCTTATAATATTTCAATGAATTTATGTAATAATTCAAGTTAGAAGTTTATAAGGAATATTTCACTAAGAGAACTGTTTTAATTATTGGTTCATTAACATTGATGAACACTTAAAAAACCAGTCACTAATGAATATCTTAGCGTTTTTTACCAGTCTGAGACTCTTCATTTGTGTTCACTCATTACTCTATACACAATCAATCTATAAAGTCACTTCAATGAAAATAATACCTCCAAACAAATTAACAGAAATTCAGTACTTGATTGAATATGTCACAGATTGATGTTGGCAGAGTACCATTGAAAACCAAGAAGCACTGGACAGCTGTTTCGTTTTAGTGTGGAACTCCTCATCAGTACGCACCCCAGATTCTGCACCAGAGGCTTCAGGTTGACGGCGAACGCCTAACCATCTGCACCACTGGGTCGTCATCCAATGGTAGAATTCCCACTTCCATCAATTTAGCAGTTTCGGTTTCCGGTTTCAGTCTATTTATAATGAATACTTAATGGGATTTGTTTATGAATTCATTTACCACGTACAGAATTATTTACTTACTTTTTGGCTATTTTGTTCATATAAAGGGCAAGGTTATTACTCGGTTATCCTAACTGGAGTTGATGAATCTATGGATCCATTATCAGTGTCGATATGTGTTTCAGATGCGACTTTGTTGAACTGCAACATTATTATTGTTATGTATGAATAATTGACACTTGAATTCTGTAGCATTCAAGTCCAGTGACATTTTAGTCAGCGATTTTATTACATACGCTACAAACACTAATTTGACTTCATTTTACTTACGGTTTACCAGTTGTAGAAGATTGCCGTTTGTATGAAGAAGGACAGTATAAATGTAAAATCTTAGTACTATAGTTTAAAATATTAGAACCGTTGATGATGGTAAATGGGACATTTGAAACAAACCCGGCTTTATTTATGATGACTACATTTAGTGTAAGATAGTTTAACTCAGTGGTCTACTGGTTATGCTTTTACTACAATGTCCCAAACTCCTAGGCTTGACTCTCTAGTGGAATGATGAATGTGCATTGCTGAAGAGTCCCACACTGGGACGAAACATGTATTGATTGCTATTTCCTGGTTTTAACTGGTTGTCTAACCTATGTATAACTCGTGATGTCAAATTAAAACAGTTTAAAATAGTCTGAAAGTGACTTTTATTCTATTTTTATTTTTCCTCATACACTTTTACAAGTCTCATTCACAACATTGTCGTAGAAAGATTTTACTATAGATCTCAACTGTAATCTCACGAAAAACCAATAGGATATAAAATCAATGAACAGATCTAGTCAGTGATTAAATTAGTTGAAATTATAAAGTAATCTTGTCGTTGTCCCCTATTCTAATAAAACAAAACGTGTTTTATATCCAATTTTATGCATTTACATGTAACACTGTTCTTACTCTGCTAATCAATTTGATTCGTGTAAACGTTAGGCTAAGTTTACTGTATGGATATTTAACCATAGTGTAATTACTGAAATCTCTATTGTTCAGACATCTTTACTGATGTTTGAATATTGGTTGGTATCTTAACAGACGTTCATTATCGTCGAATTCGACAATTCAATGAGTACTAAACAAGAACTCTCGGATTCCATGAATAGTTCAATGTAATGAGTTGATTCTAGGTTTTTATCTCCCAACATTTAGTTTATGCGCATCCTAACCATATTACCGGTAAAAGTGATAATTGTAGATGTGTAGCTAGAAGAAATTTTGTATTCTCGGTAGTGTAAAATCATGTGTGTATGACAATCTAAAAGAAAGAAGAGAAGAATAACTGGGTGAACCGACAATTCAGCAAGTATATCTAATGCATTCATTCTTAATAATGAAAGCAATCAACAAAGATAAGGAATGACCCAAGCGTGAAACAATTGGAAGCTGATAATTAAAACTGGGAGTTTAGAGAGATTTGAAATACGTTACATTCACCTACAAATAATTTTAGTCTAAGAAAGTTCATAGACTCATTCATTAATTGTCATTTTATTCAGTATCTTATATCTAAGCTAGACATTATTTATTCTACTGTTTTAATCATGATGTAAGAATTACTTCAATGTATTTCACTATTAATTACTAGTAGAGTATGAGGGTTTTACTTCTAGATCACTTTTACTATACCTGAATAGTATTCATGAAGTCTCAGATAAATCAATGATGCTAAAAATACTGAAACTGTTGAATTTGTCACCACCGAGTGGTCTGAGTTAGACAACAACTGAAAACCATGAAATGGCTCTAAACATCCATTACATTCTAGTGTTAGACACCACGGCGATGAGCATCCACTACCCCACTAAGTTATAGGGACATTGACGTCCATTCTTCTCTCTGAATGCTTAACCATTAGACTACTTTGTCGAGTAGCCTTCAACAGTTAATCTTTCTGACTTCAGTCAATTTGCAATATAAATGTACAACCTTATTCATTGTCATCGGTAGGTAATCGCTTTAAACTTGACCTGGCTGAACTTCACTGATGACGTCTTCTCACTAAAACTGCAGTAATTATCTCAAGGCGGTAGTCACTTCTGAGCTGATATTCAGTTAACATTTTTGTCAACTTCTGATTATAATCATAGAATACCGCTTGATTCTAACAATTGTACAATGTCAGCAACACTCGATCAAAATTGCCATTGAGGAATATTCAGCACACTGACTTTCTTTGGAAATCACACTGGTATATATATACGTATTACGAGATGTTATCATCATATTTAGGATTGTACTATACACTAACCAATTAGCCCAAATATTCCAGTTCTATAAAAGTTCAGTTATCATGCAAATATTTCAAGGATCATATCACTAAAGCTTTGACGCCTAATGAACATCAGTTCGTAGATGATTGTAAATACAACATGTTCATGAACTGCAAGTAGAACTTCATAATACTAAAGACTGGTTCTTTATTAATTGTAATTCTATTGATTTTCAGTTGAATCGATTTTGTAAAATGAATTACACTTCATTACTTTATATCAACTAGTTGCCAAGTAGAGAACAATCTGCAGTTTGTTTAGTTCTTATTTTCGATCAAATTTAATAGATCATGTTACCTGATTAGTTTAGGAGGATCGTGAAACTAGGTAACTAGTATTCAATTTTTAGTAGATCACATTCCTGAAGATTGCAGATACACGTATGTTAGCAAGTCCCAACTAGTATGAAACTTTGGTTAGTATAGAGTTTTATTTCAAATACTTCATTGGGATAGATTACTTAAATTCACTAAGAGACCCCCCCCTCCAATTATGCCCCAAACGACCTATTTATAGTGAAACTCAAATTATATCTTGAACATACTGTTGTACATTGATGATATTTAAATTCCTTTTGTCGAAATTTTTGTTTATCTATAGTCGATCAAATCAATACATTATACTAGTCCATAAAGTTATTGACAGTTGGTCTCAGCTATATTAGTAGATACAAACTATTTAGTCAGTTTTCGCATGATTTTTGCAATCCAGGGTTAATGACTCTAAGCAATCTAGATCAAAGTCAGTCACAGTGGTATAGCTGTGTACTACACTTATTGTCCCTGAAATTTCAAGATTAAAGTTACTTTATACGTTTCTTCTGATGAATTAATTCTTTCTTCTTAAATCGTATTCGCCAGATTCGATCTTTTATTACTCTCAGTAATGCTACTACGACTTTTACTACTATAGTATTCATCTTGTTGGGTTAATGAAGCATTGTAAATTGGACTGTTGAATAATCTTTACATTAACAACTAACTGACTGGATAAATCAATTTGAAGTAAATACTATTTTGTTTACTTTAACCGTATAAATGTAAATCAATATTACATTGTCTGTATATTTTATTTCATCTAGGCTGGCAGGATGGTGCATTCTTCATACTTGTACTGGCTATCCTTTTAGGTTTCTTAGGATTGAGTCTTTCAGTGGCTGGCCACTTAGTTTATGCTCTTCCGAAACGATTATATTATTTTCATTCAGGTGGTGAAGCACATGTTGTTGCAGGTAAGTGATTTATTTACCAACTTTGTTATTTATAACACATATATATTAAGTGGCTCGAGGAGGTTGATAAGTTGGAACATTTAGACAAGACATTCTTGTAATCCTGAATTTGACATAAAATGTCAGTACATCGTGTCCATCAGTCCCGCCTAATAGGCAACCTAGAACATACAATACATCGTACCGATCACCTCTAACTATGAACAGCATGGTTATAATTTATTATATCAAAAAATAAAATTGTAAATTAATGGTAGATATTGAACTGAGGTTTTTATGTGGAGATAGGTGTAAAGTTTAGTTGTTTGAATTTGTGACAGATTGATGTTTGTTGAGTACTACTGAAGACCAGGGAGAAACTGGACAGCTATTTTCTCCAAGTATGTAACTCGTCAGCATTTCGCACCATCGGTTTTAACAGGAAACGAAACCAGAGTGATCAGGTTAATAAACATTCAACTCTCTGTACTAGTTGGCCTGCGTCCAATGGTAGAATTTTCATTTTGACTAATTTGTGCTATAATTCGACGATTAATCATTGTTATTGGTAACCACTATCCTGCGCTATGAAAGTGTGAATACCACCAATCACGACACATGAAGTTTCTGGTTTCGATTCCCTGATAGAATTATGGGTACACGCTGCTGACAAATCCTATACTCCGATATCTTTATTTTAATATTGACGTCTACACTCCGGCTTCAATCCAGCACCATTCGTTTTTGACGTTGACGTGTTATACACTTAACTGGTGAATCTAGATAACTACCAAATTATTCAACTGTTCTACTGGGATATGTGGAAATTCAATTCATTATCTTATGCATTACGAATGTCTTGTTAATCGTCCCCCTGACAATTAGTTAGTTAATTAGGAACTAACTGACGTAAGATTTGACGTGCAAGTACATCAATCAAAGTCCTTACAATACATTAGTAAGACGCGGTAAGATTTACAATACTCACAGTATGGCAAATGCATTACGAAACTGTGGATTAATATTGATTTGCGTACACTACCAGTGATTTCATGTGAACTCCAAACTGTTAGGTTACACATCATATGTCTTTATATTGTCACAACTTAATAGTTTCAGCCAAATATACATTAATCTTATTACATTCAACCTAACATTATGTCGAATTTCATTGAGACATACCCCTAGATTTCGAAAGAACTTCACTAAATACACACAAGATTATCGTTTGCTTTTTCCATGTGAACAAACAAATTTCCTTATTTTATCAGTAAGTTGTTTTTAAATAAAAAAAAAAGAATAACAATAACATTTTACTAATCAAATATTTGTCTTTATAATCACCATTAGATTTCTTATTGTAGGCCTATTTACGTATGTTTATATGTTCTAGTTTATCTACATGATTGTGTTGTTTTTTTTCCTCGTGTTTCTATCCCATCGTACCCCCCACCCCACCCTCTATACCACTGCCATTATTGTCTCTCTCTCTGTCTCTTTTTATAGCATTTGTTACTGCCTTATCAGTGCTTATTTATCACATCACTATAAAATTACATTTAAGAACAGAAGGTCCAGTAAATTTTGGTGAAGCATATGGTATTACATGGTGTGCTTGTTTTCTACATATATTGGCAGCTATTCTATTACTGTTAGATGAAATTATCAATGAACTAGTGAATTTAGCTAATCGAGTACATTGTGTACGTACTTGTTTAAAGTGTATTATACATACATATAGTAGGACTGTTCACAAGAAACGACAATTATTTACTCAATATAACATAAAATTTTCGAATAATAGATAATGAAATCTTTTTATATTTTGTGAAAATACTACTGAAATAAAATAAGTATAATTATTAAAAATGATTAAATAATAATTCCCATATTGATTTACAAGTTCTTCCTACTATTTTAAGTATCTTTCTTATATATATTTCATGTACACATTGGTAATTGTTGAGAGATGATTATAGAAAAACAAGAAGAATACATTTTAAATGTCATTTTATACTACTTATTAGTAGGCTGATTGTTATATTTATGAAAAAAAAATCGATTACACTGGTTGTTACAACAGATTTTATCTTGTTACATTGATGCCAAGCAATTGGTAACTAAACTGCTAGCAGTTGATCACTTAACATCTTTGTAGATAAAGATACTGTTAGTCAATGTAATATCTTTATTCCCTTTGAAATTCAGCAAAAAATACTTTACTACTAATAAGTAGTGTGAAATTTATTAAAGTTTTGTACAATCGCATAGAGAGTGAATCTATTTTTAACTCTACCCATTCCAATAACGTGCTATTCAATGAAAGCTAATACTATACACATACATTTACATACATTAACGTTCATTTCTTGCCAAATCAGAGTTAGTTGTATTCAAGATTGCAAATAGATTTTTTTAAAAAAGATACATACTATAACTACTGACAAAATAAAAATATTTTAGGGGATCTCTTATTGAGTGCTGATTTATTTTATTATTCTCTATAAACTACTGAATTCTTTATAAGTAGCTAATTTTTTTCTTTAATTCATTTGTGTATGTTATTATATTATCATTATTATACATTTATTAACTTACTTAAAACAGAAATTTTGGGTATTTTATATTATTAGGTTTTCAAATAGTAACAATTATAAGCTGACTGATTATTGGTACATTGTAATGTAACAGTTAAGTTTAGTTTGTTTTCACTGGTGTTGGATAGGAAGAATGTTGCTGTTCTTTTATTTATTGATTTTTTTTTTCAGTTTTAAAATGTGATTATATGAAATTTGTTTTTCTTAATGTTTTACGAAAAAATAAACGGAAGTAAATAAGATCTGATTTTGTTTATATTCAAATGATGAAAAAAGTTTTAATAAAGTGAACTGAAATAACTTTTTTGTTTCAAATCTGTAGTGAACACTTAAATTATTGAAGTTACTTAAAATATAACCAAATGGAACGATGTCGATTTTTAAGTAACCAAACAGTAAAGAAATAAAAATCAGCAAAGGATGTAAGGAATAGCGTAGTTAAGTGATTTATATACTGAGTGTCCAGTGGAGTAAATGGGATGTTTAAACGTAAACCTTCAATAAGTTTTGTAGTGTGTCATCATACAACTTAGGCTTATGACAAAGATACCTATAAAAAATAAGGAATACTAGTCTATTGCATCGATTATACAATATACTGAAAGTGATAAAGGTTTATATAGTTATACAGATTTTATTCTAAGTTTATTGTTTAATTTACTTGAATAATAACCATAGTTTCTTGTTCTGAGCTTTCCGTGAGGCCACTACATATATTGCCCAATGGTATCTAAAAGTGACCAGAAGTAATTAGATTATATGGTGACGATTGGAGGCGAATATAGAGTGTTGCAATTCCGTCGAACTATAGCATAGTTTAACTAGTAATCGACTGTATTATCAACAATGTGACTTCTGTGAATAAGTACGGACGCGTTATGACGTGGCTGAGACCAGCCAGAATACACGCAGGTACAGAAGCAGACAAAAATAAATAAATAAATAGCTTTTATTCTCAAGTATCATTGTGTACATGAGAGCATGCCACTCTGGAGGCATGATCAGAATGATATGGATTTACATACATACAAATATTTCGACGAAATGATATTGTCAGGACTTTTTAACATATGAAGATATGAGTTGGGAGGTGAACCAACTTCAACAAAGTTTACAGTATTAGGACACTAAATATACCTATTATGGCGTTAACGTATATGACAGAAAAACCGCGCACTCCTTGACCAACGCGTTACAACTCCGAAAAACGGCTGAGGGTTAGCACAATGGATCACTGATCATGTCCAGACGCGGGATAGGACCAAGAGTAATTAGAATTTCGGTGTTGAGGAGAAGGCAATAGTATTGTGCCAGTAAGTTCCATACTTGTCTTACACATAATCTTCTACAACTATTGGAAATACCGAAGTAGAGAGAGTACAAAACAAGAGCACTAGTATTCCAGGGTCAACAAAGCTAATGGGCAGGATTCATACTTACGATTCAGACATACGACTTATGCTTGTAGGCTGATTAGAAGGGAAGAACACTAGCATATGACTAAGACAAGTGATGGTGCTCACACGTTCAGACTCCCTATTATTTCGCTAGTGGAGTAAGAAACAATAGCTGATGTGAAAATTTTTAATGAGATATCAGAAGAGATTAAATTACTAACATTTCGTACAAATAAATGAAGTGAATATGTTTCCTGAATGGCTTTATGCAAACGGTTTCAGATTCTCGAGAATTTGTTTGTAAAATAATTCGTATAAATAGCAGACTGTAAATGCGATATTTTTATTTTCGAGGCTGAATTGCGTAGGTTATAGCAAGAGGATTCCTCGAGCTGAAATGTACTAGACGGTGAGGGTTAGGGTTATTTGTTGAATATTTTTAAAAGAAGATTAAGTTTAATTTTAGTCGTCACCTCCATACGGCATCTAGTCCTAACTTAGTGCACTTAGTTTTATAGTCTAGAGTACGATCAGCCTCAAGAATACGAAGAGTAAAGCGACGTTATACAGCCTCTAGTTTGAGTTTATCCTTAATGGAAACATTACCGAGAATAAAGGTGCAGAATCCTATTAAATGTCTGATACAAACTTTATATAGCAGAATACGAGAATAATTGTCATAAAAATTACGTAGTACGTAACTTAGATGTCTGCATAGTAACCTGTTTTGCAGAAGACAGACTATAAGAGTATCTTAGTCCTAAGTCAACTACTAACTGAAGCCTAGACAACTAACTACCGTTTGTGGAGAAAGCAAAATTGAGACACTTATTTTCAAAACATATCCAACCACATTTAGAAGATCTAATGAGGCTGATGATAAAGTCAATTAAGAGAGGCTGTTGATTTATACGTTTAAACAAATTGAATAAATATAAGTTAACAATAGTAGAGAAAGGTTCCCTCCCAAAGAGTGTCTGGAGGAGTACCTGGAGTACAACACGCATAAATCATCATGTTAAGAGATGTGGATATGAAAGGAGTGAAAGACAATTATTCAGGGAAAACAAAATGTCAGACATATTTATTACTAAGAGAATATACAGTAGTGTCTATAAGAAATAACTAGGACAAAGTTATTGCGAATGTATTAAAAATAGTTTGTTCTCGAAGATCATATTACCACTACAAACCTTCGAGTTGTGAATTTTACTTGTGTATGCTTATTGCAGTAGTCATTAGTCAAAAAAATCTTCAATGCAGTGTTCAAATATCTTTAGACCAAGGAATGGCATATTTAAGTTAAATATGATGCAAAAATACATGCTGTTTAATATACCAGATGTTTTTGGCTAATTGCATGAGCGTCCAGTATTAGTTCTAGTTTTCAAGATTAGTATTTTCATCAGATCTAGATAAATTTATGGAAGATAGATTAATTGCCTCAGTTAATTTGACTTTGGAACAACTGTGTAACTGCCAATTACACGTAGTCTTAAGCTGAAGTTAAAACATTTGATGCCTCTCTAGTCTGATTTATCCTGACTTGGTTCTTAGCTTGTACTTTTGCACCAGTGCTACCTATAACAATGATCAAATGGCATATAATAATCGTGCATTAAAATAGATAATAGTATAGACATATTGACGAAATTTCAAAAATTAATACTCTCCATGACACTGCATTATGTATTGAATCCTTAAGGCAAACGAACAATCGTGCTGAAAAAAATGGAACGAACCTTTTAACGTCCAGTAACCAATCTATTTCAGTTTGAGACGTAGTCAGTATGACCGAATAATTTGGTTAAAGTTTTTGGTATCATACAAATCCTACATATATTAAGCCTTTAAAAAACTGTCGGCTATATATCTTGATACATAGGTTTTTCATAGTTTTTCAACAGATCAGTATTCGGTTGAAAGCTTCTCTAGTTAATCTTGAGCTATTATGCTTCAGCAAATGTAATTGGCATCATCTGGAAAAACCCGATGGATTAGATGGGAACTTTGGTGTGTTTCAACCTTTCTATACCGGTGTATTCGTAAACTCGTTAGGTCCACAAGTACATATATACTATCAGTAAATTTACCTTCGTTAATAACGACTCATGCACATACAAGAATCGCTAATTACGCTCATTATCATGAAGGTTTCTTTTATCAATCAGGAACTTATTATTTTGCATTACATTATTGCACTGTTGTCTTCTTCTGGAACTGTACTCACTGTGATTACTTATGGGATACTTGATGGACGAATGGTTTTGAAGTCCTCTAAGTAGTCAAATTACCTTTTAGCTGTCCTCAGCATTTTCAGAAAGTAATCAGAATGTCTGCAAGAACGCGAGTTTATATATGATCGTGATGTGATGCTGAACATTCCTGATCACATTGAATACTTTTATCATTACGCTTTTCAGGTCAAGATGTTTGTTGAGCATCGGCTAACGATAAAAGTTAATTAAGTGTTTTACGCCAACTAGGTAAAATGCGTAGCCTTGAGATGCACTGAAATCGGGTAGTTTAATGTTGTTGTCTACTGACATCCGTTTCTCTAAGTGGTTAGCAAGCTATGACGTCCTGATAAATCGAAATATAGATACATATATTATTGACATTTGAACAAATGCAACGGGGAAAATTCTGTGTGTTCTCTCAAGCCCAGATTTAGATAAGTATACTTTAGGCCACATTTGGTAATGTTTTTGAAATGGCTGTCTGCATGTTGACCAACTTTATTCGTGGCGACCAGGCTTTTTGATTAATACATTGCCGGAATTTCAGTCATGTTATATTCAAAATGATAGGAGGAGAACAGAAAAATAGTAAGTTTTCTGCCGCTTAGTCCCACCACGCGGATAATTTATTCGGATACCATCTATTTTGTCCGTTTTATCGACACCTTTGGTCAACGTTAAGCTCACCGACCAGTCAGAATGAAAGACATTAAGTGTGATGCGGTTATATACTAAAAAACCGCGTTACAAATTACTTCATTATCAGCCACCTATTATGTCGCCTTGCATTAACGAACCTTATTTGTGGATTATTCTGGTCCTGACTATGAACAATGACTTATTACCTCGGCGTTGCTTTGAAACGATGACGAAACTGTTTTCATTTAATATGTAGTTTTAGAAAGTAGAAGGTTAACGTAAACTGATCGCATCCTGAATTCCTGTTAAAATGTTTACTGCTAAGCCACTCAGCAATTTAATGTTATACAGCAACAATTTTCGAAAAAATGAATCTCGTCTGTTAATGAATTTTTGAGGATTTACATTAAGTTAACGGCATTAAAAGCTGAAAAAATATAGTGTAACATGACTGCTTAGTAAGGCTGCAGAGACTGAGTAGGCATGTCTTTATCACTGTGCTCCCTAAATTCTACTTCAGCAAAGTCGAACAAAGCTTCTAATTTATCCTTCTGAGAAAAAATAAGTTGAAAATCTGGCTGCTTTGGGTAATGGTTGTAAATAATTTAAGTATTTCTTCAGTCATTTTATAAATACGAAAATATACGTATGTTTGGAAATACGAGACTTACAGAGGGTTGGTCTGAGCACCATATAAACTTTTGGTTTTCAGTGGGGAACACCATGAATGCAACCATATTTGATGTGTTTCCTTTTCAGAACATTTTAAGGAGTAAATAGACAAATGATGGACGGGAGCATTAATTGATATAAGATAAAAAATGACTTAATATGTTATTTTTGTACTACTCTGTGATGTACTGTAATGCTAATCATAAGAATAATGGATGTTAAAATTTTCCAATTAATTGGGAATTGAGCTCCAGTAGTTTAGCGCACTTTTAAAATGGATTCTACTTGGTCATATGTGGGTGTCCGTTTGGTCATTTATATTTTCATCTTATATCTATAAATAAAGCTTCTAAATTTATCATAAACTACGAATAGTGTGGCTTTAATTTTAGGAATGGCTAGAAATAATAGATTTACCTAAAATTGATTACTGTATGCTCACAATGAAAGTCTCAATGACTTCTAAATATATTTAGTGTATTGAGGCTGCTAATAAACTGAAATGCCTTGGGTTTTAGAATTTTTATATTTAGCCTGCCCCTGTAGTTTTGTAAGTATCTGAATTGTTTTCGTGTAATCAATGTAGCAATGACGATTGATTGTATGAATACTAATATTTTTCTAATTGTGAAGGTTGCTAGAACCAGGTTTTTTAATTCTGTACTTACTGGTAATAGCGTACCGTGATTTCTAGAGTTCACTCAAAAGCAGCTTTTCAGGTCACTATATGAGAGTAAATTCTACTGTTAAACACAATCATTTTATGGTCTTCGGGAAGGTTAGGATGTCAGTTGTTAATCATCGCGAGTCGTAGTACTGTGAATACCTAGTTTCTCCTTGAACCTATTTACAGAAGTTGTTTGTGTCACATGCTCTAGTAACTCACTACTAGATGAGAGAAAGGAAACTCCAAATGTGAACGAATTCATCTTGGTTTCTGAATTTTCTGTGAATGTCCTCTTAAATTTGTAAGTCATTTCTAAACGGAACAAAATAATGCCAAAGCCACTGTTTACTACGATACAAGCCAGTTTTAATCACTTTATAACCTACGGTAAAATAGCGGGAATAGGTTAAGTCGTCTGTCTATTTTCATAGGATAACCCAGAAAGTCCCTGTGCTAAACCTCTCCTGGTATTTTCACTTTGTGCCTGAAACAGAGACTCGGTGCCCGAACCTAATGTTCTAAGTAAGGCCCTACGTATGCAGAGTATAATATTTGGAGCACTTCATTCAAACGCAAGAATACCTTTAGAATGGCCCATAAGATCCCTAAGCATTTCACAACAGCCACCTTACAGTTACTCATGGTTTAGAGTTCACTGCTAAATATGACGGCTAAATCCCTATAATCAGTGATTTTATTCCATTCTTTGTATAACTAGGGAGGTCGTTGCAGTGACATTTGTACATTACTTCACTTGCACTAGGGTTAATTTCTAACATTGGGGGTGGGGTCCAAATCTGCCTGCAACCATTGTTTATCTCCCTCACTGTAGACAGCTCGATTTGCATACATCCGGATGAAGTTAAGTTCTGAAATGCTACACCACGGCTTCTAAACCTAAATGACAAAACTATGTGGTCACTATTTGCCCAACCACTGCCTACCTTCAACGAGCAATACTATCTAATGTGGGAGTATGCTCGAATATGCTTGGAGGCGGCCAAACAAAACATATGGCACAAGTCCATGAAGCCAGTAACAATTGGGCTGAGTCATGTTAATAGGTTCAGACTACCTGGTTGGGGTTTGCGTGATGATCGCAAGCAATGGTTAGAGACTTTGGGTAACATGGCTCGAAACCGTTCACAATGGAGCAGGTACATCCATTGATTGTCTTCCTCCAAATTCCAAGTTTCTGAATTCATCATATTTTTATCTTTACTGGATTACATTTTCTTTAATTTTATCTTCGATCTCTAACTCTCTACATCAATATGAACTCTGAGATCTGATCCAACAATTTGATCTCTAATTGGGGCATGGCAGCTTGAACTGATGTACGCACGAACCAAGTTCTACGTTGTAACTGACTGACTCACTATTCGCAAGTGGTAGTATTGCTGGTCTAAACAAAGTGTCATTAGTCCACCAAATCTTTAACTTGTTGGTCTAGCAATTTTAGTTAATTGCGAACTACCTGGTTAGGGTCTGCGTGATAATTGTGATCACTGGCTAGTGACTCTTGTTGACTTGACTCAGTATCGATCATAGTAGTCTAAGGGTATCCACTTTTCATCTTCCTCGTTTTTTTTCTTTGTAAATGACAAGCAGAAATGTTCTTCAGGACTTCATTAGTCAATAGCATTCACAAAGGTAGATTTCGTGTTGGTTTTCTTAAATAATAGTGCTTCTAGTATGTTCATTGTTTTTTAAGGTATTATGATCTATTGATCTACTCATTTGCTAACATCCTGCTTACTAGTGTTTGAGGAATTTATCATGCTACTGCCTTCGTTGTTGACCTGTATTACTTGTGGCTGGATGTTTGTTTAGCTCTTATGGAGGCATTTCTATCTTTACTTACTGGGGTCCATAGTACATTGTCAGTCTACAAACATAACGTTCAAGGTTTCACTGCTAATTCTGATATTAATAATGAACGTCTTAACTAATACTCTTATTTTACTCTCATCGTCCCTATACTAGACTTATTTATCAAGTTTTACCCGTTTCAGTTTTAAGTTTGGCAATCTAAGAAACTTCCGGTTTTAGCTTGTTTCTGTCATTATAGCATATTCATTCTGACGTACACAGTTTTTGACTCAATTCCAAATGGCTAGATACTTCTGACATTAGTGTCACTGAATATTTGATTTGTCGATCTCTTGTAGTTTGTAAAGCAGATTCGAAAATACTTATCCAACAGTGATGAACAAATTCTTAATATACTAAAAAGGAAATTTTTTCAGACCACCTGTGAATTTCAGAAAATTGAAGTATCAAAACCAATATTAGACAAATGCATTTCAGAGATAGTATTTAACCCAGATAGAATCTATGTTATTTTAAATGATTTGAAAACAACCTTCAGGTTACATACACCAAAAATTGACAAGAAGGTATTGTAATCACCACTATTTTCATTAACGTTTATCTCAAATATAGTGCCAACAAGTTGCTGTTAAACGCCGCTTGAGCTTCAAGACAATAAGTCAAAGTTAGTTTTCATTTTAACGTATGCCAATTAATTCTGTCCCAGTACTGTTCATTAGTTGAACTATAGTTTCACTTTTCCTTGTTTTCATTTACAAATAACTGCTTTTTGTATTTTTTTTCACTACATCGATGTTAACGGATTTCCGTTTAGGATAAAATCACTTAGTGACTCTTATGATAACGTTGTCCATAAACATACGATGAGCGAAAATTAGGAGTATTTACTAACAAGTAAGCTGCAGGTTTATACCCTACTCCATCTACCTCGGTTCGGGCAACCAGGTAATATCACTAGCTCTCATACAGAATGCCTGGAAGCCAAAGGTGCAGATATGTATCTCGCAAAGCAGATTTGAAAAGCCATTTGTGTTTATTAATAAAAAAGACCTAGCAGCTAATTAATCAGCTAAAAAGAATTGGTATATTCATCAAAATGGCCATTTGACAAATCAAAAGTGGAAAGTCACCAGGGCCAGACAACACACCGACTCAGGCATTGAAGACAGACATAGAAGTAACTGCAAAGATGCTCCACATTCCCTTCAGGAAGATTTGGGGGGAAGAACAAGTTCCAGCAGACTGGAGAGAAGGGTACCTCATCAAGATACCAAAGAAAGGCGATCTTAGCAATTGTGAGCACTACAGGTGCATCACTCTACTTTCAATACCAGGAGAAGTCTTCAACAGAGTGTTATTGAACAGAGTGAAAGATCCAGTCGACACCAAACTTCGGGGTCAACAGTCCGGATTCCATAAGGACCGATCATGTACTGGCCAAATCGCGACTCTACGGTTCATTGTTGAGCAATCAGCTGAATGTAATTCACTACTTTACATCAATTTCATTGACTACGAGAAAGCATTCGACAGGATGGATAGGAGAACATTATGGAGCCTTCTTAGACATTATGGTGTACTCGAAAAGATAGTCAACATCATACAGAATTCTTACGACGGACTACATTATAAAATCGTGCATAGAGATCAGCTCACAGGTTCATTCGAAGTGAAGACTGGTGTCAGATAAGGATGCTTACTCTCGCTCTTTCCCTTTCTGCTGGTGTTAGACTGAACCATGAAGACTGCAATATCTGAAGGCAGTCTAGGAATATTCAGTGAACAACAAGGATGCAACTAGCTGACTTGAACTTTGCAGATTACTTAGCTCTTCTATCGCACACACAGCAGCAAATGCAGATGAAGACGGGCAGTGTAGCAGCAGCAGTCTCGGGATCAGTAGGCCTCAACATACACAAAGGAAAAAGTAAGATCCTTTGATACAAAACAAAGAACACTAATCCAATTACACTTGACTTGAGGAGAAATTCAGGAGGATGTAGAAAGCTTTATATACGTGGTCAGCATCATCGACCAACAAGGAGGGTCTGATGCAGATGTGATGGCGCGAATTGGAAAGGCAAGGTTGGCATTTTTACGACTGAAAGACATCTAGAACTCAAACCAACTTTCAGTCAACATTGAAGTCAAAATTTTCGATACAAATGTGAAGACAGTTCTGTGTATGGAGCTGAAACTTGGAGTATCATGAAAAGCATCCTTCGAAGGATATAAGTATTTATTAACAGCTGTTTGCGTAAGGTCCTTCGGATCCGTTGGCCAGATACTATCAGCAACAACCTTCAATAGCAGAGAACAAATCAACTTTCAGTCAAGTAAGAAATCAGGAAAAGACTCTGGAGGTGTATGGGACATACATTGACGAAACCATCAGACTGTATCACAAGTGAAGCACTAACTTGGAATCCGGAAGGTCGAATGAGATGAGGAAGACCGAAGAACATATTGGGAATTGGAGACAGACATGAAGAGAATAAAGAGCACTTGGGAAGAGCTGGAACGGACAACCCAGGACTGAGTTGGTTGAAGGATGGTGGTCAGCAGCCTATGCTCTACATGAGGTAACAGGCATTAACTGATTGATTGATATTTACCAGGTACGGATTCGTGTACTACTCGATTTTCCATGTAGGTAGGTGAAATGAGCGTTTGAATTTACAACTAATATGAGCATTTCAGCGAATGCTCCACAGACTTTTCTAGTATGTGGATTAATGTTCGATACTTCTACTTATAGTCTTAGTGATAAGAAAATGGTTTTGAGCTATCATCTTTTGTTATGTCTTGTTGACTCGATTCAAACAGAAACCAGAAATTCTTCTGTTTAACGTCATTAGGTATTATGCTTCTCAACCAAATCATTGACTTTAGAGAACTGAGATTTAATCAAATCATCCTTTTAAACTGTGAACGTTAATCACTATTGTACCATTTATATTTTCTATTTTTTAAAACAATATCTTAGATGTTGAAAGTTCACATATTAAACCACAAGATTCTTCGAATAGTTGTGTAGATGATCACATTCTACACAAGGATTCATCTCCACAATCACGTAGTTTGGGTGATGACGATGTGATTATCGTTGACTCACCACCACCCAGTTCTCCAAAAATAATAAGACCATCATTACCAAACTCTGTCAAGTCTTCATTTGGTTCTTCAGAAAACTCATCACTAGGAAACGACTATGCCAAGAAAGCAAAGTATACTGATGACAGCGATACAGATGGTAGTGGTGTCCAAAATGATAAAAAATGTAGAATAATCGCGCGTTTAGAGCATCTTATGACAGTAAGTGTTGTTTCTGTTTCTATTTCGTTTCATTTATTAATGTTAACCTTTTTTGTTGTATATCTAACTTACTTATTTCGATGGTTTGTTGCGCATACCCGATAGAATTTCAAGATTATGACCTATTGAGAAGATACTAAGTGCACCAATATTTGTGGAAAATGTCTTCCTTAGCTATCGTTATTTTATGATTTTTCTCAGCTTTTAATCACAATTTAGATCATTTGTCAAGTGTCGGGTTATGTATTTGGTGGTAGCTAAGTGGTTAGGCTGTCCAGATCCTGGACGCAGGCTCGAACCTCAGCTCCGCGTCATTCTGGACAACTGGGTAATACCACCAGTTCCGCTCACTGTGATTCAAAACCAAGTATAGGAGGGTTAGAAAGTCAGTTTTTATCACCTATGACACCTTTGTTTTACCACCTTCACTACAAAAGTTTCCTATTTTTAGCTAATAGATTCATATTCCAAATGGTCTGAACGGCATCCAGTAGTACTTCCAACAACTCAGAATAGAATTTTTAACGCAGATATATTCTATGGAGTTCCAGAGACGGACGTTATCGACAGTGGTTACCAACTCTCATAGAAATGTTTCTGGCGATATTGGTCAACACAAAGACATCACGTACATTCGTTCCGTACCACATTATCTACAACCTAATGGACAGGTTGTACGACTCATCAATACTTTCAAAGAGGTAATGCGACGGAAGTTCCAGACGCTAAACGATAGATTGAGATCGGCCAAAGACGATAAAATAGCTTACGAAAAACCTAACGCATCAGTGTACTCACGATACTTTCAGATCAGGAAAGTAGGAGGGGGGGCGTAATCAGGAGGTGTCATAATATGTCAACAAGGGAGGGTCGTTTTCGAAGTGTTGGTGGATGGAGAAAATCAACGACTCAGGAAACTTAAAATATATAAGCCAGCTGAGCATAAATTAGCACTGGATGCTTTAATTTCTTTAAACTTTCGATATATATATATATATATATATATATATATATATATAAATCAACGAATTAGAAACAGAAGAACCCTTAACAAGTAATTGCAGTGAAGAAAAGTTGTAAGGTTTCAAGTGCTGCCAACTATTTTCAAAAAGCGGTCAAAGCGTTCCAAATTATCTAGTTTCTTCATCATCAACAACAACGTAGAACCGGGCACAAACGCCTGTAGGTTCAAGTTGCCATACCACGCTAGCACTACGAGAATATTGAGGTAACGTATAGACAGAATACAAGAGGGAAGAGTAAAGTAAGGATGTCTAGAAAATAACAATAGGATTCAAGATTTAGATGAGGTTAAAGATCTAGTTTCTTACATTCGTTCTACTAACCTAGCAAGTCCTCCGTATTATTGGGTTCATTGTTTCTACATTAGTTTGTGATATTATCCGATGGCTAATTCAGTCAGTCAGTCATTTATAACGTAGAACTTGGTTCGTGCGTACATCAGTTCAAGCTGCCATGCCCCAATTAGAGATCAAATTGTTGGATCAGATCTCAGAGTTCATATTGATGTAGAGAGTTAGAGATCGAAGATAAAATTAAAGAAAATGTAATTCAGTAAAGATAAAATTATGATGAATTCAGAAACTTGGAATTTGGAGGAAGACAATCAATGGATGTACCTGCTCCATTGTGAACGGTTTCGAGCCATGTTACCCAAAGTCTCTAACCATTGCTTGCGATCATCACGCAAACCCCAACCAGGTAGTCTGAACCTATTAACATGACTCAGCCCAATTGTTACTGGCTTCATGGACTTGTGCCATATGTTTTGTTTGGCCGCCTCCAAGCATATTCGAGCATACTCCCACACTAGATAGTATTGCTCGTTGAGGTAGGCGGTGGTCAGGCATACGTAGCACATGACCTTGCCACCTCAGCTGATGAAAATGTATTAATTCATCGATTGATTTACCTTACTTACATAGTACTCTATTCCTAACCCACGTGTCGCTTACTCGGTGGTTTCAGCAAACAGGACCAATGCTTCGAAGACACCTATGGTAGATGGCTAATTGCTTTTTTAGTTTTATAATTTTATGTTTCCAGACTCGTAGTTATTAATAGTTGTTGCTAATTATTGCAATTGTTTTATAAGTTTGACGTGGAATACCAAACATCCCCTAAAATATTTATCTCCTCCTTGAGTTCGTCATCGGTAGTATATTCTAGTTAAACAGTTGTCTTTATATAACTGAAGTGACTAGTAAGCAATAATGAAGAGGAAAAACCTCGTTTCACAATAAATCAACACGGAAACAGACTTATCAGTAACATCTAGCAAACTCGTCATTAATTTATTAAGGTCGTTTGTCTTTCTTCTACCCATGTCATTCATGGCGTAAGCTAGATGTCATGCGATAACAGATGATATATTATTCTGTGTATGATTCGCTGTATATTACTTTGTGTTTTAAGTGTATAGTGGTGGATACTACTCATAAGGTCATCCATAAGTAGTTGGAAGCGGAGTGTCGCGAGAAATTGGAAAGAATCAGTAAACAGCATATGAGGCGAGTTGCGAGATGGCAAGGAGCAAAGCATGATTAAAATACATAGGAAAATCAAGGACAACCAAGGGAAGCAAGCCTATAACCGACACAACATTCTCTGTTTTCACCAAATACACAATTACTTGTCCAAATGATCTTTCCACATTATGTGAAAATAAAATGCATGGGGGGGGATTGTAAAACAGCGGGCTAAGGAATTCTGAGGCGATGTGTTGGAAACGTGAATGTTATGACAAAGTTGTCGATGTGGCCGCCGATTATCTTCGACTAAGGTAACTGGGACGTATGATAATTATATTTAGGGTCTGTGTGATTACTGTGATTATTAGTTGAACATGTTGGGTAATATGACTCCTAATGGGTCATATTAGGTGTGGATGCATTCACTACTTATCCTCTAAGTCTTGAGTTTCATTGTCATTTAATCCGAACTGTTCTTTCCAATGTATTTACTTTCTGAATATCATTGAAACTTCTAGCTTTTTTGCTGTTTTTCTAGTTATGTTATTAATCTTTTCTTTCTGTCTGGATATGGTATGATAGCTAGGGCTGATGCATATTTACGCCTGGCTCTATGCTAATTATAGCTAACTGACAAATACTTAGTATTCTTGTAGAACAATAGTAGTATCGTTTATTTGTACTCTATTTTTAGTAAATTTTATTAATTTATTCATTTAGACTAGTTAAAATGAAACAATTTTGATGGTCATTAGTTCTACATCAAGAAACATAAGTGATGTGTAACGTCAACTCTTCATAGTGTGTATTTTTTTTTATTAATTTACATTTTTGTTTGATATCAGAAATGCGACTTATTCGAATAAGAATGCAAAACCCTATCAAAATAATTACGTAATGTAGAAAAGTTGTTGAAAACTCATGTAAAACAATGGTGAATTACGTTGATGTCATGAGTTAACAAGTAATAATAATAATAACACTATTGTGCTTCATTTGTTGACGTCAAGGCCGTTTTTGATTCGTTGAACATGACCATGCTGTGGACCTGTCTATCGGAGAGGGATTTGTCTGAATCCACTGATATTTTAAAAACTCTGTACACAAACACTTCAGTCAGAATATTGGCATTCAGCTAGTTTTCCCCCATTGTTTCAATTCACCAGTGGAGTTAAGCAGTGTTACTTGATTTCACCACTCCTCTTCTACATCCCCATAGAGTCTCCAGTATACGAAATGACTCCGTTGCATCTATTGGTCTGTTACAACTCTGCTCAGTAACCGTAATTAGTGAGAGGTTCAAAATATTTAGTAACATTTCTCACAATTAATTAGTGTCACGAAGGCACTCACTGCTTCTTCCCGTTGATCTTAGCTCCCACTATTCCTTTATACACATTTCGTATTATTGAATCATACTCTCAGAGTTTAGTTATTATCATTCCTACAACAATATCTCAACTTGCTTGGTATCCTCGTTGTGTTGATACGATATGAGCTATCACATAGTTATTCTAGGCTCTACTTTGATTTTGACTAAATGATTGTCAACAGGAGGATTAATTATAATATTTCCGCAGTCAGGAGATAGGTGGTTCTAACGTTTACTTAGCTTGTATTAAGTATGTAGATATATCCTCACAGCTATTTCACTGGCAGCAGTACATGATACGTCAGACAGTTCACTGCTAGTGTGCTTTTTTCCGATTTCAGTCGTAACTCCCTCTACAGTACTATAAATGTTGTATGAAATACTATTTTTGCTGAGCATGGAGCATCGCAATGTAACTTCTGTTTTTATTTTCAATAATATTAGCGCCTCTCTCAAACTATTCGAGAATTGGAGGAAAAAGAACTTGATCTAGATGAATTGGATTCATCCAATTCACCTTATCTTAAATTAGATGTTTTGAAGCGTCAATACTTAAAAGCATGGCGTCGGCATTGTGAATTGCGTAATGTTGCTCGAATATCTGGACGAATATTACGTCAAAGATTCACGTATAACGGTCTGTTGGTTTAGTTTTCCTCTAATTTAATGACATTTTGTTGTGCTTCTCATTGTGTAAGCATTTTGTTACCTCGTGATATATCTTTTACTATATATGCATCTCAGATAATCCTGATATCATGCTTTTGTTTGGTAAGGATACTAGAAAGTTCAGTCTTTTGATCGCCTTAATCAAAATACATTTCACTCTTTCTATATGCGAAATGTTGTTTTAGGACTGATCTTCGTCAGTGTCAGCTCTGATGGTAGTGAGCAAAGTTATTGAAAGCACCGACCACTTTACTTATCATTTAAGTTTCATCAGCTTTGATGGGTTGATGTCTGACGAAACATCAGCAGAGATTCATAAAATCTACTTGATGTTTTTCAACTGGCGTCTCCCATGTCGTGGACGATATATTCATCTCTCAATCAGCAGACTGAATATGCTTCATAGTACTGTGTTACTCGACAGTTATAAAACGTGAAGTATGGAAGTAGATGATATTCGAAGACTACAGACTTTTGATTCTAGGTGACTTAGTTGTATTGCTTACATTTCCTGAAACAAATAAGTGAGCATTGCGGAGGTTAGGAGTGGTGGGGTATTAGACAAATATGCAAACAAATTGATTTAACTATGATTCGTTACTGACAGAGTTAGCTACGATGTAATGCATATACCCAAGAAGTTTAGAAAAACCATGGAAGACGTAAGAGCAAGGAGAGGAGCTGACATAGCTTCAGATCACCATCTGGTGGTGGCTAAAATAAAACTGAAGCTGAAAAAGCACTGGACGACTAGAGCAACAGTATTACGAAAGTTTAACACAGACCTTCTCCTGGATACTAACGAACGCAACTAATTCAAAATAATTCTCAACAATAAGTTCCAGGCATTTCATGATCTACTTGAAAAAGGTGGAACTAATATGGAGGGCAATTGGAAAAAGATTAATGAAACACTAACTTCAACATGTCACGAGGTTTCGGGTCACAAGGAGCATCATCATAAGGAATGGAATTCTGTTGGTACTCTGGACATGATCGAAGAAAGGAGGAATAAGAAGGTAGCAATTAATAACAACCGTACAAGAACAGAGAAATCGAAGGCTCAGGCGGAATACACCGAAGTCAACAAGCAAGTGAAGGAGAGCATTAGGTCGGATAAACGGGTATATGTTGAGGACCTAGCAGTGACACCGGAAAAAGCTATGAGAGAAGGAAACATGAAGCATTTATACGATACCACGATAAAACTAGTAGGGTAATTCAGTGAGCTAGAACAGCTAATCAAAAACAAGGCTAGCAAACCAATCACTGAAGTGCATGAACAACGAAACAGGTGGGTAGGACACTTCGAAGAACTCTTCAATAAACTAGCCCCACTAAACCCACAAGTCATCGAAGCATCAGCCACGGATCTCCGTATAAACACTGATCCACCAACAGTCGAATAAATCAAAATGGCCATCCGACAAATCAAAAGTGGAAAGTCACCAGCGCCAGACAACACACCGACTCAGGCATTGAAGACAGACTGCAAAGATGCTCCACATTCTCTTCAGGAAGATTTGGGAGGAAGAACAAGTTCCAGCAGACTGGAATGAAGGGTACCTCATCAAGATACCAAAGAATGGAGATCTTAGCAATTGTGAGCACTACAGGTGCATCACTCTACTTTCAATACCAGGAGAAGTCTTCAACAGAGTGTTATTGAACAGAGTGAAAGATCCAGTCGACACCAAACTTCGGGGTCAACAGTCCGGATTCCATAAGGACCGATCATGTACTGGCCAAATCGCGACTCTACGGTTCATTGTTGAGCAATCAGCTGAATGTAATTCACTACTTTACATCAATTTCATTGACTACGAGAAAGCATTCGACAGGATGGATAGGAGAACATTATGGAGCCTTCTTAGACATTATGGTGTACTCGAAAAGATAGTCAACATCATACAGAATTCTTACGACGGACTACATTATAAAATCGTGCATAGAGATCAGCTCACAGGTTCATTCGAAGTGAAGACTGGTGTCAGATAAGGATGCTTACTCTCGCCCTTTCCCTTTCTGCTGGTGTTAGACTGAACCATGAAGACTGCAATATCTGAAGGCAGTCTAGGAATATTCAGTGGACAACAAGGATGCAACTAGCTGACTTGAACTTTGCAGATTACTTAGCTCTTCTATCACACACTCAGCAGCAAATGCAGATGAAGACGGGCAGTGTAGCAGCAGCAGTCTCGGGATCAGTAGGCCTCAACATACACAAAGGAAAAAGTAAGATCTTTTGATACAAAACAAAGAACACTAATCCAATTACACTTGACTTGAGGAGAAATACGTGGTCAGCACCATCGACCAACAAGGAGGGTCTGATGCAGATGTGATGGCGCGGATTGGAAAGGCAAGGTTGGCATTTTTACGACTGAAAGACATCTAGAACTCAAACCAACTTTCAGTCAACATCGAAGTCAAATTTTTCGATACAAATGTGAAGACAGTCCTGTTGTATGGAGCTGAAACTTGGAGTATTATGAATAGTATACATTTATTTAATCCTCCTCAGGAGTACACAAAAAAGATTTAATAATGCAGTCTCCACAGAACTATTTCAATTCATGTGTATTTACTTGTCTATCTTTTTTTTTACTTATTTGCAGGGTGCCAATATCCAAAGGTGAATGAAAAAATTGAAGAGATTATTAATAAAAAGAGATTATTTCCTGATTGGGCCGACATCTATCGAATTATTGTTTCTGTAAATAATGAAGACAATTTGGATTTGACGTAAGTATCATTAAGCTGAAAATTCTGATATCAATCACTCACTAAGTAATATACAACACTGACTTCAACTGACACCGTGTGGAAATGTTCCTATTCTTTTATACCTCTTCCCAGCTACCTATAGATAGAAGTGCGTTCAGGATACCATTGTACAAGATTTGGCGATTCCTAATTTCATTGATGTTTTCTGTGTGCTTGACTTACGAGCACTAGTTCTCTGTGGAGCTAAGAACTTCGACTTTCGGACACTACGTTATTAGTTTATATCCCACACGGCATGCTTTGGTTTGAGCAACCAAGTAGTTGTGCTGTGCTAGCCTTCATATTTTGAGCGTAACTCGAAGCCAGGTACACAAACCTGTACCTTGTAAATGTGTTTCTAATCCTGAAGTTTTATTGTAATTTATGATAATTCTATATCACTTTTTTCATTACATACAGTGGGTCAGCTATTAAATCGTTAGCACGTGAGATTTTTATCGATGTTGGCCATTCATTAAAACAACGACGTCAAGATGATTTAAGACATGATTTCGGATGCCATTTGACAGATGATATTCGGTACGTTTCTTTGATTGTAGTTTTTCTTTGGTTTATTACATCTTAATGTCACCCTTTAAAATTTATGGGATACGTTGTGTGTCTTATTTGGCATTGTTAAATTATCTGAATGGGCTAGATCAACCAATTGGCTTAGAGGAAGTCATATCATCTTAAAAACGGACTTAAATTATTTGACAGTTGTTTCCATCATTCCTATCAGATTAATCAGAGAATAATGATTCATGCTTGCTCAAACCTTAATGCTGATCGAATTCTATTAACCGAGTAAGGATGTCGTCACTAGTCGGAATGATTTAACTCGCCTGCTCTATACTGTTGTCCCAGGCACTTTCAGGTAATTCGGGAAAAACCCTACTTGGTCTAGGTTTCGTACTAGTTAGAACTCGTCCAGACACGGAGCACCAGCAACATAGTGCACGTAATATTGAGTCATGTAAACTGGTGAGCGAATTGGAACGACAGTGTTGCAATTCGTTTATCACTATTGATCAGACAATAGTGACATTGATCATTACTGTTTATTAATATCTCAATCCTATAAAAGGTAGTGGCCTCAGATTACGGAACTGGATAACGAGTTTGAATCCTCCATAGAATGTCGCACCACAAGTAAGTAGTTCTGAAGTGCAAACCAGCTCTGAGCATAGGTTCACAGTTCCCTGCCGACCTTCTCCAACCACCTAATACATTTAAGTATTGTGCATTTAAGTTTTTAACAGATTATTCTAGTTTCCAATGTCATAGTTGATATATACAACTCCGGTATTTAGTTTCTGGTTCATATTTTCGTTTAAAGTATGTCTCAATTTTGTGATAAATCTGTTGTTGAATGACTGAAATGAAGTTATATCAATCCAATGTGTTTCACCGCGAAGTTTGTTGTTATTATTATTACAGATTTATTTCCTGATACCAAGAGCTAGCCATTTTTACAGGGAATAATCAAAATTTTACAGAACATTACAAGGTTAAAGTGTTACATAAACGAATTGGACTGAAATAAATAACGTGTTTAAGGTTACAATACTTAATAATGGAATGAGACATCCAAGTTTGTGGATGGTAGTTAAAAATGAACATGAGTTTATGTACATTTGGGTGAAGTAATTAAAATTTACAAAATTTGAAATCTTAGATTATAAGGAGCAAAGAAATAATCTTCACATATTGTAGTATATCTTAAAACGATATCACCACTGATAGAGTTATAGATTGTTTAGATGGGGGAGGGGGACAAAATGAACCTGGCTGGTGCAAAGTCAGCATTGTCCAGAGAGATGTTTTGAAGGTGAGTTCAGTAGACCAATTTTCTGTACACTTCTCCGTAATATGTAAAACTATGATTAATTCTGTTATCATTTATGTTTCATGTTGAACGGCATATCTCAAAGATGTTGAAAACGAAAAAAGGAAAGATGAGTAGCAAAGCAGATAGTATGATTGGAAAATTAGAATTAGTGAACTGTGGTGTGCAAATCATTATTGTTAGATATGATGTCGCTCAGGAACGCTGAATAAACTACAAAACTGGAAAGAAAAATTTCAAAGTATGGCAAATGGGAACAGAATCACACGTATAGAACTCGACCAAATGCAATTTACAGGATAAACGCTGAAAGTGTAGCATTAGGAAAAGTAGATGATCCGATAAAGAAGGTTCTCTTCTTTCTAAAGTATTCCACATAGTTCTTATTCACATTTCAATCGGGAGTATGCATGTAGGCAGTCTTGTCACGAAGGCGTCACCAAATTAGGATCACATGCAATAATCATAAAGAAGTTTGTAAAAGTGGGCAAAACCAGTATCCTTGATTTAGCGTTTTACTTATAACCAAAATATAGAGCCACGCAAAATGTTCTATTCCACAAATGTGAGTGGATTGAGATTACTGCAATCACTATAATATAAGCTGGTAAGTTACACCATTCTCTTTCCTTCCCCCTGTAGGCTCGAGTTGATTGGTGGTGTAAGTAAATAATTCAACTCTAAGTTCTATTTTACCCGCCCTATTAGGGTTCGCTTTTACTTTACAGGCACTATAGTTCTACTCTTACAGTTAGATAGTTTTTGTTATCTTCATCACCGGTCGGATGACCAACTGAAGCCTCAAAAAGAGAAACTGTATACTTCACTAAGATTATAAAGACTATACTTGTTCGCATTTATTTTTTTTAATCCACCCGAGTCGCTTAGTATCAACCGCAAACTGTAAAACTAGATGACTCGAAATCGAATTCGCCATTAAGTAGTAGTTCTTTCAAGATTGCAGATATGTCTCTTCTAAAGAAAGTCACACGTAAGGTTCCGCTAAACTAAAAATATTCACAGTAAACGTTAGTTTGAAATGGCATCTTTAATGAAACTCGCATTCTGATATATAACACTCGTTCTGATAAATGATTGAGAAAATGATCGTAGTTACTAAATACAACATACTTAGTCAACATTAGAAACGTAGCATTTAAGTCCTTGTTCTGGAAAACTATTTACCCTTATTGTCATGATGTATTACACCTTTCAATCTTGATGATATGATATTTAGTTAGCAATAACTGATAAAACCTACTAAACCTACGTTTCGTGTTACTTGGTGCTTTTTGCTGAGGTCTATATCTGGTACTCTATGCTGGACTCGAATCCGTGATCGTTACCACTGTAGTGTCGTGTCTGAAATTGACTCTTTACAATTTTCATAACTCCCTTTTAGACATGTATGCATACATGTGCCCATTTTGAACTAAATATTACTCATGATGTAACTAACCCTAGCTATCATTATCACTTTTACGGGTTTCTATTGTTTGTTATCCTTCTTTCTTTTCAACTAAGTGATGACGATGATCCAACCTATTCTAGTCAAGATTTGCGAAGGAAACTTACTGAAAATAAGCGTCTCGGTGAAACAAATCTAAACAAGGTTAGTTTCTTAATTTTACTGACAATTTTATATGGTCTTAAGCAGTGGCTAGAGACACGGGGTGACATGTCTCGGAATCTGTCATAGTGGAGCAGGTGTATAGATTGTTTGTATTCTTCTTGATATCAAGTTTCATTTTTCTATTGTACGTACTTTTATTTCATTCCTTCCTGTTGAATCATATTGTTGCGTCAATCTTGTAAACCTGATCACGTCGTGCTAATGAGGTTTGGCAACTTGGACCTATGCGTCAGGTTCTACATAGTTCACGACTGACTTATAGCTTTATTGGGTAAGATGTGTATAACTTACTAAACCTTTAGTTGTTCAGTCAATCATAATCTAGATCTTGATATCTATGTGCATTAGTGCAACTTGTCATACTACACTATCAGTGCTTCAAGATTAGTACCAAAGAATTGACAATATCACTTGTAGTAAAACAGATCAGAATTAGAGAATATAATACAAGAAGAAAATGTGTATTCGCACAATAGAAAGCATAACGTCTGAAATAGTATTTAAGGACATTCACGTTCAATGATCTCCTTAATGATGTCTAATTAACATAGGATCGATTATTGTAGAGATTGTTGAGTTAAATATCACGAATTGATCTGGATTAGACAAGCAATGAAAACTAGAGACACACTGATTGGTTATTTCTTTCTAGTATCGGACTTCTCAACTTCGAATTGAGCTCAGGAACTTCAGGCGTCGTAGCTGAAGCTTTATACCATATCGGGCGTGTGTCAGTTATCCGCAATTAGTAAAGGATAAGTTTGCATAATACATGACGCGAATTGACTGATGTTTGAAGTGTCAATCATTGCATGCTAGCCTGAAGATTATGAACTCCATCATAAGTAAAAACATAAAAGTGCACTGCTTAGTCATGCTAGGACGTAGCCCTGACCAGTTTGTGACATGAAATTCTGATCTAGATGGTGAAGATTTATGGCCCGATTGCCTAGTTTTAGTTGTTATGCATCCTACCAAATCGACGGTTTGGTTGTGGGACGTTTTCGCTATTCTAGAGAGTATCAACGTCATACTGAGTTGTTTAGTCATTTTACAAACGCTAAATCAGTCCATACTGATGACTTTGTCTATGAATAGTTATCTCTGTAATAAACTATGGCTATGCGACACGATCTATGAAAACAGATGAAATACGTAGGCTACAGTTCCCTTATTATTGGTGTCTTGGAAGGATTTCTGGCGTATCATAGAACGACTGCGTATACAACTCTGAGGTTGGGTTCAGTGTGCTATTGTAGGATGGCAAATAGCGTAATGAGGTGTTGATTCTCCATCGACTGGTTTATTTAGGTTACGTGTAACATATAATCAGCTACCACCTACCTAAACCTCAGTGTTGACTTGTATAAGTGTAATCAGGAAAAAAACTATTGACTGGTAAGTTATAAAGTGACATCAATGCACGACCAAAATTGCTGGATGTATTGAAGCATTCCGAGTTACCGTAGAAAGTTTCTTGTCACTTGCATGTAACGTAACCGGTACTGATGATTTTCATACTATACACCATGTTATTTACTTTTGTAGGTATTCAAGCATTATATTGATCTTCAACATACTATTCAATCCGCTCAACAAATTATACAAAATTCGGAATGTGTCAATAACGTTGGAAATAATGTCAATCTTCAATCTGGTGATGTGATGACTTCTAGTTGTGTAGCTTCAGTTTTTAATCAAGCCTGTTCTTCAACGAACACTGAACAATTCGAAACCAATAAACTACATAATTCACCGTCAACATCTGATGAAATATTTACTTTGAGTTCTGATTCTGATGAGGAAGGGAACGTGACGAAACCTTCTGTTAACACTTCAGACTTCGTGAGTTCTTCATCAGTCACTGACTATGATGAGCCTAGTTCTACGGTTGGTAGGTCACAGGAACCTCCTATAAAAAGTAATATGCAGAATAAGGTGATCAAAAATAATGTCGTCTCTTCAAACAGTTCTTTGTATGTACCTGTAACAGGTTCTCCAACAACCACGATTGATTTACTCGATGATGACACATCATCGCCTACATGTTCTATGTTAGCACCTCTAGAAAAACGACCGAGGTCTGATTATTCTCGTGTTTCTCCTACTCTTCCTCCTACTTCTGTCACTCATAACAATATATTCACTTTTTCTACTCCAATACTGCAAGAGACTAGGCAGTCTAGTCGAATCGTAACAGTAGCTACAAGATATGGCCAGCACAGACACATTGGTACATTTAGTCATATGGCCAGTGAACATGTTGTACGTCGTTATCCTGTAACTAATACTACATCTGCAATGAGTATGTATATACCACATAGAGAATCTAATCAACATTTTGTCAATAATTCCTATAATTGTTCATCATCTGTAGTACAACACAATTCTTGTCCATGCACTTTTGATCCGTTAATACCTCATCAGAATACTAATAATTCTTCAAAGTTTCTGAATATTACAACTAGTTACCTTTCACCTAATTCACATCCTTCGAATCATTCTGACATTTTAATGCTGTCATCTACAAATTTGCCTAAAGTTTGTGAGAATGAAACTATCGAAATTGATTAGAAGTGAAATCGTTGTTGTGCCAAATTCCCCTCTCATCAACCTCACCTCTATGTAATCTAGTCACTTTATATGTTTCTTGTTTATTGAAAATGTAGTATGCTTCATCAAGACCGTTTATACCCACTGTTTGTAGATATGTATCTCGTTTACCTCTAACCTAATTTTCTCAGTATTATATTATTTAACAAGGAATATGTTTTCGGAGATTGCTCTTATTACAATAACCTGTTCATTTTCGTCTTGTTTTCAAATTTGATATCGTAAATTCTTTAAAAATATTTTATATCAGAGAAAATAAGCCGTTTCACGCAAAAAGATGAAAGCGTTAGTGAGTTGATTGTTAAATATGTTTACGTTCACAGTTATATTGTCGAATGATATAAAGGAGGACTAGGTAAATGCCCTTTCGTTGATTTCGCTAAGTCACTCAAACGTACTGTATTGCGCTGTTAAGAGTAAGGATACATCGCTTTTCTAGTTTTAAAGATTTTTTTTCTTTAAGATAATAAGACTAACACATTATGCACTAATCACAAAAGCACCATGTGTAACCCAATTCCAGCCACTAACTTTTGGATAATGTGGTTACGATTTCAGATCATCAAGACCACCTTCTGATGATTACTTTTTGACTAAGTCAAAAATATGGCATCAGTTCTCAATGTCATTGACTGTTGGTCTATTCGGTGTTGGCAGATGTATGCTATGTAGTTGGGTCCACTCAATAATCGCCATCGGTGGTTGGAGACATTAAATATGATTGAGAATAGTTCTCGGTGGCTCAAGTGCGTTTATTCTTCATATTTTACTAGATCTTAAACTCGATTGTTTTTCCCTGCATACCTTCTTTTCATTGAAAATGATGAATTACAAATGAAGAGGTAGCTGAAGATTTAAAAGAATATTAAGTATGAATGCAAGTATTCCACCGCAACCGTTTATGAGCCGTCACTCATGTATGTATGTATGAACAACACAGAACCTATGCTATTGATGTACATCTGTGCATTGATCCAAATTACCGCATCTCAGCAGCACAGCAAGATTAAAACCAAATAAGTAAAAGTAGTATGGAGTGTGACAGCAGAAGAGCATTCTCTTCGGACAGACAGCTGTTGCAGCGATGTTGCCTTACAACAGAAGCGATTAGAAAAGGTTTACCCTAAAAATGTCACACACCTTACTTCACAGATTTCCGTCTCGGGTGGTAAGGCCTTTTAAAGAGAGAAACTAACACTTCGATAGCTCCCTGTAACAAGGTCGTGCGTGGTCGACTCCTTTGGCTCTGAGGTCGCGCTCCTAGGTCACTAAGACCAACACATTTAGCTTTCTCTTCATGTACCTCATGAAGTAATATCCTTCTATGATAAGGGCAGCCAGGAAGTGAAAATTGCCCTCACAAGTCTAACAGCACGCGAAATAATCTTGTTCGAGGTCAAATTCCAACTTCCACTCTTGATAACTCCTTTACCCCTACGACTAACCCTCGTACAACTTTATCACCTGACGCCCCTGATACTAATTATTCGAGTTCACGAAATGCTACTCCTGGTCTCCTAAAACCTCGAGCTAAACTACATATCGGAGTTCTTAATATTCGAACCCTATGCCAAATAAGACAACACGCTTCCCTAGTTATGACTAGATTCCCGCTCCGTCGTTGTATGCTGCGTCCCTGAAACACGTATACAGGATCCAAGCTCAACCATTCGTTAGACCTCACCCTTTCAAACTAAAGAACTGACCCGATTCACCATTAGTGTATCCAGGGTATCTAGCCGCTAACACCTGAAGCCTTGCTGGTGTAGGTATAGCACTAAGTTCAAAAGCTGAAGAGGTTCTGACTGGGTTCAAATAGAGAATTGTTTGTGCGCTGTTTTTGTAAATGGGACAGTAAGAACTCAAGAAGATAGGGACACACTGTTTTCTCTTCGTTGTCTATGCCTGCGCTCTCACGGACTGCAGCTCAGATGGATTTTACAGACAGCTGCAAACATTCGAAAAGCTAAGCGCACTGATGTAGTGTTAGTGACTGGTTATTTTAATGCCCATGTAGATAGACTAAACGAAACTGGAAGACACCTTAGTAGATCCTCTAGTGCTGCGGCTCGGCAAACAGATAATGGTGACCATCTGCTGCAACCTTGCTCAATTAACCGCCTATTTCTAGCAAGCATTAACTTTATACATAAGGAAATATATCAGCTATCATGATGACCTCTACATCTAACCTAACATTGGACCCACATTACCGTCAGCCATCGTTGGCGAGGCTCGCTAGAGGACGTCCGTTTATTCTGAGGGACTTGTTCAGACTCCGATCATACTCTAATACGAGCACGTGTTTAAGTAAATGGTGAAAAAGTCAAGAATACATTTCAAGAACAACTGGGAAACCAATTAGTCAACTACGTAAGTGATGCTCACCCCGAGTCACTTTGGAATGATATCCAAAAAGCTCTTGAAACAGCAGTGAAATCTACTAGTAAACTATACCGGAAGGTTAAGTAAAACCAGTGGATTTCAGCCTCATCTACTGAACTGATGTATACTCGATGTCACATCCCGTTTGGCTCTGAACACGATAAGGAGTCAAGGCAACTTAAGCACATGATGGTTAAAAGCGTACGCAATGATCATGTGGATTGGTGGGTAGTGAATGATAAACAAATAGAATAGGCAGCGGCAATATGTAACAGTCGGCAACTGTTCAGACTTGTCAAGGTATCCTTAACCCGGCATAAGTGAAACTATCTCGGAAAAAGATGCCACCATTATTCACTGTCAATTTAAATGGTTAGATCGATGGGCAGAACACTGACATTCGGCCTCATATTAGTTAGTCACCATCCACAAGCAGTCTAGGAAGCAAATTGATATCGGTCCTCCAAGTCTTAATGAAGTCGAGAAGGCTATAGTGAATCTAAAGTCAGGGAGCGTAGCAGAACCTGATAGATTAGCCCCTAAGATACTTAGGGATGGTGGACCAGTTTTAGCAGCCAGTATAACAGATCTTGGCTACAGTCTGGGAACTATACGTAAACACATCTGACTGGTCTCGAATTCTAATCATCTCAGTCTATAAGAAAGGACAGAAGTCCTCTTATGAAAATTACTGAGGAATCATCTTAACGAATATAGCATTAAAAATATTGGCTTCAATAATAGTTTGACGCCTGACTAAAGCTCGCGAAGAGCAAACTCGAGAAAAATAAGGTCGTTTCAATCCTGGTCGTGGTTGTATAGACCAAATATTCACACTTCAACATAGGCACACGTTTAGACGTCCAACAATAACCGCATTGACATTAAGGTGGCTGTGCGGCAAGGTGTCACTGAAAGGAATGCCAGTTAAGTACATTAACCTTATACAAGCCCTATATTCGAACACCACTAGTGAAGTCACAGGTAATGGCAAACTGTCCACAGAATCGACTACTTCTAGTGGTGTTCACCAAGGCTGCTCGCGTTCCCGATTTTTATTTAAATTTATCATTGACATGGTTTTAAATTCGACGTTTTCGTTGTGTGACCACTTAAGGGCTGACCTTCTTCCGGGAGATACACTTGCTGACTTAGAATATGCAGATGACATAATTCTATTCGGTGAATACAATGACAAAATGCAACGTCTTTTGACAACGTTAAATATTGCAAATTGACTGATGAAGTGTTGAATTTTCATCCGTCTAACTGTAGACCATTCAGCCTTATGTTAAAATTACCATTACTGCCTATAATATTTTCTATTAAATGTCTCACTCTATTCTTGTAAGATCTATGCTAACTTAATTCAATGTTCAACGGATAGATCTCTTTAAATTCATTTAGCAACCAAATAATTAGGTTTATTCTTCATTATTTTGTTTTATTCTATAATCAAAACATTTAAACAAATGAAATAGTTAAACAAAATCTTTTTCAATGAAAGGTAAACACATACAAAAAAAGAAATAAGAAATTAACAAATAATGTCAATTCACCTTGTCATTATGAATGAAGAAGTAAAAAAAAAAAATGATCAAATTAAGTGTATACTGAATAATTCATAAATGATAGTAATAAAGTTTCAATGAAATAGATATTTCTCTAAAGTACATATCGGATATTCTGTAGTCATTGATAGTATATACGCTATAGCATAACTGAATACAGTTACAGAAATTGTTAAACTAATCTAAAATAAAATAGTAATATGAAATTAATGCATTTTATTATTATGACTAATGTTACTTTTTGATAATTTTTATAAGAATATATTATTTAAGTTGGATTGTGACTGGTAAGCGGAATGCATGACGCGCGTTTCGTCCTATTTGGGACTCATCGGCTGAATGTACCTGCATTCCAATGTTGATGTTCACAGTGGGATTCGAACTCAGTCCACTAGACTACTGAGTCCAGACAGTCACACTTGTGCAACGGGCACATTGGTATTAGGATGAACTACACGAAACGGACTGAGTTCGAATCTTACTGTGAACATCAATATTGGGATACAGGTACATCCAGCCAATGAGTCTTAATTAGGACGAAAGGCACTTCCTGGATTTTACTTGACAGTCACAATATAACTTATATAATACTTGTGAAAAATTCGCTATATCGCGGTAATCCGCTCAGGATGCGCATATAGCAACAATGATTGACCAACTTCAGTCTAGGAAATAGTTCATCCTAATAAGAATATATGTTTATTGAGTTGGGTGATTTAATCACTAAGATGCTTTCATTATTATGTTTTACAAAGAATAATGATTCATATTGAACTCAATTCAGAGAATGAAACTTCCAAAAGTATCCTAGTTCTATGTAGGTTTTTCTCTATTATTTCAAAGTTTTATGAAATAAAGAGTTTAATTGCAGAGCTTTTATCATTAGTCTAGGTAACATCACCAGCATCTACTTTGTGTAGAAATAAGTACTTATAACTCAGAGAACTTAGTGATGTCATTGTAAATCTCCACCACCAATTCATAATATACATTTGGAAATTTGTGCGGATTGTTGAATGTGTTAATTTTAATTATCGGTTAACTGTAGTTAGACAAAGACCAGAAAAAGATGTTTTATATTAGTGTTGATCTCTTTAATTGTGCCTATGCATGACTCTGCAATTGATCGAACCTGTGACCTTCAAACTTTACAGCGTGTTTTTACCGTATAGACCGTTAATTTACAATCCATTTGTTTTCACTGCCATCTTTAACTAATTTTCCATGTTGCACAATTAATTATTATGTCATTGATGAGTAACTACATCACTTCCAACATGGCTGAAATCCCCTAGTCATACCATGCCAGAACCATAGATATCATCTCCGGGATTTTTCTACGGAACATGTTTTCTCATAATAATGTTGGTACTTTAGAATTCAGTGAACCAAGTGAATGTAAGCTATTGTTTTGATCGACATTTGATAACACTTTTCCACAAGCTTGCTATGAAGCGAATAGTACTACTAATAAAAGTGTCGATTGCTATAAATTTGTTCTTCATCAGTACATGTGAATTATTTTAGCTTATTGTCCCTACCAGGTCATACCATTTGAATGTCATGTCAAGTGACTAAAAAAGAGAAAACATCACTACATTCTTCGGATGCTTCAATGATATTTCATGATATCGAATTAAAATTAGAACACTCAGTTTAACACTTTGTAACACTATTACTGAACTATTTGCTCCGAAGATGACACTGAACTTATCGAGGTTACGTGCCAATCACTCTCCAATTAAGTCACATCTTCATATTGTCCATATGACATCAAGTTATTCAAACTACTCGTCACATTGTAACTTGAATGACAGAGTTTGATCAACACTAAACATGACCAGACAAACGTAATACTAGTCACTCTCTAATCAGTGACCAAGTAGTATGAACAAACTTGTCATTTTACATATTGATGCATTGATATGAATCACTTAAAAGTACCGTTATATTCACTAATTTTTGCAAAAAATATTTCTTCAATCTAAAAACAACAAATCTTTATTGATTTATGAATTAACTTACAATTTCCAATTGATCAATCATAAATGGAGTTTGTGTACCATTAATCAATATTGTCACAACGATTGGATGTATTAAATAAGCACAATAAGTGAGACGAGCTGGTACATGAAATGCTGATAATGCAAACATCTTGTAAATAGGTTCTAATAATAGAAGATATAATCAATAAATTCATATTTGATTGGCAATGTAGATGCATAAATTCATTATTTATGCATGACTATGAATAGTTGATAGTTAGAAGAGAAATGCTTAGCATAAAGCTTAAAAGTTGTAAATGCAATTCCCTGTAGGGTCATGAATACATACTGATGAAGAGTTGAATGTTAGGATGAAGTATCCATTCAGTAGTTACTTAGTTTTCGGAGTTTTTCCAAGACCCATCGGCGTTATTTAGAATTAAGTCGAAAGTTACTTTTGATTTCTTTGGATTTTAAACTCAATAATTGATTAGTTGCTGTGGTTTTATGCAGATTAAGATTTAATTTACTTCTGTATATATCTGTTTTGACGCCAAAAATGTTATTACTGGAACGTACGAATAATTAATTGATGTAACTTTATGAGTACGAAGCTACAGTGGCAAATACCAATGAGTGTGTCTAGTCGGTCCCCGTATGTCTGCACAATGTGAAGTCAATCCCGGGTCGGAATAGAAAGAGCATAATCCAATGAATTAACCAGAAAAATGAAATTATATTTCAAACACTCCTTTATATATACATAGAGCCTGACCACGCACTTAACCAATTAGGAAATTAACATTAATACTAAATAGGAGATACAGGAGTAGTTACTGTAGTTCACAAATGACGCTAATAATCAATAAATCAAACGGGAGATTAAAGCGAAAGGGACAAAATAATAGTCAAAAGAAAATGTCTACTTCACAAACAACCAAAATAATTGAAATAGCCTTCTAAAATGTAATTTGTGAAGTTAGTTATTCTTCTTGACTTGCCTGACATAACAGTATTCCTAGCCGATTAGTCTAGATTTAATACCACTGAAAACCAGGAAACACTGGACAGTTGTTTCGTACAAATATGGGACTCCTTATTAGTGCACAACCTTCATTATTCCAGAGGATCTAACCTAAGACCTTCAGGTCTTTTGACTAAACTCTAAACTTCAGCACCACAGGTATGACGTCCAATCATAGGATTCTCACAAATGTAAACCACGAGACATTCCTGAAGTAACTGGTAGAGTTCGTACACTGTATTCAATGCTCTTCATCAGAGTACACATGTATTCCACTACTGGTATTTACTTACATTTCGCACACCATTGCGTTGCAACTAATCCCAATTATCCACTAGGTGAAAATCACCATTGAAATACAAGTGTATATACCTGTTTAGTTCTAAATAGGATGCTATGCGAATCATGAGATCAGCTAACAACCACAATCCAATTTTATCAAACTTATAACATTAAGTACATATCATTACCAAGGTTAACTTTGATAATTTCAAATAAATTGAGCATTGGATAGATTGTTTATAAATAAGTGATATATAAATTTAAATAAATAAAAGAAATTTAAATGGAACTCTTAATCTGAGAATTTATCGCAAACCCACACATTCAAATCGATATATCGATTTCAACTCAGCACATCCATTCAGTGCAATGATATCGTTGGCTCTAAACTAATTCAGAAGAGCCAGTAGACTCATTACATCTGAAGACGACAAACAATACGAATAAAAAAATACAGTCAACATCCTACGACTTAATAATTTTCCAATGAATATTATTAAAAATTTGCAAAAACGAAACGACTTATTACTAACTAATAGTGAGTTAGCCAAAACATGTTGGATTGGTACAGCCGTTCTACCTTACCGCCAAGACACAACAGATGAATTACAAAGAATTCTAAAACAACAGGGAATCCAAACTTTCTACAAAACTACCAACACTATTCGAAGTGCGTTGGTTAAAATAAAGGACAAGATACCTTTCACCTCTACACAAAATTGTGACTACAGGCTAGGTCGTGTTGATTGTGATGCTTTCTATATTGGAGAGTCTTCACGAGAAATCAAAACTCGTGCCAAGGAACATGAAAGCTACACTAAACGACCTCCTAATAATCCTGTTGAACTTGAAAAATTACAAATTAAATCAGCAATTCCAGTACATGCTATCTATCACAACCATAAAATCGATATTAAAAATATCTGAATTATTCAAAAAGGTTTTTCCAATTATAAGGAAAGACGAATAGCTGAGGCGCTTCACATTTTGTTAAATCCAACTGCACTTAACAAAAGGGAAGGCCTTTCTATTCACCCACCATGAACTTTCCATTCAACTAGCCACAATTAAAGTACATCAAATTTCATAGACATGAACATACATATAATTTTATTTTCGCATATTCACATATTTTCCTCTCACATCACACTAACATTTACATACATGTCTCATTTTAAACCACCTTGACCTATATGACTTGACATCATAACACAATCAAACTCGCATTTTGATTGTACGAGTTTATTTTGTTTTTGATTTGTTCCATTGTGGATTATTTAATCTTGTGTTAATTCAATTCGGTTATTCATTTCTCTGAAGAAGCGACTTTCACTAAGCCGCGAAACGTCAGAAATTTTAATTTCTACTCATTGGAATCTTACAAATATATATCACTTATGTATAACATTAAGGTAATTCACTTTGGATGTGTGCAACAGAATCTGATCAAATTGCTATCGTTCATATGAATACAACATAAGAATACAACAAATCCTTAGACATTTTTTTTTCATTCAGATAGTTTTATAATTAAGTTATTGTTACCTAAGTAACAAGTTTCTTGAAGTAGGTTTTTATTCATCTAGGACTTCAATATATATGCATTGATAATTCGTAATGATTATTATTATTGGGGATTCATAATCCCCAAAAATACAATCGTTCATCACAGCAACCGAAAGGCGTTGTATTGATTTTCTAGTAAGATTGATTGTAGACGTTTTATCGATTAATTTTAAATTCAAATGTGATATATAGATATATTTTGCTTCACAATATAATCTTGCTACGAGTCTAGTCTTTTGGAATAGCTGTGGGTTGGGAAAAAAACAACTTGTAGTAATCTGACTGAATTACTAGTATTAGAGAAAGCGTTCGCATTAATCGTATCGAGAATCAGAGGGATCAGGCATATAATTCAGCTACCCTAGAAATCGTATCGCAAACCGTATTGAGTCGATAAGAATCAACGCGTTTGTTTCATTCTGACAGAAAACATAACAATTACACCAAGAAATAGTAATCTCATAATATAAATTACTTACTTGCCCATCCTATTGCACATTGATAAACTGAAATTGCTATGCCTAACGTAAATATAACACGATGAAATGCTAAATAACTAGCTGCTGTTCTATCATTTATTTCAGTTATTAATCCACTTAATACACCATATGAAATAAATATTGGTGAAATAATTAAAAATGCACTGATTGCATAACCAATTGATTCAAGTAAAATTTTATTCTTTGAAATATCTCTCTAAAATCGATAAAAAAAGGAGAGAAATCAAAAAATGTGCACGAAGTAAAAAATTTTTCGGTTAATTACAAAGGATCAATTACAGTAGGTTAAGTAGAATACAATGAATTGGTTTCATTCTAGTTGATCCTGATCAGTTTCATGTGTGTATATATGATCAATATTGGACCTGGCACATGCGTGCATCGGCCCAAGTTGTCATGCTTCAAAAGCACAGAAAGAATAACATCGCACTAGTTGTAGTAGTAGTGACTTTTAATAGTAATGACAACGAAAAAAATTAAGAGCGAACATATGGAATATGGTTCAGGCAGATAGAAATAAAGCGATGAAAGAAAGCAGTGAAATAATTTACGGGAGGACAAATAATGGATACACCTGTGCCACTGTAACTGATTCTGAGCTATGTCACCCAAAGTTTCCAACCACTGGTTACGACAACGGTACGAACCCCAACCAGATAGTTTGCGTTTACCGACACGATTCAAACCAAAATTCATAGAATCGACATGTGTACTAAATGTCAACCGGTTATGTTCATCGATAGAACATATATCTTGTCTGAGTTGCAAGCCACAATCCAACTGAAACAATAATTTTGAACTAAAGCTATGTAGATGAAATCCTCTCAGGATACACGTATGGCAACAGATACTGATTATTTTCAGTCGATTACAAATCAACGGAAAGATTTATACACATTCCAATTACAAAGAACATCATACAAATGCACCAACTAGTTGAGTTTCCTAACTACAGGTAGGTGGATGGTGTTTCGAAGGTTTCACCACTAGATCCCATATTAGCTAATATATTCTTATCCAAACTAGAGTGCAGTACACTAAACAGTTTATTCAAAAGTCCATATTCTACCGTTGCTATATAAAGGACTCATTCGTCCTGTGTAAAATGATACAGTACAATTAAAAATTCTTCGAAAGTTTGCTTAAGTACACCCGGTTATCACAAGTGAAGAAAAACATGAAGGTAGGATTGCTTTTTCAGATGTCGAGTTAATAAGATGGGTTTTGAACGAGAAGAGTAGTCAGGTAGAGACATATACGTATTTTCTCGGTTTTGTATCTTAACAATATCAAACATTTAGTAAGAAATCACTGTCCATGCGCTTACAATTCAGAGGTGATGCTACGAGTAAAATACTAATCCAGAGCTTACGCAGAATAATTTAGAAAACCTCGGGTGCAGGTGATATAAAGATGGTGGTGATATAAAGATTAGAAGGCGTCTATAAATTCACTTACTCCAGTGGAACACGTTACGATGTTCTACGAATTTTCATTTTCGTGTACGTGAATACCTTCCAGAAGTTAATAGATCACTACTCTCCCATTCAATTGAAACGGGTCATACCACGAGCATTAATTAATCATGTTAAATATTTTACCTTGTTTGTAACCGTCTACTGAAATCGACCAGATCCGTGTTTCTTCAAACACCAGAATCAATAGCTATTTGGATTGAACAATTGGAACTTTGCTTAGAGAAGAAATATGTACAACAGCTTCTTTTACCATGGTCAACTTCATACCATGGAAGTCATTAATCATCTCAATGATAAGCTTACTTATTCTGAACATCGATTTGCTACCAGTAGCAATCATTATAGCCAAAAAAATCTAATCAACCTTGCATAGCCACTTTTAGCCGAAATGGGAATCAATAATTGTAAATAAAAAGCTCATCGACACTAAGATTTTATTAGAAATGGTATATAGATTTTATATAATTAATGTCAATATTCATGCTTTCCATAGGGTTTTATGCCATAAAAACAAGCATACTCCCAAACCCTTTGCATAAACTCAAATAGTCTTTTATGCATAATTACAATGATTCTCGTTGAAGTTCAGAATTTTGGTTATGCTTGTGCTGAGGTTACAGGTAGGGTTAAATTAAATTCGTACTTAGTATTAGTTTAGATCTTTGGATTTCGTCTAGTGTTATAGAGTTGATTTATGTGTTATATGTGTCTTATTCAGGAAGATTTTATTAGTTGATTCATATAGTACTATAATTTGTGTTCTGTGATGTTAATAGTGGGTTCTTCCATTCATTGTTATACATGATAAAAAAATCCTAATGTTTTCGTCTTGTACCATCAACTTCAATTTTACTATTTATGTTTACAATATTTAGCATAGTAACAATTTGTAAGTCGATTTTTTATTAACTCATAAAACCGTTGGCATTCGCAACTACATATCTTATGTAGATCTGAAACAGGAAGGTTGATTACAATATTTTTACATTTTGATATCACGAATTGGTCTGAGTTAGAAATATCAACTGTTAGTTATAAGTTTGCTAACTAGACGCAAGATCAGATTTATATCTGCTTAGGATAACCCCAGGCTAAATCTACATCACGACTTGAACACAGAAAAACGACGCGAAACACGAGATGAACGCTTTATCCCAATTACGATAAAAGGCGAGTTATATATAAAATATTTATAGTCTTCTGTAACAATAAAACCATTATTATAATCCATCCAATCCGAGCTAAGAAGTTTCAGCTATTACCTAATCAGAACACCACGTGGAGATTCTTGAAGGACCTGCAAACCAGTGATTAGACAGGTTATCCCTGGCTATTTTAAGGGTTTCGTATGCTTTGTTGAAGTTTCTAGGAGCCAACTCGGTGGTCTAATGTTAAAACATTAGCCGCGGAACTAAAGTGTCCTTGGTTCGATCCCCGTCGGGGTTGCGTATGTGCACTACTGAAGAGTCACATTACAAAACAGCTGTCCAGTATCGGATACTGGTGATTAACAGTTGTCTAATTCAGACCAATTTGTGATATAAAATTAAAAATTCAACAATCTTCACTATACTTGATTACAATATTTTTACACCCAGAAAAGAAAGATGACTTGATCATTTAAACAATCTACATCCATTATCGTAAGTGAACCATTCAGGATTCATCTGAAACCAAGTCATTTATAACTACATATTTAATAGTTTGAATGTATTATATATGCTGAAAATTATAAAGATTTTGATTTTAATCTTTTGTGTAGGATAATAAGTATGAAATATTTGAAAGTTCAAAACTCAGATGATATAATCAGCGCTTGTTACTTGGTTGTAAATGATTCACTGTCATGAAAACAATATTTCATTAAATAAACAAAATACATAAGAAATAACTTACCATTTCAATTCTAGGATAATCATAATACAAACAACCAGTTAACATGCCAATCATATATGCTCCACAACGAGTATAAGGTCTCACATAGATTTCCTCCTTTGCTACACTATTTATTATTGAATGATTTTATTATAAATGAATAAAGAACAATTACTCCAAATGATGTATTTGGGAAAATTTCCCTTAACTTTTATTATTATCTTACTAAAAATATAAACTAGTTAAAAAAATGAAAGTTGAATTATTGCTAGTAAGTGAAATTCAAGATGTTCACTTCGTTCTATTTAAGATTCGTCAACCATTACTTCTCAGTGTTAATATTTACACTAGAACTTGAATCGAGTTTGTTCATAGTAAATGTCATCACGTTATCTGATGAGCTACTGTATCTAGATAGCCCCACTTGTCTAATGGTAACGTATATATAATTTGAAAGTCTATGTGTTTTCACGTGGATATTACTGTTGACTAAGACTGATCAGTCTCTGTCGTCACATATACTAATCATTGTACAATTTTAATCATGCTTTTAAACTATTGTTGTATCAAGGAAATTCGTTCAGAATGTACAAATAGTAAGAGGGATTAATCAATTCCAGCTCATAACAACATTAACAGAAAGATATAAACACTTTCAAAACTAGTAAAAGAAATCAAATGATGCACCATCTCTGCTTAAAGTTGAGGTCATTTACAACGTCATATCCAGTAGTTTTGGTGCTGCTCCAAGATGGTGTCCATCAAGATCACATTTCATTTCTTAACTTTTAGTATAGTTTTGCATTTTATTTACTACTGAACAATCAATCAACTGAGGATTGTTCTAGATGTTACTTTAGTCAACAGTTATTTAACTAACTTCATAACTGAACACTGCTATCACTATTATTGCTGCCAATACTACTATAAATACAACAATATCAATGATTACTATTTCTGATAGTCATGCTGGTTTGTGACTTAGTTCAGTTTATGTCGTTATGTCTCTTAAGTGTGTATATCGTTTATCGTAAACAATATATACATATGTAAACACTTGATTGCATTTTAATGGATATCTCAGTTACTAAAATTATAATAGTAATATGTTCTGAAGTGTATAAATTCAGTAAGTGAACTAATCAATAAACTCCACTAATCATGAATGACCTGCATTTCTTATGTTCATTCACACAGTGAATGTGAATGCCAACATGAAAACGTGCAGTAAGTGAAACTGATATACTCAGGAATAGCTAAGTCTTCTGTATTGCAACAACAACAATCATCTACTACTACTACTACTACTACTACTACTACTACTACTACTACTACTACTACTACTACTACTACTACTACTACTACTACTACTACTACTACTACTACTACTACTACTACTACTACTACTACTACTACTACTACTACTACTACTACTACTACTACTACTACTACTACTACTACTACTACTACTACTACTACTACTACTACTACTACTACTACTACTACTACTACTACTACTACTACTACTACTACTACTACTACTTCTACTACTACTACTACTACTACTACTACTACTACTACTACTACTACTACTACTACTACTACTACTACTACTACTACTACTACTACTACTACTACTACTACTACTACTACTACTACTACTACTACTACTACTACTACTACTACTACTACTACTACTACTACTACTACTACTACTACTACTACTACTACTACTACTACTACTACTACTAATATACTACCAATTATTCATTACAGTGTAATATTTTGTGAAAATAGACAATAAGTAACTTACTCCATGATCTCAAAAGAGTTAGTATAAGCAACATAATATGTGATTAATGATGAAATTAGAATAAGCGAAAGAGCGAATACAACACCAGCGATTCGTTTCCTACACAAAGAATGAGACATATCAAGACTAATTATTACTTTATTCTTACCTCATTATCTAAGAACATTTATGTGATGTGAATTATAGTGGAAATTACTTCGTGAAACTTAGATACAACTTATCCAAGATGGGGAGATACTTCCAATGAACTATTGTTCTTTTATTTTGTTCAGAACTACAAATAGAACCGATCGTATCAATTTGATGAATGATGTCAAAAAATGTTTTCATTGTATTATACCAGATAAACTGTAGGTTCTATGATGATATTACAGGAGGACGGCTTAACGCTTGATTACTATTATAAGTTCTTTTGATTCATCTGATATGTTTTTGCATTGATGACCAGTTTTCATTCTAATTAGATAAATTAACTATGTAAAGTAAGTGATGTGGTTTTAAGGGATTTTCTTTTTACCAATTTTTTTGCCTATTTTCATTAATATTTTTATCTGGTAGTCTAATATGTTATAACTATTCTAAAGAAGTGATGTCTAACCAAAAGATCAAGTCGATGCCCAACTTCGAGATCAACAGGCTGGATCTCATAAGGTTTGATAGTGTACCAAACAAATGACAGCATTACGGATCATTGTTGAACAATAAATTGAATGGAACTCATTACATTTCATCAAATTCCTTGAATATGATAAAGCATGAACAGGAAAATATTATGGGGTTTTTACCAACGCTGTAGTTTACCTGAGAAGAAAGTCAATATCATACTGAATTATTATGACAAGTTACACTGCAAAATTGTTTATGGAGGGCAGATCACAGATTCATTTAAAGTAAAAGATGGTATTAGACAAAGCTGTTTACTTATGCTCTTTCTCTTTTTTCTGGTGGATAACTGGATTATGAGAACTACAACATTGCAGAACAAGCACAGAATACAGTAGACTACATCTAAATGATCTGAACTTCACTGATGACCTAGCTCTTCTATCCCACACACAAAAACAAATTCACGTATAGACGGCCAATGTAGCAACAGTCTCTGCAGCAGGCTGTAACTTTTTGGTTTATTGTTCCCTTCATTGATAATATTAATTGTTATTGACTTATTTACCAGATTAAATTGGACTTTGCAAATAACCTAACCATTCTATCCCACACACAGCAGCAAATGCAGATGAAGACGGGGAGTGTAGCAACAGCAGTCTCGAGATCAGTAGGCCTCAACATACACAAAGAGCAAAGCAATATCCTACGATACAAAACAAAGAACACTAATCCAATTACACTTGACTTGAGGAGAAATTCAGGAGGATGTAGAAAGCTTTACATACGTGGTCAGCATCATCGACCAACAAGGAGGGTCTGATGCAGATGTGATGGCGCGAATTGGAAAGGCAAGGTTGGCATTTTTACGACTGAAAGACATCTAAAACTCAAACCAACTTTCAGTCAACATCGAAGTCAAAATTTTCGATGCAAATGTGAAGACAGTTCTGTTGTATGGAGCTGAAACTTGGAGTATCATGAAAAGCATCCTTTGAAAGATACAAGTATTTATGAACAGCTGTCTGCGTAAGATGCTTCGGGTTCGCTGGGCAAGCCCCATCAACAACAGATAATTGTGGTAAAGAACGAACCAACTTGCAGCTGAGTAAGAAATTTGGAAACGTCACTGGAGGTGGATAGCACGCATTTCGAAGAAATCACCAAACTGCCTCACAAGGTAAATAATAACTTTAAATCCTCAAGACCGAAAAGAAGGAAGATCAGAGAACATATTGCGCCGAGAATCGGGGGCAGACATAAAAAGAATGAGAATTACTTGGGAAAAAGCGGGAAGTATAGCCGAAAACAGAGTTGGTTGGTGAATACTGGTCGGCATTGTGTCGAACGAAGTTTTAGATGGATTCATGAATGAATGATTTTATAGGAACGTATAAAAATAAAATACCATTAAAAGGAATATATATGCCAACAAAGGCTGTTAAAATTTAATCCGTTAATATCTTCATGTTCATTGGAGAAAAGCAATATCTGCTTGTGGATATCTTGTTGAAATGTCTTCTAGAGGTTATGTGCTACTGTTTGAAAACCTAACTATTAGGTGAATTACTGTTACTTATTTTACACTACTAGTTAACTTAGTGTAAACTGATAAATTAAATTTCAAGAAATATTGCTCGAAGTTCTAGTATAAAGAGGTGATCAATCAGGTTTAACGATGTCGAAAATCAGTCAGTTACCTACTGATGGAATTTGATTATAATTGTGCAATAAATCGTCATTTCGTTGAAGTTAGAAATATCAATCGATGGAACTCAGTTTAATGGTCCGGATACTAGGCGTTCACTGTGAAGTTTGAAGGTTCGTTGAAAAGAACATCAATGTACGCAGAGGGTCTTCTTTTAAAAATTTAGAACGATTAGTCCCTTTTGAGTCGAGGTGGTTTTGTGGAGACAGATATGAAGTTTAATTATTTGTGTTTATCACAGACACGCGTTAGTTGGTTACTAATGTAAACCTATCGGAATCAAAGGTGTACTCTGTTGAGGAGTCCCACACCAGGAAGAAACAATTGTCTAGTGCTTCCTCATTTTCACTGGTACCGAACCAACATCAGTTTGTGACTAGTACAGACAAGTAAAATTAATCCCATTGATACACTTTGATAGTGTGTTAGGAAGACAAAGTTTATTAAAGATATGTGGTATATTTGCCAAAAACACTTCTAATAACCTGACTACACAAAAATCGCTTAAACATGTAAAAAAATGAACTAGACAAATAAAAAAATAAGAAAACAAAACTATCTCTAATTAGAGATCACAATGTCTCCTCCCTAGGTACGAAAGCCCACAAATATATATAAATTGATAAACACAGTAGAAGATGATGGATTGATTCATATGCTGATCGGGTTTGTTGGCAATCCTAGTCATGGAATTCTTAATTACATGGACGTTAGCTGTATAGTATATCTTGTTAATAATTAATTTAAGCCATTGTTTTAGCACAGCACTGTTTAAGTCGCCTCTGAATGGTGAGGAGCTATAGACTGATATCTAGAAATGTAGTAGGTATCATCATATCTTTTCAATCATTTATAAGCCTTTTGGATATCTGTTTATTATCAAATTTTCCATTTTTACGTTGATACATTTACATAGGGCAGAGAAATCGTGATCTCCAATTGGGGGTATCATAAAACATGACTAGAGGACTTCAAAAACAAATAAATTCTAATGGAAAATAGGAGTACATAATGAACAACTGCCAACCTCCGTAACTAAATATTTAGTTGAGGCAGGCAACAGTAGTGAAGCTAAACAATCATTTGTGGTGATATTGTGTAACAGGGACATAGGATGTATACTTAGGTTTGTTGAATCATTAGTTATACATAGTCCAACTTCCCCCCTCCTTCCTTATATGTTCAATGACAATTTGTATTTATACTAAACATACCCTGGTATATTGATTTTGACCCCTAGAGTGGAGTGGATTTTTATTAGTTATGTTTTCTTATCACTGGATGTGTCTAGTTCTATGTTTAGTTTTCGTAAATAAATGTCTTCATGAGTTTATGTGATTAGGTTGTTGAAAATGTTTTCCTCAAATATGCATTACAATTACATTATGATACACTTCGCCTTTTTTTATCACTTTATCAATAGAAAACCAATGTCTTCTCATGAGGTTTAACATAAAATCATTCGGTCTCCAAGGTAGTGAGCTAATCCTCTTGAGAAAAATCATAATGTCAACCGAATTTGGTTCTGAGTCAGTTAATTTTGAGATCTGCGCCCTTTACCGTTGAGCGACAGGTAACCAATCTAACATCAACAAAATAGTCCACTGGAGTTCAAGTCACTTAGACTAGTGGTGCATTGGTAACTTGATAGATAGAATTCGACTGCAAGACTGTTAAACTGTTATTAAATGGTTTACACTTCTAGTACTTGTTGGTTGTGCGACTATCACAACTCTAGGAATAGTAAAGCGAAAGTTGTAGAGATAGTTATATTATGTAATGTTCAATATTTATTAATCGGTGATATTAGATATCAAGAGAGAAGTATGATTTCATTTTTTTATACAAATCAATTATTAAACTTACCACCTGATCAGTGTTACAAAAATTGGCGCCAAAATTATCGTATATTGTATATCATTTGCAATATACCAACACCATTGTAGACACTGAAAATAAGATGGAATGAATATATGCATACATTTATATGTCTCTAAACACATACACATTGCCATTTTGTTATTGCTGCTTGTTCAAATGCATAGAGTTCATAATATTTACTTTAAACAGAAGAGATGTAGGACTCTTTAGGATTCGTCATCACCAGCAACGTAGAACCGGGCACATACGCCCGGTTGCTCACCTATGACCCCAAAGGAGATTAAACCCAAGGCCATCTAGCTTCGAGACGATCGTTTAATATTACACCATGGGTGCGGCAGTTTTCTACCAATGGTAATCTATGAGGTAGCGCAATATACATTGAATTGACCGAAGTTAGAAATATCAGGCCTTGGATTCTTACCTAACAGCCTAAAGGATAATACTTTATCTCAAAGCTTGAAGTTCTTCAATTCGATCAATGTTATGCGTGAACACTGTTGAAGAGTTACATACTATGACGAAGCAGTTGTGAAGCGCTTCATGAATATTGTTCGATGTTTAACCTACATCGAATCGTGATAGCTAAGTTATAATCACATAGGTTAATATACAGGTTAATATATAGGTTAGTATACATAAATGTAAAATCGTTATAATCATAATTACCGTTATTTAGCTATCAAAGTTCCCTAAATGGAAATTGTACTGTCTAGTATAAGTAGTTAAAAGAACATATTCAATTAAACGATCAAAATTCTGAAGCCACTATATAAATGATCATGTATCATTCCCTAAATATATTACTGAACGTAATGGTATGATAGATGAAATTTGTCTAAAATAACGAAAGGTAGAGCAGTTTATATCATTTTTTGCAATGCCGTGGTGTTAGCCTGCTTATGAAACTTCTAATTTACGTCGTGTTGGTGAGAGCAGTGGCGGTATGTGTTTGTCAAACATGACCTCTCTGAAATGAGGTTTTCTGGGGGCCCTGTGTGTTCTATCATTGTTGTTTTCGGAGAACTTCTGACATCCGTTGGTAACAGTATGTTCGTACTACTGGGGTTTGTCGATGTATGTTCAAGTATACGGATGACAGTTCACCATCTTGAAACACCGATATCAGTGGATTAGTCATTCGTAATGAAGGTCATCAGAGAGGCTTTCATTTCGTCCATCAATTTCTGACGCTCAGACTGACGTTATGATATTACAGATAGTTGTATAGGTTCAATATTTATTTGTTCGTTCACATTCTACTGCTATATTTATAAAGACTGTTCAGCTGTGTGTCATGTGATGTCACTAACTATGGCTCAGAATAATAATCACTAACTACCGTGTCATAGTTTTCTGGTGAGGTTTTTATAAAAATATGAAGGGCTTTCCTCATCAGGCCACCTTTACTTAAATATAGATATTTTATCGTCTTCTTTTCCTTTGGTTGTACTTCACTTTCATTCATTACTTTTTTACTACACTATATCTTTACTAGAGTAGTTCATCAACAATTTTGAAGGTTGTAATCAACAGAGATTGAACTTAGTACTTATCATGAACATTGAAGGTACTGATAACAGTGTAAATTTGATTCCGATAAATTAATTAATAATTGTTTTTCAAGGAATATATGACACATAGATCCGAATAAATTAACAACTGAACAGTCATTTACCAGATCCATCAGTAGCATGTAAAACTGAAGTATAAGAAAGTGGTGGCTATGAATAACTGAAATACACAATGGAACTAGATCGGTGCCAGAATGTCTAAGCTTAATATCACCGAAAGTACTATTGTAAATAACATTCACATCTGTAGTACACTACTAAACTACCACTTAGATACTCTCTCTTGATATTTTACAATTTGTCGTCTGCGACATTTATAGGAATCATTTTGTTGTATAATTAAATCAGTTTTGTTCATATGCAAATCGCCGTTGTTTAATGTTCACTTTCATAGATCATATCCTACATTATTTGCCTTTTGCTTCACTCTGTGGATGCAACAAATCATCAGAAGCTCCTACTTCATGTAGATTTTATTCAGAGCAATAAAAGTCTTGTGAAAAATGAATCAAATCCTCAAAATGTATTTGTCTAGGCTACAATAATTTTAACCGGATACTACAAGTCATGTTAATGCTAAAATATGCTTTCACTCGTAGATGTCTAATGTGATTAGATGGTAGGTTTACTTTAATATAATCTCATTGCATGAAAATGATTAGATAACCTGGGCTTAGATTTCATGTCAACTGATATATATATATATATATATATATATATATATATATATATATAATGTAGAAGACTAATTCTCTGTCTTCCTCTCTCATTCAATGTGACTTGAATCTATATCAAACAATATCACAGTCATTGACATCAAAAGTAATGTGTTTGTCGCCATCACGTAGAATTATACTGATTAATCAATAAACATCATTTGATATACATGAATGCAATTGTTAGTGACTTACACTATGCTTAAAGTTAAATAAATTATTTAAGTATAAAATGTACCAATTTTTTCGACAATCTGCTATAATTGAAGTATTTATTTCTTGTGGAAAAAATGGTCCATCGTATATATGAATTAATAAACCCGTAAAGAAGAGAACAGTCATTAAGTAGGCTGGAGTAAGTCTATGTAAGAAGTGAAATGTAAGAAACAATTCATAGATTAGTAAGTCAATAATTGTTTTATTTATATTTTAAACAATAAACCAAATACTGAAGTTTGTTGTTTGTACTCGTCACGGATTTATCACAGTTGAGTACCATTAAGATCCAGATAGTTATAGATAATTAACAAGTCCTAGTATGGTACTTCTCACCGCTGCATTTAACTTACAACTTTCATTTCCTGTGTTGAATGTTTAATCATAGGTGCCACTGGGTTGATCAGAGTCGAATAAAAAGACTCTCGGTTTATATGTCAGCACAACAATTGGTTAATCCAATTATTTATAACTGTTTCATTACTAATATATCTGAACAAATTAAATACCAATCTTCACAAGACCCCCTCAACTTACATACTATTATTGCTGAATATCTTAAAGACTGCTAAATTTAAAGTTACATATGAAAGATTGATATTACTTAGACAACTACAGAAAGTCTGGATGTGCTGGACAACTGTTACGTGAGCTGATAGACGTTAGATATGTAAATTGAATTGAAAATTTGCTCATTAATCTAACAATCAAGTGTTTGCTTCACCTTCTCAAAGTTCTTGTTTCGATCCTCAGTGTGAGGGTGGATGAACATTACACGGGGATCCTATGTTAGGATAAAACAGCTGTTCGGCACTACTTGGTTTTCAATGGCTGCCTAAATGAAGTCAGTCAGTGACATAAACTTCAAAATGTAACACATGATCATATTATTAAATTTATTTCAATCATTATGAAAAGAGTTGCATACAAATATATTAATGAAAACAGCTGATGCCCGTTATAGTATAGTCACTATGCAGAAAATAGAATAAACCAATCCGCTAATGTTTATCCATTTAGTCTGCTTACATAAAGAAGATAATCATATGATCTAGAGGAAATTAAACCACTATTGTAATGTCAACTTTAAAAAGCAGGAGAAGTGTAATCATATTCTTTATTGAAACCATGGTATTGATGAAGTGAAAGTAAATCCATTTTAAATTAATACTATACTATACTATACTACTTAGTGGAAGAATAGATATATTTTAATTTAGATTGTGGTTGACAAGTAGAATCCAGGATGCTCGTTTTGTCCTATTTTGGACTTGATATATTTTAGTGTTTTTACCTATGACTACTAATTAATTGTCATTAAGTTCTTTTTTAAATAATAAATTTGCTTATCAGGAGGATTACAATGATCCGGTTATTCGGAGGTGCGGTTCACACCAGAATTTGAAGTCTAATCACTTATTTCAAACACCTTCATATTATCCACTAAGATATTGATTTCAGTTAGTGATATATGTATAACTAAGATGTATGTATAAGTTAAAAATGTTTATATCTTGTAAATCAATGCTGTTTGGATTTGATCCACTTAGGATGCCTCTACGGTGACATAAACTGATCATCATAAGTCCTAATCAATATCTAAGAGACGATACAAGCACTTTAAAGTTGTAAATATATCCCTGTTTCAAAATTGTTGCTGATTGAACCCTATAGCTCATTGGCAAGTGCAGTGGCGTTTGGCAATTCCGTGATATGACGGAACGGGCTTCTTCGAAAAGACTAAAACAAAACTATACTTCCTTAATATGTGTTGCTTCTAAGTAAAGATGAATTAAATTCAGATACTGCACTTCTTTAAATATGTAACTGAGATTGGTTGAAGGATCATTCAGTATCACGGATTGATGATACTCGAAATAATAGGTTTTAATACAATGTGCCCATTGAGAGAACAGATAGATTTTGATTCTACTTGTAACTATTTTAAATTAAAATCAAGCAGTCTATTGCCAAGTACTTTCACAGGTTACAAAGCTGATTTTCTGTTGCTCAATTTGAGACACCATGTTAAGAAAAAATTTGCAACTGACAAAATAAGTAACAAGGTAGTCTAAGTAATCCAATAACGACGATAATGCGAAATACTAAACATTATAAACATAGCATTAAGATGGTTTTATAGTAATAAGTACTAAGGTTAGATGTTTATATTCGTCACAGATTGATGTTGGTTGGATACCACTGAAAATTTGACAGCTACTTCGTGCTATTAAGTGACTCCTCAGAAGTTTTTACACTTGATTCCGCATGGGATAATTTGAGAAGAAAGAATAAAAAAGTATGTAATAAGAGATGCTACAATTTTAAAAGTAGATGAAGTTAAAGCTCGAATACATTTTTATCACGGTGATTAATTCCAATCTAAAAAGTTGAATGACTCTTCGATATGATCTGAATTACACTATTTCTCATTTTATAAAATGTATCTAACTTACCGTATAAAACGATGTAAGCACACCATTAACCAAAATTTGATACAATTTTTGAAGCCAACTGTATTTGATAATCGTTGCATACATACATAACACATCAATAAACCCCTAAATAGGAACAGAAAAACAGTTGGTACAATTACATAAGTGAATTTTTAAGAACAAAAATTTACTAAAGAATATATGAATGCCTTGATCAGAATGCAAACAACCGTTTCCTACTTTCTGATCGCCTCAGTTATTCTTTAGGTAACTTTAAACTTGTGTGAAGCTAACTTACACTCAACTCGATAGGACGAAACGCGCCTCCTGGATTTCGCTTGCCAGTCACAATCCAACTTAAATATATAACTTGTGTAATAACGCTATATCGAGGCAATCCGCTCAGGATGCACATATGGCAACAGAGACTGACTAGTTTCAGTCCATTACAAATCAACGGGAAGATACAAGCTTATCCTAATTACGATTTAGTTTTCTTTTAGAAATTTCTTATACGTACCTGTAACTTCCAAGAGGTACTAAAATCAGAACCACAGTGTTGAATTAAAATCAAATTTTAAAGAAAATTATGTCGAAGGAACATCTAGAATGTCTGTGCAATGGTAAATACCTTAAAGTTGAGTGATACAAATTAAGTCAAATTTTTTTATCATATTCAATTACACTACAAATAGTACCGCTTGATAAATTAGACTTGATCATTGAGACAGACTTCCAAAACATGAAGAAACCCATGTATCATTCAATAGGTTTATCAGTACAGTTCAGAAAATTAGGAATGATGATCATCAGACAAGAGATTTTACTCTTCTCTATTAGTAGATATAAGTGTTTAGTTTGGTTGTGTTCGTTTTCCGAAGAGAGGTGTAAAGTTTTGTTGATTGCATCCGTCATAGATTGGTAGAGGTTGGATACCACTGAGAAGTCGTGACTGATGGTGTTTAGACTTGCCAATAATTCAGGTTATCACCAATGACAATAAATGATCTTTGCTCTGTATCAGAAACTGATGAGAGCTGGGATTCTATAATTGGATGCTGGCTGGCCCAGTGATACATATGGTTAAGCATTTGTAGTGGGACCTGAAGAATCCAGGTTCACTTCCCTAGAGGCATCATTGGCGCACACTGCTGAAAAGTCCCACGTTAAGAGCAGACAGCTGTCAGCTGCTTCTTGGTTCTCAGTAGAACCCAGTCAATATCAGTTTCTAATGCTCACGAACAACTAAATGTCTAATCGCTATGATTTTGCATGTTAAGGTTTGAACTATCCCACTGAACTTTGGTCAGTCTTTGTTTACATGTGGACTTCCTGAGGTCTATATAGTTGTTAGCTAATACATAGACTATAGCTAACAGTATAACTCAAGATGTGTTCTATCTTTAGGATTTGGCATTCGGATGCATCTGCATTCCAATGTTAGTGTTTACATTCAGGTTTGAATTCAACACCTCTAATTTCAAACTCTAGGGCTTTATTCAATAAGCTAATAAGACCAAGTAGCCACTAAATTCTTCAACGTGTATGAAGATCGCAATATGGTATAATATTATTGGGATGCAGTATTCTTACTAGTCTTACTATGGATCCCGCTTGCTAAATCAGCTGCAGTGATATTATCACTATTAGAACTCAGCATACCGAATCACAGTTACGTAGTAAGAACCCAGAAGTAGTATTAGTAGTATTATACTCCATTCTTTAATAATAGAAGCTCAAACAAGCCAGTAAGCAGTCTGACCAGACATATGTATCAGAACACTTCACTGTATATCAAAATATAAATGAGAGTAAGGGAACCGTGAGAATATAAAGGTCATTAGAATGTAAGGAGTATAAACGTTAAACTAAAATACTATACCAAAGTAATGTAATAAAAAATAAGTAGACAAGCACACAAACACTTACACATAAGAAGTGATACATGAACTGCAAGACATATTAGCATATTCATAGAATCATCAAGGCTTAAATAATACTTAGGTCAAAAAAAATATCTAAGTTTAGAAGAGCTAATTGTCAGAGAACACCACTATAGGTTTTGTAATTATGAACCATGACTTGTGTATATTTAAGAAAACTGTTGGGACGGCTCCCAGAAACTTCAGCAAAGCCTTCAGAACCCTTGAAAGAACCTGAGACATTCCATCCAATCACTAGTCAACAGAACCGTTAGAATCTCGACGTGGGGAGTTCTGATTGGGTAATAGTTGAAATCTCTTAGATCGGAGTGAATGGGTTGTAATATTGATTTTGTTGTTTCAGAAATCAATAATAAACGATTATTTTGTACAGAACTTTTTATTTTATTGGAATAAAGCTTCCTGTTTACTCGTCTTTTGTCTTCTGAATTCCTACTGGGAGGGTTCAAGTCGTTCAAGTTTTAAAGTTGCCTGCTGCTAGTGAAGCTATCAAGCATAAGTCATAACAAAAACACAAACAAATAATCCTAACAAAATGTACTTACGATAAGAAGAAATAAATATCAGGAGCTAAATGTCCATTAAAATACATTCCCAATAGCCATATACGTCGAAATTCACTTGTTAATATCAATAAGTTATCTATAATTGGTATCATTTTGTAAACAGAATACAATTACAAATCAATATTTGCAGTAAAAACATAGTTTGTATTCACTATAGATTGATGTCGGTTGGGTATCATTGAAATTCAGAGAACACTGGATAGCCATCAATTTATAATATAGAACTACTAATTAATGCGCATCCGCGATCTTACCAAGGGATTGAACTCAGGATAATCAGGTTTTTCAACAAACGTTTACTTGTCAACATTATCAAGCTAATGACAGAATCCTCACTTCAATCACTTTGCGATATAGTGCTACGTTCAGTCAATGTTATTGGTGATAATTGCCCACTTTCAACATATCTGAATTTCACTACTCACGACTTTTCGCTACAACTTTAAGAGCATCTTCTGGTTATTCACTAGCCAGCTGTTTATTATAATTGCGTTGAGTCGGTTATCATCGATAACAGTTGTTAATCGTCGCCTTATATCACAAATTAAATGAAGTCGAACCACTATCATTATATGCTGACCCAACGTTGTCTCTATTTAGGAGTTCGACTGGAGACTTAGAGATAATTTGAACCCTGTAACCTTGAGAAACTTGGTAAACCTTTCTCCACGAAAATACTGTAACTTATCGCTTTATTACAAACTTCTGTAATGAAACTCGTAGGCTATACCTTGTTATTCTTAAATCCTACCCAATTTATATCATTTTCGCTGTCGTTGTTCTGTACTCCATGCCTGTATATCGTTTGTCTCTAGTTGTGGATAATTATATTTAGGAAAGTGGTTTTGGAGATAGCTAGCTTAAAACCGTGAACTGAGGTTTAATACTATTTAACACTCGTCATCTATGCTTACCTGCAATCTGTGAAGGAACTTATACTCCCTTAACGATTTGATCCCGAGTCACACACTTCATACTGTGCAACCATAAACTCTAAGCTGCGGCTGGCTCCCCGTAGGACTGTGATGCATATATTTGTTATCCATTGTGTAGTGACGGATTTGATGTTCATCAAGTCCTTTTTAGTGTTGTTCGAATTCTATCTATCGAATGTTTCATTAATCTTGGTAACTGTAAGTCACTGAGTCATCACCAGTCGAATTCGTAGGCGAGCATATGTCTTTTCGAGATTGCATGTGCAAGAGTGACAAATATCACGAAACCCAGGTCTAAGGTTTCTTGCGACCACCACCAAAGCCACCTTTCCTCTATAATTAGTGCTAATGATTTAAAATCATTTAGACTAGTGACCTCACTACTACTCCATCAATAAAATTTGAATGGTATTATAAAGAACTTGATGAACATCAAACTACACAGTGATCAACGAATGTGTAATTTTATACACCTTGTAACTAGACTAAGGATGCCATATCTACACTAATTATTTTTTCCTTTCGTCAACAGCATGTAGTCATTCTCTTATTAGTTCCTAATAGTTGTATCCCATAAAACATCTACAACTTCGAAATATTATGCAGCTATGTCAGTCTCCGTTTACTTATGGATTTCATACTATGATAATTACAGACACCTCTGTGTATGGATAACAGATGGCTATTATCGTGTATGTATTCCGATAACAAAGTAATCAGGCCTATAAATTGATAGACATTCTGTAATCTCAAGGTTATGTGAGGATCTACTTCATTCCGCTTTCATTCTCCGCTAGAATACATGCAAGTGATGTTACTCAGGTCATGCACAAATCATGCTACCTTTATATCATTAAATCAGAATCCAATAGTTCATGTATTCACATTTAGTTAATTTTTGACCGTGACTAGTGGAATTCAACTTTGTCAGGTGTGATGCAGTTACCCACCGATGTAAGCGGATGAGGTCGCTTAAATGTGTCGTCGATTGACTGAGTTAGAAATATCAACCGTTAGGAACGGGTTTAGTAGTCTAATGGTAAAGCTTCAGCCGTAGAATCAGAAGGCCTTTGATTGGGAAACTGGTGGGATTGTGGATGCTTCCTGCTAGTCTCTTACTACAACGTGACGGCTACTCAGTGCTTCTGAGTTTTCAGTGGTCGTGTAATTCGGACCAGTTTGCAATACCAGACTGAAATCTTTGACCTGTCATGAAATACTGCTAAGTTAATATTTCACCTTAGTGTTCCAAAACACCAAAAAGCGATTCACTGAAATATGCAACTGCATGAATGAAAGAGGGATGCATACGTTAACAAAGTAAACGTAAGACGATTTGGATGGATATTTTGTAACAGCCAACCTACCATTTATGTGAGTTTGTCAGTACTATCTACATATTTCAACTACTTACTATTAAAAATGCATTCTTGAATATAATACTACTTAATGAAATATTAGTTACACAAATTATTCTTGCATTATTTCTGCTTATATTAAATCGCTTATGACTAATTCTAGGCTGATAAGTATTTTGTTGTGTTGCTGACGTATTATGAATCTAGTGCTTTTAGAATGTGGTTCGGGAATAGTCAACAGGAAACCTTGGACCCAGGTGCAAACAGACACTCATCAGAAAGGTGCATCTTCAGTCTTCGTGAAAACATGTGCTATTCTGTGGTCACATTATCAATTGATCAATAAAATTCGATTGGCGCTATAAAGGAGTTGATGAACATTAAACTGGTCGCTACACAGTGATCAGCTAATGTATCTAGTGCTTTTTGTGTATAATCACTTGTCGCATCATTTAAATTTTGTCAATTGTTTCAATTAAATTTTACAGTTCTGACGAAATTCCATAAACCTTGTAATGAAGTGAATCCGTACATCCAAGACTATTTTGGAATTATATCAACTATTCTGGTTAATAGTTTAGAACGGGATAATCAACAACGTTATTATTGTTTACCTAAGTGTATTGTATCCAGCTTTCTTCAGTCAGTTTTTCGATTGTTAGTTGATAAGTGGTGCCTATTAACAATGTCATTTTTACTAAATATTCCGTTCAAAGTGCCTGAATATATCACCAACTGTCTTATAGAAACACAATTAGTAAAACCCAGTCCGGAATAGAGAATAGAATGAGATCTTCTATATGTTGTACTAACATATTACACGAACAGGAGAATGATCAAAAATACTGGGAAAGACAGTGTGAACATTGAAAACCATCAAGATAACCTAAGCCATTTTCTGTCCCTGAGAATTTAACTTTAGGGTAATCTGAAGTATGTTATACCAGCATTCATATTTTAACCGACTTTCGTTTCGTCAGTGATTTAATGATTTACTTGGGAAAGATGTACTTGTTAATTACTGAACATTATATTACACTAGTCAACATACTGTAAGCTTTATTTGAAAAGGTCGTGTTTTGGAATATATCTGCTCAAGAAAACTCTTGCTAGTGGCGTATTATGAATTCAATAAATATTAAGAAATATTAGTAAGCGATGTTAATGTGACATTATTGTTATCAGATTTAAAAATTACCTGGTTCTTTGACAAACGAAAACAAAGGTTTATGAAGCATGGAAAATTAGTGTCAACCTATCGCAAGGCAAAAGTTAATAAGCGTTCAAAGATCATTGACCTTCATAAACATTTTCAAAAGGGAGAAATCTTACTTGAATTAGCTTTTATGTTTTAAAGCGATATTGTGTCATATGAAATAGCATAAGGAGATGTTTGGCAGAGTCAGTTGGAAGGAAGCTGATGTTAACCATATGTTGCATATTACTAGTAAGCTGCATTTAGAACTTTAACAAAACCGATAATCTCTTGAGATAACAACTATTCATAGCTGTCATAGATACAGATTCTTCCACAGAACAAATCTATTTACACTAATCAATCGCTTAACAATCGCTAAAGTTATTTGTTTGTTTAGTAGTCAAAATTGATTTTTCACTCTGATGACTTGTAATTTATTGTTGGACAATGCATAATGATGTTCAACATTTGGTAGTAGTAGTCACTTGGCTGTATATCTTGATTGCATATTTACATAAAACTTACAGTCTTTTGGTTATGTAGAGAATAACCTCACTTACTTGTCACTTTATAACCATGTAGTAGTATATGACCACCGATAATCCAAATCATTGAAATAAATCGTATACCATCAACAAATTTCAAAGAGACATCATATGTTGTATCAGACATACCATCGACTTTTCTTTTTGTACATAATTGTATTGTGTTGGCAGGTAACGAAAAAGCGCCTATGACTTTGATTAAAATGTACTTTTCTGAGACAGCTTGAAAAAGGAAGAAATATCTTGAAGATATTACACTTTGTTTGAATTGATTTACAGTTGAAGATGGAAATCGTTTACAGAATAGAATAAATTATCTACATAAACCAATCGATTATATTCACAGCATCTTATTGTATGAGATGTATAACACTTTAAAAATATATAACTGTTGGCGATTCCGATTAATGAATATAAGTTTTTCCTTCATATTCACCTTAATTGATAATACATCAATATCTCACATTATTTTTATTAGATATGATAGTGAAAGATACATTCACTAACACTTACGGAGTGAAAAGTAAAACCTTTGATATAACGATGATAGCTTTAATAGTAGCATTCTGAGGCCAAAAATAGTTTATACTAGAGAAGAACGCAGGAACCAAAGCGTTTAGACATGCAGCATGTTGCTGGGCTATTTGATTGTATTCAGTGAAGAATGCCGAAATTCTAGTTCCATTGGATTTTAATTAGATCTAAATTACTTAGCAACACAATGGATTTGTAAAGTATCCGAAAGGAAAAATTATACCATTCACTCAACTTAGACATTTGACATCCTAGTATACAAACGAGTCGATCAGTGTCATATATTTTATGTTAGTCAATTAGAATACAGCAACTAGGAATGAAAATTCTGTAGACCCTATCCTAGGGGCGGTCTTGAGTGCTCACTTTAGTCAAATAGGCCCATACTGGGACGAAAGGGATATTTAGTGTTTCATGCTTTATATTAATCGTCTAACTAAAGCCAGTCAGCTTTGAGGAACCTCAAAAATAGAATGGAAACTTGAAAGTCACGAAAGTTTATATAATCTTCATTAAAATTAAAACTAAAGCTTAGAAATGTGACAAGTCTGAAAGAAGTCAGGTGATTGGTCGACAAGAGAATCAACTTTCTATCAGACAAAGTATGATCTACTTATCCGATGCGTTATCTAGTAGTTTAAACAATGAGAATTAACTTGAACTAGAATTTAGATACTCTTGACACCAGACATTTGTATAGTTTAGCAACCGAGTCTATTTATACTGGTTTTTAATTATTTGTGTGGAACTACTAAGACATGATTGGGATTAAGTGTCAAGTCACGTGTATAATTAGCTCTAAAGCTTAGTCAATAAGATTAAGGTTTTCTTTACAACCTAAAATGATATTAATTAAAACATTATTGAAATTGAGTGTCATGTGTCATCTGTTTTCTTCAAAAATGACCTTATACGACAGCAGACACCTATGATTCCATATTACATTTCATTAAGAATGTTCACTATTTGCCACTAATATGGCATCTTCGGATAACTCAACCTTAGACTTACTGTAGTGTTTGAGTACCCCATCTTACCTTGGTTATCAACGCTTCTCCAATCGATATCTTCTAAATTTCTTAATATTTATGAATACTGAGTTGGATTCTCGAAACAAATACTATCAGTATAGACTTCAGTTAGTAATAAATTGTTAAAATGTTCCCAAAATCCATAGGAAGCTTGTTTTGGTTGATCTAGTAAAGGATTAATTATTATTAATTACAGTGATATTGTTAATTGTCAGCTCCTTTAACCTGATCGCTAACCGTTTAGTTGTTTATTAGTTTCTTTTTAATTAGTTGATAAACTGGATCGATCATTGGCTGATGAATGAAGTGACTATAAACTTAATGCAAAATTTTTACATTTTCACAATTGTTTAAGAGCCCATAAATGTCTATGTACATTGCTACTTGCAAAGAAACATAGTGGTGTTGGACAGTTTAGTTGATGTTCATCTAGACGTAGATGAATGGTTTTTGTTGCTGGAGAAATTTATTTTGAATATAATATTTCGCTTGACGTTATATATCGTTTTGTTTTAACCAGAAGTATGCAAATAATTTGCATGATCTACAAACTTTTATCACTTTCTCACAACAACGTTAACTTACTTTCTACTTCTAATTCTGGTAATTTTGAACATTAAGTTGGCTAAATAAGCCAGAAGTTTGCATAATTAATGATGTTATACGCCTTATTGACATACTTTATTAGGCTTGAAATTCAAATCAGTTAGAGTTGCCTCAGGATTACTTATAACTATCTAGTATCAACTTCATATCTCTAATGACATAAAACAACTATCATCTAATACCATAGGTGATACTTATCTCATTCTTAGTATGACTGAATTCCTCTCATTACAGCTGTTTATCAGAACTTATGGAATTTGACCTGCTAGAGAAATTAGTTTCATTATTATAGTGTATTTGACACTAGATTAACCATTGGTAAACAAGTATTAAAAATAGTAAGAAATCTAAATCCCTAAGCTCAGCTCTTAATCGAACCTTGAATGTATATGTCTCAACTTAAAACATAAAAGGCACATAGTGTTCTTCAGTTTATGATACCTCTACAAATGTAGTCATTTTTGGATAAAGATTAAGAAAGTACATTTAGTTGTTTACTATCGTCACAGAGTGATGTTGGTTTGGTACCACCAAAAACCAGGGAGCACATAGTAACTAACTCGTCCTATTATAAAACTCCTCAGCAGTGGGTACCATCGATTCATGCAGAAAATGATAGTTATATTATATCACACATTGACGAAACCGGGAATTCTATCTTTGAAAGCCGGTTATAAGGTGTTTAAAAGTTCATCTCAAAACTTGAAGGTCCTGGATTGATTTATCTGGTGAGATTAACAGTGCGAACTGTCGAGGAGTTGCATATTAGGATAAAACAGCTATTCAATGCTCCCTGGTTTTTTGTGGTACTCTGATATGCCGGGCACCTAATGAAGATCAACTATCTTCGGGAACTTTGCTTTAGAAGATTATTTCAATTATTATAACTGAACAGTGTTGACATTTCATTTCTATGACTGTTACGTTCCCCTTGCCCGGTTCTTGCGTTTCGTATATTTGCTCTTAATATATTATTTCTTTGAACTACGTTAATTTAATTGTGTACAAGTTCTCCCCATTCACTGCCACTATTTTTTTTGTTCTGCATCAATGTTAGATTTGTGATTGGTTTACTGTATGGTCTGATTTCATGTGTATATAAAGGCATGAATAAAATATAATATGTTCTCGGTTCTTAGTTCTCTCTCAGCTCTCAGTTCTTGTTGTTGTCGGCCTAGGGAGGTAAGTGGGCTTAGGTCAATCGTACATTCTCGACTAGGCATGCACCTCATTGGTGTTCGCGTCCACCAACCCAAAACATCCGTCCTCCTTCTTTTTATCGCGTCATAACATACTCAACCAACATCAATCTATGACTAACACATGCAACTAAACATTAACATAACCAATCTACTTTACATCACAACTGTTATGAATATAATTTTTGTAGTTAAATATTCTTATGTCATATGTAACTTCATACACACACACACACACACACACATGCAAACATAAATAGCACATAATAATAAAAAGATATTTGTTATTTAATTCACATATTTTAACGCATGCAGTACTCAGAGTTTGTCATGCAATTTTATTGATAATGAATTTCATAGAGAAATCAATACGTAATTTCAATAATTCACTGATACTTTTGCGAAAGTTACTAAATGTGTTTTGTATAACCCGTTCTTTTTCATTGATTTATGAACAACTCGTATGATAAAACCTCTAATTAGTAAAATGTGTTTTTTTAAGAGAGAATTAGATTAATATGAAACAATCTAGTGATTGATAGATAGATAGATAGATAGATAGATAAATGGATGGGTAGATCATGAATAGATAGATATATAGATAGATAGATAGATCAAGGATGGATAGATAGATAGATAGATAGATAGATAGATATCGATATCCTAGATTGAATTATGTCAGATGATTAAAAATTGTCAGTATAGGATCCTGTTTGACCGATGCTGCATGTTATTTATCATTTAGCAACACAATGTATTTGCACTTTGAAGAAAATGATGATGTTTGATTGATTTTGAACATGAGTAACTCAGTCCCACATTCTGAACCATTACAACTATGTTACACGGAGTGTAATTACGATTCTGTCCCACTAAGACATTAACGTAGGTTGATTAATGAGTGGCAACTGATTTCTTATTTGTTTAGACGTATATTTGCTAATCAAATAGAATATATTGCGCACTACTATATACACTAATCTTAAGGACTGAACTCTAGGATTTCTACCAACTAACCGCTTCAACATAATACTAACATTTTTGAATTATTTAGATAAGTGGCTGATTTGCCACTTAGTCAACAAAACATTGAATCCTTCACTACTCAGTGGTCGTTCCATGTAGTTAAAATACCTTAGCGACATCAGTAAGCTTAATCTGCTCAGTATATTTAATAATAATAGGATAAAAATACACGTGAAAATGTTTTCTCCTAGAATGGGACTGCTTTGCTGTGCCAACCCATCACCTTAAGCAAAGACCGAACTCACGACTTCCTAGTCTCTCGACGAGCTATAATGTAAGGATCAAAGAATTTGTGAAACCTATTTGTTTAGTCTAAAACTGATTATTAATAATGGTAAATTCATCTTAGTAAAATAAAACATCCGGCGTTTACATCTTTCTGAAAAGGTTAATGGAACATACTACTTAATTCGAAAGTATTATTCAGTATGAAACTAAAATAATATATTTACAATTGTATTTAAATAAATATACACTGAAGAATGACTCTGACGTTATGTCGATAGGTAAGAGTTCTTAAATTCAAATAACACTACACTATTGAGCAGTAACCAAAGTTCTGAATGAAGTTACATCGATTAGACATGAAAGTGTATTACAATCCGGTCAAGATTAAGAATTACACAATAGGATATTGACCACTGTTCAGTGATAAATGGAACTATTCAGAACATACAATGTAAATATTATGAATCTCAACGTGTTCGGAATATCTATCTATCGACTGAATGGGCAATTTATTGTCAAACAGTTCTGTTGATATCTGGATAACAAGAACCCTTTTAAAAATTCATGTTGTGTAATTGTAATTTTTATTAAATTAAAGATATCTAAACTTTTAGATCCATAGATTAACTAGAAGTGAAGGACTGTACTGTATTGCTACGTCATTGTATAGTAGTCATAAGTACGAATGTAAACAGGTATTGTTGATCAGACAGTTCTTAACAACGTTTGCCACTTATTAACTTTAAATATGTTTTTGAGAAGCATTGACAAAAAATTAGACTATATAGAAGACAACTTTTCAGTTAAACTGTTCCAATGTTTAAGGACTTCTAATTCCAATTTTAATAAAGGTTTACTGCGAAAATTAACCTGTGTAATAGGGTCCATATACATAGTGTTTATAAAGTTCTAAGTGTACTTGAACTATGGTATTATGAATTGGACGAATTCAGATTAAGAAAGCTCAGCCAGAAATTATAACTTGATAAGGCAGCTATAATTTCAAAGTCGCTGTCCAGCTCGACGATTCATAACGATTTCCTCAAAGTATACTATATAAATGTAATCAATATATGATAGAAGAAGTAACTCTCTGTTTATATCGGAAAATGGCTATAAATTTCATGATAATTCCTGTGAGTTTTGTTATCTTACACCATCTCTTGAATAGATGTTGTATATATTAACCACTCAAAAGGCAGGTATAGTGTGTGTAGCAGATCACTACGGATTGCTATTGTTTATGAAGTCTAACTAATGAAGGTAAATATTCAGCATTTTAGATAGCTAAGACATGATGTCGTCATACATTTTCATTCATTCGTTATCTTGATTTTCAACAGTAACACGAAATAAGGTAGATAAGGAAGTGTGAAGCCAATTCATGAAATAATTTTTTACCTGTGTAAGCCAAGCTTGAAGGTACAGACTTTCATTCATAAATCCATCAGATCAACATACTGAGTCACTGTAAGTGGCGTAGCTCTAATTTTGCTTATAAGCTATCATTTTTGATACAAATGATTTAAGGATACTAACATGTATTTTTCATTAATCTAGTAAAACTTATTTCCTTGTGACACCATTTGAATGTATTTTTCACTTCGTACTATAAAGTTGCTTTCTTAAGTAACTTATATAACATACTTAATCAGTATTGTTTAAGTACCTAACATTGCCACATCTCAGTTGCATACTTACTTAATCAATTTAACCGAAATACTACTACAATACAGCACTATAATCAATAATTCTGTGACTTCCGATGTAATATCATAGTGGTTATTTGTAAATATATGAGGTTTTCAATCTTATTCTCCACTATGATAACGTCCTAATCACTATTATCTAGACTGTAGTATTACTTTTAGACACATTTTAATATTGTAAAGACTAATGATACCACCTAAGTGCCTACAATGAAGTTCGAAACTGCAATCTACCATTCGAAAACCATCACATGTATCTCTGAGTACACCTCTGGAATAATGCTGGTAGTTGACTACATGAAAATAGAAATTTTGAATAAATTTACTTGGTTACCTAATTCAGTCACTTTTTCACCAGGCACATAGTTTGAGTCTAGAATTTTATTTAATTTATATCTTTTATAATAGTTCCACTTACTTTTTCGATATTCACTGAATGTTTTGAAGTGTTTATCGTCACCTTTGCCTGGAATTTCTTGTTCATGATTATTATATTCAATGTCATCTGATTCTAATAAAGGAAGTGTCTGTTGATCAACATGATTTACATTTTCCATTGAATTTCTGTCACTGATATGATTAATCCTCGTAACGTTTCTGTTTAATTGTTGCATTTGATACCATTTAATGTATAAAAATAAGTCTATAATTGTAGCGGTTACAACGAGAATAGTTAATATTGAACATATTGATCTGTAAGTGAATAAAATCAATATTTTTTTGGATGAGTAAACAATATTGTTCGTTGGTTTTACTTAAATTAACGATTATTGTTAGTAAGTATCTACGTTCATCAAAGAGTTCCATTATATTCCAACTTCTTGTCTTAAGAAAACCCAAATGTTTTCAATTTCCATTAACATCGAATATTTTTTCCATTTATCTACAGGGTGAATACATCGTAGTCATTTTCATTAAAGACTTCACATTCAATCTTATCGGTAACTAGATTTGTGTTTTACATCGAGTATATCATGCTGTTCTACAACGAACATTTTTATAAAAGTACGGTTAAGAGTAGCTTCAAATTCTTGAAGGAGAGACTTAAATGAAAATAACAGTGTAATATACAGCCTGTTATTTACTAAATGTACAGAGAAACTGATCAACAATAGTATGTACATCACACAGTGGAAATATTAAGGATAACTGAAGTAAGGTGGACTTGTGAAGATGAATATTAAGCTTGATTGGTTATAATTGCCACTGATTGATTTTAGTTGTGTAATACTGAGAACTACGAAGCACTTGGCAATTTCTTAGTCATGACAGAGTTCAGACTTGTCACTAGTGATACAGTTATCACTAATGACAATGGATAATCATCGTACTATATTACAAATTGGTGGAATTGGGAATTCTCCCATTGGACGCTGGGTGGACCTCTGTTGTACATGGTTAGGCATTCACCACTGGACATGATGGCTCTAGACTCGGCTTGCTGGAGGCGTCGAGTGTGTGCATTACTGAATAGTCGCATATCAGGGCTAAAGAGTTGTTTAGATCACCCTAGTTTCCAGTAGCGTCCAGTCGATATCAACCTGTGACGAACCCAAACAATTAATATTAGGAGTAAATTCAGTTGATTTTTTCAGTAGGTTATCATTACCTTAGAATGTATTTACTAATTTAGTTGGAGCTATAATGTCAACCAGTAAATCCTTTCCCATTAAGAATTCTCATATGGTAGAACAAAAATATCAACAATTAACATCGTATGCCTGCCCAGTAGTGTAGAGGGTTAGGTGTTCTTCAAACTAATGACTCTGGGTCGGAATCTAAGGTGCACGCTGCTGATGAGTCTCATACTAAGACGAAACAGTTGTCCATTGTTTTCTGGTTTCACTATTACCTTACCAACATCATTCTATGATGAATCCAGTCACCTAAAACTAAGCATCAATTTCCACAAACCACCTCAATTTAATAACATTTATCTATTGACCATTGATTATTATTTACCATAATGCTAAGTTATTTAACTTAGTGACACATTATCATTAAATTATCAAAGAAATAACATGGTGTTATTCAATGTACAATGACTGATTATTGGACAATGAATACACCTTATTCATGTAATCAGAATATGTAGTCAGTGTAAAATATGGATTAAATAAGCATTAACATCATGATTGAAATAAACATGTAAATAGAATTTAAGATAATTAACTAACATAGAAACATCAGTTAATTAATTAAGATAATGAATCATATTAATAATTAATTGTGTTTAATTCAATAAAATTTAAAAAATTTTGTTTTAATAAGTTACAAATTTACATTCACTTGTAACTGTGTAGTAATAAATGTCTCATTCTAATACTGATTGAATTCTGTAGAACAAATTTGAAATTTAGCCACTACTTACAATGATTTAACATTAAATGTATTTTATTTTAATGTGAAACGGTCGAAGGTTGTTTGTAGATGGGAAACTTTAGATTTGATTAGGACTTAACAGACAGGCATATCTGCGATCTTCAAAGAATTGGCGGACACTGTGAAATTTTAATACTTGTTAACCAGTATAGTAATTAAATTAATTGCCAATGAGTTATTGGAATGGAAGCTCATTTAATGCGTTTGTACTCTTTTTATCACTGTATAATGAGTAACATCATGAGTGTTTAGTCCTATATTGCTGGTTGGATACCATTGTGATATTATCGCTAATCTAGATTATTCGGCATAATGTGTACAATGCTATATTGTTGTTGTGGTTAAATTGATGGCATAACCAGTGATGATTAGTATGAAACAGTGGTCATATAGGGTTTATTGACTATTATCCTTAACTAACTAATATAATTTTAACTTTCCATCCATTCATTTCTTTATCTATTAACATCGTAAAATATTATACACATATTGACATCCTTTAGCAAACTCCTGAAAATCAGTCATTATCAGAGGAATCGGATGATTATCATTCTATTTGGTAAATTGATTTAATTCTAAAACATGGCCTATTTGATTATTATCCAGTAGTTCAGCGGTAGGTACCTACCCTGAAAAACTGAGTAACCTGGTTTCGACCCTTGACGGGATAGTATATATTTAATAATGAAGGGTCCTAGGCTAGAGCGAAAAAGTCTGTCTTGGATAGGAGTATTTTAAAATCACTGAACGGAATGTCACTTGACGAAGCAATTGTGTTTAGAAATTCATATCTAATTTAAAGTCTCAATACCTTATACTGAAAATAGCAAAAGATATTTCTCAGTACGGAAATTAATAGCAACGATCATCAATTAGACGAACTGAGATCGTCTTATTTTTAAAAAAGACTATTAGTGAATACCTGACCTACTGAAGTGATTTTAGGTATATGTTTGTTACTTCCATGAAGGTCTGATACAGCACTTAATATAACAAAGTAAAATAAAAAGTTGTTTAACGTGTTAGCTATTCAAATTATAATCACACTATCACTGGATTCATACACCAGTTTTCTAACTTCTAAACAAGACATTAATGGTTTGTATCATCTCTTACTCAGTACAACAGATTTAAACCAATTTCTTTAACAATCTTATTGAGTAGCACAATTCTCCTACTGACCTCCTCTAAAATTCCTTTTTTTTTGTCAAACTTTAGCAGTAATTATGCACTAGATTGAATGTCAACAATGCATATAATAAAACTTTACATTAATTAGATTTTATACATTGTCCATTGTCCAGAACACAACCTTTACCATTAATCAGTACAAGTACGTTGGTACCCGATAAATTAAAGCCACTGAAGACTTTGAATTTTAATTAAATGAATTAGGACTACTTAAAACTCATAAAAGCTGTTTTATCAAGTAGTACCAAACCAACATAAATAAAACTTTCATGATGAAGTTGTTTATCCGTTTTCCTATCAGTGATTTATTTTCCAGTTATCAAAAGACTGTTTTAAAGTTGAATTATAAAGCTAGATAGTAGAATTTAAGACAGCGTTTTATTCTCTTTAGTTTTCATAGGTAGGATAAACTTGCCTCTTAGTTTTGATACCATCACCAGAATTTCAGCCTAGTCTACTGGCTTCAAATGCCACTGCATTATCCCTTGAAGTACTGAGTGTATGCAGCAGACTATTGATACGTAATTCGTAAGTGTTTATATATTTTCTTTGTTATTGTTAAGAGCTACATTTGATCAATCTCTATTGATATATGATCACCCTAAACAGATGGTTTCAGTATAGCAATAAATTGTAAGTGTAATTAAAGTTGAATTCTGTGGTTAAATTCAGGATCTGTCTACTCTAGTTTTGCACATTAATACAGAAATACACTCACATCTGTCGAATGAGTTTATAAAAGAACGAAACGCCTGTCAACAGATGATAGGATACTTTAAATCTAGCAATTTATAAACTCCAGTTGGAACGTGATTTTGTTTTGATACTCTTTTAGTTAGAGAAGTTAAACATTCTTCATTAGATTAGTATATGATTCAAAAGATGACATTCCTAAACGGAATATCATATTGAACATTGAAATCGATCTTAGTTGGATAACCTCTGAAATCCAGGAAGCACTGGACGGCTGTTTCTTCGGCAGTGTATATGCTTGGTTCCTCCAGGGACTCGACCCCAGGACCTTCGGGCTTTGTGGTAATCGCTAAGCCATTAGACCAATGAGAAGCCAGCTCCTAGTGATTAATATTCCTAACCCAGTCAGTAGTTTAGAATATCTTTAGCACTTATTTAAATATGTAAGGTTTACAAGGTTTGATTACGTAATATGCCAAAGAATTAAGAAATTCGTCACGTAAAATGGGTTGTGAGTTTGACTTATTGCTTAAAAATAATCTTAGAACAAAATGAAAAATTGAAAGATAAGGTCAAAATATTTAATTTCTGTCTGTTACCAAGGCAGTTTAATGTCAATTATTTATTCTTTTTAAATACACAGTTCAAGATGAAGTCATCTAAACGAGGTGGGGTTGCATTGTTTATTGACGGACTTTAAATGTATCTCTGAAGTTCACTCTGTGTTTCGATGTTACTAGGTGGCATGTCATTGAACGGTGTAGACTATTCTATTCCCAAACACAGGCTTTTAGGAATATACAAACAGCAATTTACATGTCAGTACAAAAATGTGTAGACTGACATAATCATGAATCCTCACACTTTACTAAACATATTGTCAAGAACCTGTATCTTCGAAGACGTAATGGCCAACAAAATTCCGTAGCAGGCAACTTAAAAGGAACTGAGTTCTTGAGTTCTTCAGTTTTTGGTTCCATTTTATTACTAAGGAGCTCTATACTAAGACAAAATAACTAACCAGTACTTCTTGGGTTTTAGTAGTTCATTAAATAAACCCAGTTCATGAAATGAAATTATAAAATTGAGTTAATAGCTTGATGATTTCTCCAAAACGGCTTGGAAAGATGGAAGTTTGAAAAAACATCTTCAGTAGAAAATCTCTTACAAATAAGTATTACCATATTTGTCGTCAATGTATATCATCATCAGCATCATCATCATCATCATCATCACCGTGTCTCCTTCAAAACAGTCAACTGGGAAGAATTGTATTTCTATATACAGTGATATTTACTGACAACATAGAAAACTTTGGATTATTAATGGAAGTGATAACACCGAGACGTATGAGGGTTAAATTTTGCTGGACATTCTGAAATCTGGATTGGTAACTAACTTAAAATGTAAGTGACAAAAGCTGCTCACACTATATGATTCATGCCTCTATGTTCTTGATTGATTGATTGCGCAAATATAAACTGTTAAATGTAAACTCAGTGGTTTAAACATAGACCTCTCCTATTAAAGAATTCCTGTCCTACATTTCAGTCCTTTCCGTGATCATTAGTGCACGCACTTAAATAGCCTCAAATAAGATCGAAATACCTGTCAGTTCTTAATTCATTTTCAGAGAAAGCCTACCTTCTTTCGGAAACTTAGTGAACACGTTCTTATTTAAGTTACCATGTAACTGACTGATATTAGGCATTTTTGTTTATTTTATTGTTTGCATTCATCACAGATTGACTTCTGTTGGGTACCACTAAAAAAAACCAATGGGCACTGGATAGCTGTTTTGTCTTATTATGAGACTTTCGGTTGTGAGTACCCTCGATCTTTCCAAAGAATCAAGCCCTGAACCTCCAGGTTCATGTCGGGAGTGAGGGGCTTTTCACCGACGCACTGATCATAACACTATATCACAGTGATTAATGAAGGGATTCCACCACTGGACACCGATTTATTTGTGCACTTATTTAAGCATTAGCAACCAGACCTGAAGGCTCGTGGTTCCATTCCACAGGGGGAGGAGATCAAAGGTGCATACTGCCGATAATTCCCATACTAGGATAAAACAGTCATCCAGTGCTCCATGGTTTTCATTGATACTCATCCATAATCAACTTGTGGTGAAAACAAATAATAAAATTAAATAACAATCAACATACAACCATCTCAACTTAATTTTTTTTTCATTTTTAACTATTGATTAAAATGTATTTCTTGTCAGAATAATGAAGTGTTACAAATTGCATAGAAACAAACTAGTTTAGTTTCATTTGACAATGCGTGATGGAAAGTATTTTTATCATTCTCCTGTAGCTTATTTTTTAATTGTTTCACCAAGAAAACGATGTTATACTTCTGTAGACTATAATCACAATAAAATCAATCATACTAGTAATAAAAGAATTTATAAATAGATTTTTTGTCAGAACACTTTAGAAATGTTGTGTACAAGTGATCCTAACATGAATAGATAAATGATTTGAGTAGGTGATTTCACAAAAATCATAAGATGATTATAGAGTTTTTGAATAGTGACCAACAGTACAGATTCAAGATATTCATTGTTTGCCTATCTGATTATATCTTATTGTTGTTAATTGTGAGACTTAGACTTGGCATCAAGGAGGAATTACTTTAGAATTTACTTGAGAACAACAGCTACTCTCCGATTCCCAACATGGATTCTTAAGGACTAGGTTGTGTGACACATGCTTGTTAGACTATCTAGATGACATAACTATATAACGAGACAAAGGGCTCTTAGTATCAGGTATATTTCTCGGCTTCGGTAAGGCTTTTGACAAAGTCCCACATAAACGATTGCTCATTAAACTACAGTCATTCGGGATCAAGAATCCACTTTACTCAGGGTTTGCATTTTTTCTAAAAGGAAGACAGCAAACAGTAGGGTTTACTAATAGTCTATCATCACTTAAACCAATTACCAGCAGCGTTATACAGGGAAGTGTACTGGTATCCCTGTTGTTCATTGTTTACATAAATGACAAGTAATGTTAGAAAACACGACCGACTATAATTATATACTAACGATATCAGAGTAGTGTATATTGTTTTGAACCTGATACCTTAGAAGAAGGTATGACACTAATTCAAAAGTACCTCGATGGTCTATCTACTTTGAGCCCAAAATGGCAACTATCACTTAGCCATAGCAAATGTGGAATCATGTATATAAGCAACCATAACCCTCAGTTCACGATTTATCAAAATGGATCCAAAGTCAAAATGCTCCGATCATCGAGCAATTTAGGCATTAAGTATTCTGACAACTTATAGTTCACGGAAAGTTAGAAGACTGACAGGCTTCCTTCTTAAAATCTATACATCGGAAGCCAAGATTTTCAAAATATATATAAAAGACCTACACTCGAATATTGCACATTTATCTTTTCATTTTATCTTATTTTACCTTATCACGTATGAATAACATAGGCAGGATACGTGTAGAAAGTGTAAAACAGTTCACACGTCGAGTCCTGGGATATAACGGTAAATTAAACTACACGTATCGATGTAAATCACTCGCTTTAGAACCCCATTGGCATCGTCAACTACAACTAAACGTAATATTCTTCTATAAATATAATAGATGGAATTTATTCCTATCTTCCCCTCCCACGTGGAACCAAACGCCTAGATAAGATCTTCGGAACTACGAGACAACACTATTTATCAAGGAGTACTAAATACAATATCACAATACAATATCTTTACCGTACAATAACTTTACCGTATTCTACAACAAACTCTGGAATAAACTACCATAAAATATTTGCACCACTGATTCTAGCCCGAAATTCAAACTACTGATCAATTCATATCTAGAATCTAAAAATTTGTATTAAATCTGCCACGACTAATCACTTAACCTCGAATCAATCAGTAATGGCTTATTAGGGTTCTCAAACTGTAAACACAATCATGTACGTTGTAGTAATAGAAAAACAGAAGAAAGAAAATTTCGGATTTAAAATTAAATGTGTTACTGCTACTAATTAATTTTCTTTCTGTTTCATATATTCTTGTATATTACCTTTTCCCTTAGCCTATCGGCTTCTCTCATAAGTAATTGGTCTCCTTTAAGCATGTTACTCCTAACGCTGGTTAGCAGCGTACTTAATATATCAATAACTTACAGATAACGTCAACGTAGATCCCACCATCGCAGAAGAATATCCTTATATACATATATGTTTGGTTGGTGCGCTTATACAAGTTTCCAATACTGTTGGTTTTACCCCGCATCTGGATGAGCTCTATGGTCCATTCTGTTTACTCCAAGCCATTTCCTGAAATCATAGTGCCAGAGATAAAATGCGCGTGGAAGTGCACTACAATACAATACATACCTCTAGTATCCTAGTACTGTAAAATTTATTGTCGTTAGCCTTGATTTTAATTATTATCTTCATATAGTATAAATTCCCTAACAGTGACTCTTTACCAAAACCCTTGTATGCAGATAAACCCATATCATTCTGATCACGCCTGTAAACTGGTATACTCTCATGTACAAAATACTATTTGACAATAAAGCTATTATCATTATTATTACTTAAAACACTCAATAAATTATTTAATGGGTTAATCAATTTGCATAGAAAATAAGTTATTTAATAGGTATAAACGCTTAAATAGTAAGTAACCAGCAATAGGCACTGTTATCTGTTAGGTAGAGAATTACTGAAATCAAGTGGTCAGTGGATTGAAAATGTATTTCTCACAAAAATTGAAGTTCATGAATCAAATTATTTGTAAGGATGTGAATAAGGCATAATATTTTTAAGTTAGGTTTAATGTCTCCAGTTGATTACCTTTGATTACCTTACACTGAAACACAGAGTAATCAGTATTAATTCACTTAATCTAGTGCTATACCTTTAATTGTATTCAATCAACAACGCAGAGCTTAAGCACTATGACATCGGTTATTACACAATGATCGATCAATGTACTGTTAAAGAGTGTCGAATGGAGATGATCAATGATTCGTTTTCTTTACCACTTTAGCTGACTTCAGTTAATAACAAGTACTATATTCAATATAAACTGATTTTCATCAATCTCCTAACTACTTGTAGATCCATATTAACAGTGTACTTTATGCTAATAGAGGGAAGCTAATTAATAATGAACAAGAACTATGGATAGAACAGAAAATTGTTAAACGTAATGATGTTAGTAAAAGCACTTAATTTAGATTTTTTAAACTAAGAAATATACAGAATATAGTCAAAACACAGTGTTGTTTTAGATTATCGTTTCACTATAGCACAAATAGATGGAAGTAGAAATTCTACCAGTGGACTTTGGTCCAAGGGAGCAGAAATTCAAGGGTTCGCTGTGAGATCTGAAGGTCCTAGGTTAGATCCCCTGGGGGAGTGAGGAGTGAGCACTGCTGAGGCTTCCCATACTAGGACAAAACAGCTGTCTAATGCTCCCTGGTTTTCACTGGTACTCAACTGAGGTCCATCTTTGACGAATACAAGTAACCACATTAAATACTTACCTCCGTAAAATCACCTCATTTCAGGTATTTGCGGACTGTTTCGCTAAGTGGTCTACGTTAGGAAGATTGGCAGGAAGACCTGGATGTAGGTTTTTTGTTAGTTCGTTCCCCTATCTGGGCTACCGTTACTATTAAACACAAAGGCGACGATTGACCCTTTATAGGACTGAGCTACAATACATTGATTGATCACTACTCAATAACCAAACGATGTAAAATTTCTTAATCATGCTAGTGAATAACATGAATTCCGAAAAGAGTAAGTTAGTCACGAATAGTGGAATTATAGTAGCATGATAAAGCGAAAATTATTCAGAATTAGGATTGGACATAAATCACTTTTTACCTAGTAATTGATTGTTGTTGAATTTGAATTTAATATCAAAAAGTGGCCTGAGTTAGATAACTATTAAAAATTAGTAGGTACTGGATGGCTGTCTCATCCTAGTATAAGGCTCTTCAACAGTGCATATCCACTATTCAATAGAAGAATTGAGCTTAAGATCTGTAGGCTTTTTGGTGAATGCTTAACCGTTAGACCACTGAGCTGTCAACCAACGGTTGAAGTTTTAACTCAGTAACTTTCATTTTCAAGGTCATTGTGTGTGTGCTAATATAATAAAATGTTCACTTTATCGATTGAATAAATTCTTACACCGTTCAAACATTTTGAAAGTTTTCAGGTGTGAAAGTGATTTTAGACTAATATGCAGAGAAGTGCTTCAAGGATGTATTTCGAGGTAATTATAACCAGTCACATTCAAACTATTATCCCTATTGTAATCAATTGAACGATCCATTTATCTGAACTAGGGAATAAAAATGGTGGAGGCAATATGTCTGTTTAAAATGTCAGTGTCTGTATAGAATGAAAGAATAACATAATGAATGTATCAAGAATAGGGTGTGTGTAAAGTGAGGTCTATATTTATAATAATTAGAGTGTGCATAATGATGATACTTTTGATTTTTGTAACCCAGAAATTGATGAAGGATATCGGATGGAAAAGCTTTGAAAAAACAAAATTCTAGTGTCTATCATGGCAAAGCGCAAACCTTGAAAATAATGCTATATGTTGAACACTTATGGATTTTATATACCATATCCACTAAATGAAACAATATGTAAGTTACAATCAATTTGTTCTACTATTTACGTAACTACACAATATGAGAGAAAGCAATGCTAGAACTACTAGATCACTCTGCCAATATAATTATATCCACAACCGAACACCTAAGAGATAATGGAACTTAAAGTCTATTTCTGGCTTTCAGCTGCAATATTTAGTTAGTGGTAATTACATGACATTTAGTGTAGAAGTAAAAATTGTCTTCCAAATCAGTCTTAGTTCATTAGTTGTTACATTGACGAGTATATTTCATTTCGTAGAACGTATGAGATTCGGTCTTTTTTAAAAAATTGATACTAGATGATTGCCGATTGTTATCATGCCTGCTAAAGCCTGCCGAATTACAAACAGAGAATTAAATGTAGGTGTTTAAGCTTTCACAACGAAACCTGAAGTTCTGTTGTTTGATTTTATGAGCGGAGGAGGAGGGACCAAAGGTGCCCACTGATATGACTTTCCATATTAGGACTTATCAGTTATTCTCTGGTTTTCAGTGATCTATGGAGAACAATCTGTGATGAATACAGAGGAAAATCAATAATTAAACTCCATAAAAGCCAACAGAGCCTAACTAATTGTCAAGTTAAGATGAATGTCTCAATGTCTTCCAATTTCAACAAACAGAATAAATTTATACATGGTTTAAACTTATATTGCCAGATATTAACTTTGAATACTTACACAGAGATGTCATACCATGCATCCTTTTGTACGTCACCAGCATATCGATGACAAAAACTTTCGTTTCGATTCAATCTAAGTAAAAGATAATACGCAGCTTATGTTATGTAATAATTATGATGCATACTATTATATAATCTTACTTGCATTAACAATATTTCTAACCTCTTCATTAGTACACGTATTAGGCATGCATAATCCAATTGACATATGCAATTCCTAGAAAATGAAATAAATATCATCCAATTTATTGTTATTCTTTGTTGTTTTAATTTACCGGTATAATTGCTATCGAATTATTCATATCAAATACCATAGTACAATAAGTTCCACGAAATTTTGGTACTTCATTGTTAGAATGATATCCTAAGCTTTGAAGGCAGACATCATAACTTCCAACCCAATGCATAGCACCACCTATAATTCCTGGTGGAGGGTGTGCTGTAGCATCTAACCCTGAAGAAGAAGAAAATCTAATAATTTAGAAATTATTTAAAGCAAACATTGTAATGCCCATCTGTGACGTTGATATATTCCCAATATTATACTATTGATATCCATTGTACATAATGTTTTATTCAATGGTAATTTTAAATTTGTATATACATTGTTGCTGCCAAATAAATTTTGCATTGCATTGTATGATTTAACATATTTTGCATCAGTTAATTCATTAAAATATCCATTCCTTGTGGTAGATTTCACAGAATACCCGCCATGACAACAGTATAATGATAAGGATGTAGTGATTAAAAACCATAGGAAGCATAGATGTTGTATATTTCGTAACATCTGTATTGACATAATCACATATTAAATAATCTTAATGTTCATTTCTTTATACACTTGTTATTTATGTGTAACTGATTACACTATGTGTGAGGTGTATGTGCGTGTGTAAAGGGCTGGTTAAAATATGTTCGTCATTGAATCTGTTAACCAATTGAAGTGACTGAAGTTTGAACATTTCAAATCATTTTTTTACCGCCTACACATTGTTTAGCTAATTATGATGATCGCACATTTATACGATTTGAAATTGAAAGATTTCATATTGGTTGTTTTATTTTTCAAATTAAAGTATGTGTGGTTTAATAAAACTATATATAAAGTTTAGTTTAACCTATGAAATTTAAGTGATCTATATTTAATAAACTATCAAGAAGCGGAACCGTATGGGTGCTTTTAATTGATATAGGAATACATAGTAATGTACAGTTTCAGAAATTCTTAAATGTTAAATTACAGAACTTGCATCTAATGGTAGGATCTTTATTTTAAACATTTTGTAATATATGATGATAATCATTCGGTTGCATCAAATCTCCATAAACCACATTAACTAAAGATGCATAAGTGGTGAAGATGTTGTTACAGTAACTATGTCTTAGCCAGTGATTTGTAAACATCAAGACAGTTGTTATATTTTCCAGTCAGATGAGACAAATGCGTGGGTTCTCATTGGCTTAATACGATTCGCGATACGATATCTAGGGTAGTCGAATTATATGTCTGCTCGCTCCGATTCTCGATACGATTAATGCAAACGCTATCTCTGATACTCGTACTTTCGCGAAATACCACAACTTTTTCTACCCAGTCCACAGCTATTCCAAAAGACTAGATTTGTATGGAAGATTTGTATAGTGAAGCAAAAACGGAGATGAGACTGACGAACAATGTTTACATAACTGTATCGATTTTTATATCAATTAATTTACTGTGATTAGTTATCAAGTGAAATCATCAACATTTTACAAATACAATTAAATGTGATCAAACTATACTCAGGAATATGACTCATATTAAATTTAAATTAATATGATGAAAGTTTACAAATCAAGCTTACAAAAAAATCAATACAACGTCTTATGATCGATTAAATCAATCATTGTATTTTTGAGGACTATGAAGCCCTAACAACAGTCTTGATTTAATCTCAGAATTATGCTATATGTGTAAGCGCAATATATTTTTAGTGATGTGAGTTGACCAACTGAGTTCAATCATGTCGGGCCTGAGGTGTTTATTGATCCATGGAAATAAAAACGGCTGTTGAATTTAAAAATATCAACCTGTTGAATGCTAACTCACTTATCTGACAGTTAAGCATTAACTATGAAACTTGAAGTTTCTAACTTTATTCTCTAATGCATTGGAACATTCTCACCCTACGAAAAAATAGTTATCCGACACTATAACTTTAAACATTTATCTAATCTAAGTCATTTTGTCATATCAAGTATTAAGTTAAATAGTAGTGAAACCGATCTTAGAAATTTGTGCTGACTGATTTAAAGACTTTAGATTTTGTATTAGTTTATCCGTGTCACATACATAATAAGTTTTGTATTAATACGTTACTAATACATACTGTGATAACATTGTTTAAATGTATCATTTAAATGATTGTCCACACATTCACTTTGCCCTTAGCGCCAAGTACCATCTGCTGTCCGAAGCTTAAATATATTGTCGTTGCATTATTGTTCGTTCTTAAATGAGTCTCGTTCATTAATTGCTTGGATTAATAACTGATCTTTGTTATGGCATCAGAAATGAATACTCAACTTCACTGTCGTTCCTCTCAGATGAACTCACTAGAACGAACATATACTGGACACTCGGATTAATGCATACGTGTGGAGGTCATCTGGAGAACTAATCATTCGGCTCAAATATTGCTGTTAATTCAAGTAAACTTAATCCTAATAAACGCCGCACTTATTATATGTACTTATATTAACTGTCATTATGGTATTTACTCCCATTTGTGACTGTTTATAAGGCGTTACTAACTCGATAGTGTTCCGCGGCCACCACAAATTCATATTCCACAATGTCAACAAAATTGATTATATTAATACACTTCGAATCGTTTACAAAATTTGTTTTATTTTCAAATTTTATTAAAGTTAAAGATACAATATTTTAAGAATACCTTGAATTCATTGTACTTTTTCGCATTCTCATCAACTAAATACAACGAGTAATTATTTTTGGTTAATGTATCATGTAAATCTGATTGTAAATTAAACGGTTCATATTGGTTACCAAGGTGATAGACATAATTATAATAGAGATGAAATAATGATTTCATAAGGAAGCATTGATAATTGAATGGAATGATAAATCTATAAAATATTGGCAGCGGCTTGTTGTTAGGTGATATAGAAATGTCTAACTTTTGTAAGAGGTTGTTAGCTTTATGTATGTACTAAACTTTTGCTAGTAATCTTGTTGATGCATGTTTGATCAATGTTTATTTTATCAAAATACACAAATAATATTCATGTGCATTCATTCATCTCCTTGAACTTCTTGTTCAGCTGGTTGTAACCAATATTTGAAATCTAATAATCCTTCTACGCATATTGTTTTCGATGTGGGCTACAATAAATTAAAGCACATTAAATCTTTAACAACTACTGTCTGCTAAAACTCGTCCATTTTTGCACCATTATCAGTTATCTTACCTTTCTGACTGATTACCATTTTTGCCATATTAGATTATTGTAGATGGTTGGAAATTCGGAATATTAGTTCAAACATTCAACCTTTATGGTCTCCTAGGTAAACTGTTAGTAAGAGCTCCTTTATCTACTTACAGTAACCGTTATATATATATATATATATATATATATATATATATATATATATATATATATATATATATATATATATATATATATATATATATATATATATATATATATATATATATATATATATATATATATATATATATATATATATATATATATATATATATATATATATATATATATATATATATATATATAGTCATTTCCACGCATTGGCTTACAGTACTCCGTTTTGGCACAAGCGGAGTATGTAATGTAAAAATTGAATTCAATAATCTAAACAGACAAACAGTTAGATAGGATTGTTAATTAGGTGACGTAAAATGACTGAGACCACACGAAATAAAGTATAAAGTAGGAATAACAGATCTTGAATAAATTAGGGTTAACTTGAATACATAATATAGGAAGAAAAACTAGTGAAATCAGAAAACGAAATTAAAACATGTTCACAAATAAACGAATAAAGACTGGCACAATGTATTAGTCGCTCTTCTTAACTGAACGTTCATCATTCGTTCCTTTTGGATACATCTATCCCATTGAATCTTTCTGTTTGCGCTGCTTGTGAGAAAGACACCTCAGTAAAACCTGAAGGACAAGACTGTTCAATGAACTAAGTAATGCCAGTCAAAACCATTTATTATTACAGGAGTTGCTGAAAGAAGACTAAAATAAATTAATATGTCTTAATGGAAAATAAAGTAAAGAAAGAATTTATTCCGGCTTCTCATCGATTATATAATCACATGAGATAAAGCCAAGTGGTAGCACATTTTCCTAGTGATGAACTGCTCATCTATACGATTTACAGGCAAGAGGTCTATGCTGCAGTAAAATCCACTTACGATGTAAAACTGATGATAAGTAATGTGTACGATGAAGATTTCCAGGACGTCGGTTATGGAGAGGACTTATTGTCGGTTAACAAGTTTATATCATTCAGACTTGTAAAATGATCTTGTAAACATGTAAACACATTTCTCAGTAGGACTACCTTAAGAATAATGTAGCTCAAACTTTATTTGTAACGACGACTCTACAACCAAACTATTAAAGTGACTGTGATGAAGGTCTAGTGTACAATGTGACTTGTGGACAAAATACAACGATGCTATTCCCAAACACCTATTTGAGAGATGTATCGTGAATGCTGCGGAAGTGTTATTGAAAAAGAGGTACTCGCCTCACCATTCACTTGTAAACCCAATTTGGTCTGAGACAGTACAGGTAATGTTCGACTATTGGACAAAACATAGGAGCTTTTAGTTTTAACGGCGAAATATTGAATAGATTAAATTAGGTGGTCACTAAAAGGTGAGCTGATAAAGTTCGGCTGATCAATAATTTCAGTAGAAGCCGACATAGAAGAAACGTGTTTACAGCCCGGGATGCCTGAGGGTGACAGAGGCCACTTTAGATTTACTCTGTTGAGGTGGATGAGTCAAGAAAAAGTAACTGTACACCTATTTGGTTCCACCTTCTCCATTTTTTCTGCTAACTAATCTATATGCAAACCAATATCAGCATCCAGACTAGATTTACTGGAGATTAAGAAAATCGGTGATAAATACTTTCTGTTGCTTATTGTTTTCAATACTAAATGAGGTCAAACTCACGAGAATTTTTATGACTAAAATTTGTGGTGGACATTCGCAAACAATCTTCAAGTTAACAAAATTTAAGTCTAAAGAAAGTGGCATTGTAAAGGTTCAGATTGTCCAGTGAATATATATTAATTTGGACACATTACATTCCTTTGTGTATAAGTGCTTAATGTATGCCTGAACTTCTTCACTCTCTTCTGGGTTCTCTGAACCTTTATCGCTAGTTGGAGTGACTGGGTCTAAATACATTCCTACCTAATTCTTCTTCTTGGCTTTTCTAATTATGTGCATCCGATCAGCCGCATGTGTGTATAAAGTCAATGAATGTACGAAAATTCCATGCACATAGGATTTACGTTTACCTAACCCTAGCGTAACTACGACCCCAACAGTATGTTCGATAGAACAAAAACATAAGGTTTAGCCCTAACAATGAAGAACTCCGCTTGCGATCCCCACTAAGGTTACAACTGGTCCGAAGTCCGGACAAAGGAGAAAGGTTGGGCAAGGGGTTGGTCACCTCGCCACGTAAAAGCAAAAATGCTGCTATACCCTGGCCAGGAAGAAACGAAT